>OX465375.1:3125467-3682467 GCA_950004255.1 Mesopsocus fuscifrons
CGATATGGAATTTCAACCCCCACCCTTGACAGAAAGTGATTTCACGAACAACTTTTTTAGACAAAAGTTATAGACAATAATAACTCAATTTTAAAACAAAAAGAAATAAATTGATATCTTACCAACTGAGGGAGTTACGGCGTTTTGAAATTACAACCCTCCACCCCCTGCGATAAAGGTTACTTCGGACGAAAAACTTTACAAGACAAAAGTTGTAGATAATATTAAGACAAATTCATAGCAACAAGAAAAAACTCAATATCATACTTACTAAGCAAGTTCTGGGGTAACTTTTCGCCCATTTCAAAATTTGAGGGGTGATTTAAGGCCCAGAAGCCCCCCAATTTGGTGTCTTACTATAAGATTTGGAGTTTAACGGTGAATTTTTACTCTGATTGGTGTTTGTACCTTTTGGGCTGATTTTCGGCACAATTTGAGATACTTGCCAAATTTTGGATTGCGTCTTAAGGGTAGAAAGCCCCAACCGAAGTGCCTTATTTCTTGATTTTCATATACTAGGGTATGCCCCCTATCGTTCACAGGTGAAATTTATCGTCCCCTCGTTCGTCCTGACGAATTTTTCGAAATTTTCAACCCCGTCTTAAGGGATGAAAGCCCCAACCAAAGTGTCTTATTTTTTGATTTTTCTATACTAGGGCGCGGCCCCTATCGTTTGCAGGTGAAATTTTTTATCCACTCGTTCGACAGATTTTTCCGGTCTCCACCGATTTTGGATTGCGTCTTAAGGGTAGAAAGCCCCAACCGAAGTGTCTTATTTCCTGGTTTTTATATACTGGGGCATGCCCCCTATCTTCTGAAGGTGAAATTTTTCGTCCTCCCGTTCGACAGATTTTTCCGAAAATTTCACGATTTAAAAAATTTGTAGCCCCCAAAAGCCCCAACGGCGGACAGTAAGACTCAGGTTTCCTGAAACTACCAGAGCCTCCCCATCGCTCCACAGGCTCAAACCTTTTCCTGCCCTTCGTCAAGAACAGACCCCGTGGGCCCCCGGACTATTAGACTTGTGATTGATAGCTTTTCTTGGGTTGCTTTGTGAGAAAGGGTGGTTAGAGCTATCGACGCACGTTCGGTAGTGGCGCACCCTCTCGTTCATATCCGCCTAAATGGGGGTGATCCTTAGGGTCACAGAGGTAGTTTCACAGCTTGGATTAAGATCTTTATTTGGGGGTAACCTGAAGTCGTTTGTTCGGGTATCCGCTTATATATCATTGTAGCATTGGCATCGAAATGTTTACTCTCAAGGGTTGGGGTGGATCTCGGTGACCATGAATCTCTTCGCTTACCTTAGTGTTATTTAAACTATTTAATATTACGTCCTTGGCCAGGACGGATCTAACGACGTGCTGATACATTCTTTCTTATGATGCTGATAGGGTGATATATTTGATGGTTGGTTATCTGACGGATAAAGTGTAGACGGTTGATGCGTGGCAACGATGATATTAGGTACATTTTACTTGAAATCTTTATTTTGATTAATAGAGCTGAGGTACTTGGAACTTAACGATAGTGTTGGTCTCTCTCCCCGTTCTGTTCAGGACTTCTTGTCGCTTATCTCTGTCTCATAAATCTCTCACCTTACTAGATATTAGCTTGGACCCTTAGAGAGTAAAAATACCGACGCGAGCTTCGGCCACCTCCGTTTAGGACGTGACGCCAGTTTGTGGTGAACGGCTCAAAAGCGAACCAGACGCTACAAAAATAAATGACGCCTGCGAACAGGGACTTGTGAACCATTTTCGAACCTTGGATAATATATTGAATTAATTTCGAGTAATTTTGGTGGGAGATTTACGAGAGAGAGAGGAGTTTTGAGTCGTGGTCTTGAACGGATCGGGAAGGGGGATCGCACCCTCGTCTCGTCCGAGTACTAAGTTGTTTCAGCGAATAATTTGTTTTTCTTATGATCATAGATGCTGGAATACGACGGGTGAGGAGGGATGACACTGTACTCGCTCCTAGAACGTCGTCAGTACTGAAGCGTGAAGTCGAGGGATTGCAGGGCAGTTCGTAGCAGTGGGAGTTTTCTTCGTGCCAGTCAGTCAGTAGGAAGGGTTCCATTGCGGCGAAGCCGTGCAGCACCCCGGCGTCAACTTTACGAGGTCATAAGGCACAGCAGTCGATAGTCACTCCCACCATTGGTTCGTTTAGGTAGGTTTTATAAATTGGCTCTAGGCAGACCATTAATCGGTAGCTGGTTTTAGGACGGAGAGGAGAACTACATCTTGGGGTGGCTCCCTTCAGTTATTTAATCCATTTTCTAGAATTTTCAAAAATTTATACAGTTTAAAAATAGGAAGATGAGGCGGTCAAATTCACCAAGCCGTCAGGATGCCAAGTGGCCCAATTCGTAAAAACTATTGATATTTAACGATAAATAATTTTCGATCGTATATTTTTTTTTTTTTTTTTTTTTGTGGTATGAGGCGGTTAAGTTCACCTAACCGTTAGGAAGCCAGAATGGCCCACTTAGATTAACTTAAAAATTTTTGAGATAACCGATTTTTACTTCTCACTTTTAGCTTCTTTTAGTTAGTTATTTAATTTATTCAAGTTTTCCATGGAGTTGATAGGAAAATATTTATCTCCATGATACTGGGTAGATTTTGCCAAGCGAAAAAGCTTGGTTTGTTTGTTTGTTAGTTCCAAGTACCGTAGTGGAGTGACTATCGACTGTTGCGTGGTGGATAGGTTCTCTAGAGGTTCAGCTGTAGTGTTGGTAGTTTTGACTTGGATCTGCACTTTAGTTTCTCGTTTATAAAACCAGGTTCGGCTATGCTTAGAATTAGTCGACTTCTTTTGGAGAGTTGGTCAGTCCATCGTTTCGAAAGTTGGAGCTGGTTAGATGACTTCTCTGTTATTATTGGCAGCTAGGTGGGTAACTCAGTCTGGTTTTGGTTGATATGAGTATTCCGTCCCACTGTTGGAACACTGAGTGGGGGTAGTCTAAAGGGGGGAATTTATTCGCGTGTCACGCACGCGGCAGCTTATAAGATGTTAGTAAATTTTTTGAACTTAAGGGGGATGTTTTGCTAATTTAACTTTTAAGGGGGATATTCCATCTATTGAACCTTTAAGAGGGATGTTTCGATAGATTAAATTTTTGTTTTAGCAATGTCCATGGGGACATTTTTTTGATGTTTAAGATTTTTTTTGTGTTTCAATTCTGCGTTTGGCCTTCTTTAGGCGTTCTTGGTTGGTGGGGAGGTAAGAATGAGGGGGACATGCTCTGTATCTTACCTTTCGTGGGTTTTTCCGGACAGCTATTTTTGGTGTTGGACCAGTAGTTCAGTTTCGACATTGGGTCGGCTGTGGGTCATTTCGCATGGCGGTGACTCAGTTGTAAAGAGGGCTATAGGTACCCGTAAGGTACCTATATGGATACGCCGCTGCACGCCATCAGGCGGTCAGCAGTACCCAAGGCCAGGCCGTTACCCTAGGTAGAGGTGGAGCGCGGGGAAGCATAGAGTTGAAGCCTAGACATCGGCCGGTCCACAGCTCAACTCAATGTCTTAATTATTATTCTCTTTTGTAAGGGTGGTGCGGTTGGCCCCTAGAACTAAGTAACTTTAAGGCGGGCGTGTTGTAAAAGACTATCACTATGTGGAATATACGGACTCCTAGTAAGGACATCTCGCCTCCTCCATCATAGAAGTACTTCCCCCTACATCCCTACGTTCGTCACGTCGGTCGGTGAGCCTCCCCATATAGCTCGGTCCTATCCTGGTGGTCAGGGATAGGGTAGAAGACCACAATCATTACAATGGTGTCAGAAAGTGGTTTCTTCGGAATTTAGATCGTACCCGCGCACGTAAAATTTTGTTTTGCTTTTTCACAGGTTCCATATTTTGCTTTTTCACAGGTCTGTTAGACTGTAGGTGTTCTGCTAATGTACCTAGTAATGTTGTTCGTATATAGGATTCTGTTAGGATGTTCAGGTGTTTTTATATAGGGATGATTCTATTTTGGTTCTTCTGGTTGGTATGGCTTTTCAAATTTTGGTAATTCTTTGTTTTGTTGTATAGTGAAACCGTATCTCCCACATTGCTTTTGTGCACAGGGCAATGACTGGGGGAACGGACTGTAGGAGAGGTCCAATAGGACCAATGATCATTTCGGACTGACTTAACCTTAGCTAGCTATGTCACGAGACTACAATAGACGAGAATACGACAGACATGACCGAGACTATAAGGAACGTAACTCAGATAGCCATAACCATCATTATAATAGACAAGATAGGAGTCGTCATGAACGAGATGACTATTACCGAGAAGAGTCGTATGACCGAGACTATAGGGACTATGACGGTAGAAGGGAATACAACCGAGACGAGTCGTATGACCGAGACTATAGGGACTATGACGGTAGAAGGGAATACAACCGAGACGAGTCGTGTGACCGAGACTATAGGGACTATGACGGTAGAAGGGAATACAACCGAGACGAGTCGTATGACCGAGACTATAGGGACTATGACGGTAGAAGGGAATACAACCGAGACGAGTCGTACGACCGAGACTATAGGGACTATGACCATAGAAGGGAATACAACCGAGACGAGTCGTATGACCGAGACCATAGGAACTATGACCGTAGAAGGGAGTACAACCGAGACGAGTCGCATGACCGAGACCATAGGGACTATGACCGTAGAAGGGAATATAACGATAGAAGGAATGACAGACACCACGATAGGCCTCGTCATTACCGAAATGACCATCCCTATCGAGACGACAGTCGTCATCGTAGAAGGAGTTACAGGGACTCCAGTTCTGAAAGGAGAGGTAGCAGAGACCACAGCTATAATAGAAAAAGCAGCCGTAGGGATCACAGTCATCGTCATGACGGCAGAGACACAAGTCGCAACCGTAGGGATAGCCAAAATACCAACTATAATAATTATTATGAACAAGAAGACCGTAGCAAAGATGATGCTCGTAGTTCCTCTGTTCGTAGGGAAAACAGTCCAGAGCAGAGCAAAACAGAGACCATTCCAAAGCCGGAATTAAGATCATTACGCCATATAGAATTATTCGTCAAAGGTCACATTAGTGACCAGAAAAGAGGTCAGTTACAGTTACAGCGAGTCAGCAATCCTCCGTTGACGCTGAACTCGCACCTCGATTTGCTAACTTTGCCTGAATGTTTTTACGAGGAAAACCTGAGTGAGGAAATCCTCCATAATCGCCTCGTGATCTGGCAATACTTTGTGAGCATATGTACCCAAAATGAGGTCGAAATTACTTTACATCCCCCAAAGCAACAGCAACAAGTTGCAATCTCGAAAAGGTTAGAAAATAAGTTAGACATTAGGAATGTTATCCATGTGATTGAGAAATCCGTAGAAATTAAGAAGCCTGAAATTTTGTGCTTTGCTTCAACAAATAATTTAGTAGAAATTAAGTGGGAAACTGTTTCTGAGTTAGAAACAACCAAAGATTTTTTTAGCCCAATAGTACAAGGGACTTTGCTTGATATTGAGGAGGAAAATGAAATTTTTATATCACAGTGCGAGACAGGCGTTTATGAAACTGTCCGAGAAGCTGAGTGGGAAAACGTCACTGAACTCGAAACAATCAAGGAATTTTCGTACCCGATTGTACATGGGAGGTTTTTGCAAGTTGACTATGAAAAAGAATTTGAGGTTCTGGTGTCACAGTGCGAGACGAGTGTTCCCCAGATCATAATGAAAAATGAGTGGGAAAATGTTACCTCGCTGACAACCGAGAAAATTCGTAACCCTGTAGCGTTCAAACGGAATACCCCAAAACTTGAGAGTGAAAAGAAAGATTTCATTAATTTTAGGGAAGCAAGCCTTGTAAATAAGTTGCGAAATGAGTACGGTAAAATATGTTTTCTATTTGGAAGTGGTCGTCTGAATTTCGGACAGTTGACCGACTCTCGTCCGCCGAGACCTTACGACGGGCGAAGCAACGTATGTAGGTTAAAATTATGTTACGCGTAGACTGGCAGGAAAATGGATCAGACCGACAAATTCCGCGTACCTAGAACCTCGCAATATTTTATTTTCGTACTCAATTCTTTATTTTAAGTAACAAATTGGGATAATTCATGTACCTAATGCTAGGGTAATTAAAATGTAAAACGCGCAAACTAACTGAAGGTATAATTAGCAACAGTCAGTCAGAACGCCTATTCCAGATAAATCTTACATTGCGCGTGATCTACGCGAACCCTTCACCACAAAGTCAAACATACCTATATAATTAATATTGAATAAGGTAATTCATATAATACAGAAAACAGTAAGTAAGGACGGCTAGGTTTAGCGCCAGGCATGGGTAGATACCAGAGTAAGCACAATTCCCGCCGATAAGGCGCTGACTCGGCAACGGGCATTGCCGCCGCCTTACTACTTACCTACTCACCACTGTTACCTAGCCTTACCCTACCTCGTGTACAACGCAGTCTTGGTACCGACATATGTATCGACTTGGGTAACCGGCTATTCCCAGCAACAGTAGCGCAACCAGGCTTCCCGGTCAGAGGGACGATCGGGGAATACCAAGTGTATGCAAACGCTTCACTTTATCCAGTAGAAGCTCTATCAGTGCGCACATCGTATTACAAAGCTGTAGCTATTACTCCACGGCAAACTGCTAGTCGCATTCTTGCAGGGAATTTCTCCCGCTCCCTACCTAGCTTGTCAGTGGCTACCGTCACGGACCACGACGCGGAGGGCTACGAAATTTTGCAAACACCCCTTCGCCTCCAGGTCCCGATGACGGATCCTATAATAAGAGAATACTTTCAGCACCCGCAGTGTACCATTCGGGTAATTAGTACATTTCAGTGCTCCTCGTGCAGCCTAGACACGCATATTTTAGTTGCGGCATCAGCCATAATTCACACGGGCTCAATCACGCTGTCCTCAAATTGCACAGTAGATACGCCTACGCTGCCGTGCTTAGAGGACCCCTTCCTCCTAAGAATCCTAGACAACCCACAAGGGTGTCAACTCAATTTCTCGACGGGACAACAGCTAGTCGCCACATTCCACAGGGTCGACTACGGGGACTTCAGACGTCTCCAGGATAGCCCCACAGAGTATCAAGCAGCAAACCAGGTGTACCTAGTCACTGAACATGGCACATTTGACTGGTACACCACACTGCAATACATTCTGGGAGCACTGGGCCTCTATACGGCTCTTCGCACGGCTCTCGGCGTCCTCAGATAGATGACAGACGCTGTTCACAATTCCACCCGGGCGCCATAAGTCCCGGGAAGGGTTCCAGACATAGGGCTTATTCTGAAAGACCGTCACGGGTTGACAATAGTCAACATATAAAAAAAAAAAAATTCACAGAGTTGTCTCTCCTTCGCTAAGACCTCTGAATAATGAATAATGCATGAGTACATACAGACGTGCAATACACGTGTGAACCCTTCCGCACCGCCCCGCATGCCTCGCCATTAATTTTAAGTTTAAGGTACATTGCAACCTTTTCTTTTGTTGTTTTAACTTGATTGTTTTGATTGGATATGATTAATGTGAGTTGAAATGACTAGTATTGTCAAGAGTAAGAGCCAATGAATCAAACTTTGTTCTCTCATTTCAGCAGAGAAATATCTGCGATTAGGTAATTGAAAAGTTAATGTTCACTTATGTCATGGCGCCTGCAGGAACCGTGATTATGTAATGGGAAAGTTGGTGTACACGTATTTAACTGCACCTGCAAAAACCATGTTATGCGATGTGAAGGTGGGTGTACACACCTCTCACTGCATCAAGAAAAGGTTTTGCCAT
This sequence comes from Mesopsocus fuscifrons, assembly GCA_950004255.1. Classification (NCBI taxonomy): domain Eukaryota; kingdom Metazoa; phylum Arthropoda; class Insecta; order Psocodea; family Mesopsocidae; genus Mesopsocus; species Mesopsocus fuscifrons. The sequence goes on from OX465375.1 coordinate 3,133,263, forward strand.
AATTTAATATAAGTTTGGATAACGGTCTCTCATTGAACAAAGGTTCAGAGATTTTAGAAGTTGGGGTTTTCGATTTTTTTTATGTATCAGTTATTTATAATTAAGCACTGGGGATAGCATTTCAGTTTTAATACTTATGTTAATTGCTTACCTGATTTTTAGTTTTTTTTGGAGGATTGTGATTTTTACATACCTTAGGTATAGGTACATTTGGGTTTTACGCGTTACCAAAACTTTTAAAAGTTTGGGAGTTTATTGAGGTCAAGTTACGGTGGATCGGCACCGCCATGTACCCACTAATATACATTAAGTCATCCCCTAACACCCCCCCCCCCCCCCCTTCGACAAGCACACCACAGTCACAACCTGCAACCTGCATCGAAGATAGACATTCCGTGAGCAGTGATTTGTGCAAGTACAGTGCAACCAAGTACCTCCAAGTCCACAACGCGCGGTACGAGCAATAAGCCCGCAGCCGTAGAAGCCAGGGGAGACTTGTGTTCGTCATACCCCCCCCCCCCCCCCCCCCCTACTAAACTTGGGGGAATCTTCGGTCATCGTCAGTGAGTCAACTTTCGGGGGTGGTTCATACCAAGTATTTCCAGCTACTCCGTCCTCATGACACCTACAGTGTGACACCACCAGCACGGTACCTACTACTTCCAGGGTACCTCTACCCACTCAGTCACCAAGCACGCCACCCACTCCGGCTCGGTGATCCATACATCACCCCCCGCGCGTGCACCTACCAATAGTCCGCGGGCCCGTCGTTACGCATTGGACATTGGGCACAGTGTGCCAGCCATTCAACGTTTCTCCACTACAGTTCCGCGGTTCGCAACTACTACGGCACGCGTTTTCAACAAAACTACAAGCGTGTGTACGGCTTACAGTACACTAGTGTTCCACTCTATTCATCCGCTCCCTACCTACGCGTTCGCCAATCAATGAACAGCAAGCGTGTGTACGGCTTACAGTACACTAGTGTTCCACTCTGTTCATCCGCTCCCTACTTACGCGTTCGCCAATCAGTTAACATCAAGCGTGGGTATGGCTAACAGTACACAAGTGTTCTACGTTACTCCGCCAACAAATCACGCATCGACAAACGTAGCCACGTGCACACGGCCACGTGCACAAACGGACGATTTACAAGGACGAGGACCACTCACACGGACGGGAATGGACGGGATCGGAAGTCGCGCAGACTAGGACCAGGACAGAACGCCGGGATCAGTAGCGCTATCCACCCGCCACGAAGGACGAACGCCTCCCATGCCAAGCCAGGACGCCGGACACCGCCGCCTGCTGCACCGGAGAGGAACCCCCCCCCCCCCCCCCCCCTACAGTCATGGACACTTAGGAGTATTTCTTTCTTGGAGTTTTGTTTATTGTAGTATTGGTATTGCTTGGTAATAGGCGCGCGGTCCCTGTCGTTCTTTATTCTTGTTCCGGTCCACGTCCCGCTGGTCCTGGACCTACGTGATCTTGTAAACTCCAGATACCGCGCGCCACTAAGGCCCTCCTCGCGCTTCCGCGCCCTCCAGTCGGCACGGCCTTGGGATTCACGCTGTTCATTCGTGATCTTGTAAAGAGGGCTATAGGTACCCGTAAGGTACCTATATGGATACGCCGCTGCACGCCATCAGGCGGTCAGCAGTACCCAAGGCCAGGCCGTTACCCTAGGTAGAGGTGGAGCGCGGGGAAGCATAGAGTTGAAGCCTAGACATCGGCCGGTCCACAGCTCAACTCAATGTCTTAATTATTATTCTCTTTTGTAAGGGTGGTGCGGTTGGCCCCTAGAACTAAGTAACTTTAAGGCGGGCGTGTTGTAAAAGACTATCACTATGTGGAATATACGGACTCCTAGTAAGGACATCTCGCCTCCTCCATCATAGAAGTACTTCCCCCTACATCCCTACGTTCGTCACGTCGGTCGGTGAGCCTCCCCATATAGCTCGGTCCTATCCTGGTGGTCAGGGATAGGGTAGAAGACCACAATCATTACACAGTCCATTTCTTTTTTTGTTGGGAGTAGGATGAGGGGGGATATGCCCTGTACCTATTTTCCGTGGTTTTTGGTGGGCAGTTTTGGAACTCATATAGAATTCTTAGATTGGATTTTTGAGAACTTTTTACTCCGTATTGGGACTTTGAAATTTTCCCAAGGAGAAATTTTTGGATTTTGGAATTCTCGAATGAGACTTTGAAATTTTTGAATGTGCTTTTCGATTTTTGGATTTAAATTTTGGAATTTAACTGGAATACTGAATTAAGACTTTGAAACGTTTTTCTCGATTACTATATCGAACTTTTTGAAGATTTCGGCATTTATGAATTCAATTTTGGAACTTGTATTTTAAGTTTTGATTTTTGGAGCTTTGACGCTCAGTGACGTTCAGTGAGCGGTTGCTTTGGTTAGAGCCAGGCTGAGTTATCAACCTGGTTTTCGTAATATCAGCGGGGGGTGGTTGAACATTTTGTGGCGGGTATAGTTGGCGTTATGGCCGTTTTTTCAACAATACTCGTAGTTTACAAAGTTTCAAAGGTCTCAACAAACTACAAACTATTATAAACTATTATGGCGCGCCGGGATAGGCTAGTGGCTAGTGACACGGCGTTCTGGAGCAGACGATGCAGCTAGGCGGCCATTTTGAGTTCATTCCCTCACCACCTGCTGCCTAGTAACTTCGGCCAACGTCGTAGAAGTAAATCCCTAAATCCAACAATTAAAAGGTGATAAATCGGCAGCAGAGTCGTACATCCGTCCATTCCTCGTACATCAGGTATGTGGTCGTAAGAATTCGGGTAGTTTTGCTAAATATGGCCGGGCGCCTGCAATTTCGGCCGGTAGTGACCAGGTTGATATCTTTCAGTGGAGTGCCTGCCTGGAAGCTGAGAGCACCACGGTCCAGTTTAAATACTGCTTTGTACTCGCCATTAAGACCAAGAAAAGTCGAAATGATGGAGATTCAAGAATCGAGGCAACGAGGAGGTCGACGCCTAGCGGGCGAGTTACCACTCATGGGTAAGCAGAGATAATCGAGTCCTGTATGAGCCTACTTTCTGTCGTGCGTAGAGATGTAGACTTTCTGAGGTTTCGACAAGGTCGGTTGGATGAGGCTATGTGGAATTTCAGGCTAAGGCGTCCAGTGGCGTAGGGGAGCTGTCGTCCAGGATGTAGTCTAAATCTCCGTGGTCAGCAGCCAACAGCAGTCAGAATTCCCAAGATGTAACAGCAATAGAACCGGAAGTACAGTGTCATCGCTCGTCATCGTCATGTCCATTCCAGCAGCCAACAAGCAGCAACTTTACCTCATCGAGTTGGGTAACCAACACAATTAAGGTACTTACCTTTTCACTTTTACTTACCCTGAAATAGCATCAGTATGGAACGTCGAATTTGGAATTTAAGCAATAGTAAGCCCACTTGATGGCTTTCTCATAATGTGCCTTTTAAGCACCTAGACTATGGTGCATTCGAATAATGGATTAGCTCTCTAATGCTAAATAAATTAGAGTGGTGCCCGAATTAAGTAACTTTGACTCTGGAAACAATTTTTCTTTTTTTTATCTGAACTATAAGATATTTCTGAACTTTTGAGAATTTATTCGCATATGTACGGCTTAGTGCTAAGCAGACTTTGATTTTACTGTTTCCGTCGCTATAGAACGCGGTTTGTCGTGAAGGGTAGCTGTCATAAACCATGGGGTTTATCTGCCCGGATTTATTTGATCAATTTGCTGTCTGCAAAGTCTACTTAGCCTAACCTTGAACTATTTTTCTATTTTGAATTTAAATATTATTTAAACCGAACTTAATAACTTGAAAATGACTATGAATCTATTCTTACTGATTATAGGAGGCAGGAGATTCATGGCTCACTGGGTCCCCTCAATTCTTGAGAGGGTATCGAGGGATTATTATTTTTAAGGGGGGTTTTGGGATTTTTATTTGGGAGAAAGAAAGGGTGTCACCTTCGTTTGCTGGTGCTACTTAGACTTGTGATTGATAGCTTTTCTTGGGTTGCTTTGTGAGAAAGGGTGGTTAGAGCTATCGACGCACGTTCGGTAGTGGCGCACCCTCTCGTTCATATCCGCCTAAATGGGGGTGATCCTTAGGGTCACAGAGGTAGTTTCACAGCTTGGATTAAGATCTTTATTTGGGGGTAACCTGAAGTCGTTTGTTCGGGTATCCGCTTATATATCATTGTAGCATTGGCATCGAAATGTTTACTCTCAAGGGTTGGGGTGGATCTCGGTGACCATGAATCTCTTCGCTTACCTTAGTGTTATTTAAACTATTTAATATTACGTCCTTGGCCAGGACGGATCTAACGACGTGCTGATACATTCTTTCTTATGATGCTGATAGGGTGATATATTTGATGGTTGGTTATCTGACGGATAAAGTGTAGACGGTTGATGCGTGGCAACGATGATATTAGGTACATTTTACTTGAAATCTTTATTTTGATTAATAGAGCTGAGGTACTTGGAACTTAACGATAGTGTTGGTCTCTCTCCCCGTTCTGTTCAGGACTTCTTGTCGCTTATCTCTGTCTCATAAATCTCTCACCTTACTAGATATTAGCTTGGACCCTTAGAGAGTAAAAATACCGACGCGAGCTTCGGCCACCTCCGTTTAGGACGTGACGCCAGTTTGTGGTGAACGGCTCAAAAGCGAACCAGACGCTACAAGTGTTAAACGATATCAACAAATAAATATTCGCAGTCATCCATCTAGGATGTTTACCTACTATAGGCTCCAACTCTTTTCAGGGCCCCGTCCCTCGTTACGCGGCTAACTTGAATTATAAAATATTTTCGGCAAGTAATTGAGTATTTTGGTAGAGAATTTTGTTGTGAGACATTTCCAAGAGTAGAGTTTTTAATTAGAAAAAGTCTAGGTGCATTAGCAGCGAAAATAGGCCTGAGCGGGAAAATAGGTTTTTAGGGCCCTTGTTCCATCGAGCGAGGCGCTCCCCAATTCCATCGTGCAGTGTGTGTTGTTAAAATCGTATTTTAAAACAGGGAATGTGCTGCAAAGGCTGGGGCTGTGATGATTCCGTATCTAATTTTTATTCTGGTTTTTACACCAAGTTTAGAGGCTGGTAAATAGGGCTATGAGGTAATTTGGACAGTGTAGGGGTGTGATGACGTCACAAAGGGCCCATAGTCAGCCAGCGTGGGCCTCCAATCCTTCCACTCCTTCTCGATTCGTCATCCCGACAGGTCTGCGTTCCATCCTAAGTTCCAGGACAGCCATTTTGTGGTAAGTTCTCTGCTCAAGTTTGTCAGATGTGGTTTTCGCTCTATTGAGAAGCCTAGGCTTTGAATTATTGGCCCACTTGGGTGCAATTACCCCGTCCCGAAAGTAATATGAAGTGAAAGATTGCATTTTGCAATTTTTGGTCGAAATTGTCCGCCATGCGGTAGCTGTTGCGAGGCCGGTAGCGTGGTGCTATCCTTGCTAATTTTATTCCTATCTCAGGTTTACCTGCCTAAGTACGTGTTCGAGGTCTGGATGCTAATTTAAGGCAATCTTTGTAGGATTACCAAATTGTTACCAAATCGTCGAGAGGGTCGGCTGTGTCCGTGTGTCGGCAGTCAGGCAAACCTATCGTCAACAAAAGCCAGGTTAGTACAGTGTTTTGGTTCGCTTCGCCGCGCTTTGGCGCGTAGCTTTTACCGTATTTTACGGGGAGTCTGAGTGTGGAAGGGAGGTCAGGTCCTGTCCTGCCTCCAGCCTGTCGTACCTATTTCAGGGAAGTCCTTAAGGTTGTGCAGTGGTTGACAGAGTCGTGTATTGATTTTCAGCGTAAGCTGGTTTTAGTTCTGGGCACTATTTTCCTGCTGCTGCACTAGCCAGCATGATGGGCTAGAAGGACAGGCACTCGCCCCTAGGAGGGGGGCCCCTCCGTCTCCGGAGGACTGCTGGCCTACCTTCCCCCACTTCCCGTCACCATGAGTAAGAATTCGCAACGTCCGATATGAAGACGTCCTAACGTCGCAACCGCACATCTCTCTCTCTCTCTTCTCTTCTCGTCTCTTCAGCTTTCTTCTCATCGCGTCACCTTGTGCCTTCATCGCCTCTCCTCTACAAGCACGGTATGGAAGACCATATTTTTCTGATATTTTCTGTTGAAATAGTATGAACAATTTACTAGTAGATCCGGCCCTTGTAGGTACGCAGCCCTGTGGGCAGCCTCTCGTGTGAGGGAGGTGGACCCACGTTCCTCTCTAGCCATCGATAAATCTGTCTAGAGTGGGCGTGTGTCCGCCAAACTCGCTGGAGGGCTGTCAGCAGGATTGCGAACTCACAGGGGTGCGTTGAGCGTTCCCCTTTTTCCCCCATTTAAGTCGCAAAGTGATGTCAAGAAGACATACTTAATATATGCACAATGAATAATTTACGGATGCATCCAGTGAAGAATCTGATATCTGACTGTCAGCATTATTAGATTGATAATCAGCGTAAGGCTGCTAAGTACAATGTATTAATTCTGCTTCCTTATAGAATCTGCATACAAGGTATGATATAATTGTAAGACTGATTTTTGCTTAAGGTAGTGTCCTGAGCGCAAGAATGCTCAGCGTTCTCGTAAGAGAGTCTTGCCTCTCAACTTATAATGAAAACCTTCAGAGGGGAGGTTTGGCCCCCTTAATAGAAATGGTGAAGGAGTTGCCCTTCATTTCAAATGTAATCCTAGTATTCTCACTTGTAGTACCTACTCCTTTCCTCTGGTTTTGAACTCGCAGACTCCTTGCCGGGCGGCTGCCCGGTGCTTGCCTCCGCTGCTATGCAGAAGCCTACCAACAAGATCCTTTGGAGTGGGAGGCCTCCTGGAGGACGAGAGAGGGAGGGCAGGACCTCCCGAGTCACCCCTGCCTCTCTCGGACTTCCAGAGGCCGCCCCTTCTAAACTGCTTAGAGTGTTATTATTTTTATTTATTTAGTCTTTTCTAAGCAGGGACGTTACAACAGTTAAAACGTTTACATATACAGGGTGTTTCCGGATGACGGGGCAAAAAAAAATATGGCGGGTAGGTACACCCCCATAGACCATTTTTGGCTAATACATGTGGGGTCGCAGGTCCTTCCTAACTGAGATACAGGGCCGGAACCAGTCAATTTGGCAAATAGTTTTTTGCCCTTTTCTCGCTAACGACTTATAATAGCGAATAAATAAGTGCAGTTTGGGTACCATTTTTAAGGGTTCCGCATCGAATGGTGGTATCAGTTTTTCAAAATTCAGTTTCAAAATTGCAGATTCAAGATGGCGGCTATCATTTTTTTCTCCGATCTCAATGAAAATTGGTGGTTAGGGGTTTTTAGGCTTGCTGAAAATGAATCTGAAAAAAGTTTTTGAAAATTCGAAAACTTTTGTTTTTCTGCCACTCTTATAATTTCATGAAACTCATTCGATTTCCATGAAATTTACAGTGTAGTAACTGATAGACCTACTTATTCAAAATCTGTAAAAAGTTTTCAAAAAATCGCACGCGTTTCAAAATGACGGTGTCGTGATAGTCGTTTCATGGTTCCGATCAGCATGAAATTTATAGCACAGTAATTCGTAGACTTACTTATTTAAAATCCGTAAAAAGTTTTCAAAAAGTCGCACTCGTTTCAAAATGGTGGCGTCCTAAAATTTCCCTAAAGTTGTCATAGACTTATCAGATTTGCATGAAATTTGACGAGTATTGTTATTAAATTTTTATTATTTAAGGGCCACCATACATTCTCGACGAACTCCACCAAAACCACTGTGCGAAAGTAAATATTCGACAAAACTAATGTTTACATATTAGTGCAGCCGGAGACTGGTAATTGCAATATCGTATTGGTTGTGTCTACTCTAAAAGCTAAACATAGTGTGCTATTCGAACGCTAAACGAACGAGTGAAAGTAGGACACTATGTTTAGCTTTTACAGGAGAAAAAGTAGAGAAATGGTGTTGAAATTACCCACTTCCGTAAGTGAAATAAAAATTGTCAACATGTAACATGGCGGCGGTAAATATTACAAACATTTATCAAGCTTTTCTACTAAATGTGACGATAAAATCATACTGTTTTAGTCCGAAACGTTACAAAAAAATATTTCGCGTGAGGTAGTGTTGTGTTTTCGCGATCTGTCAAAAAAACATGTGGACTGGTAGTTGACTGTTTAAAACCGCTCCTGTGGGCTTATAACTCCATTTCATGCAAAAATACAACACTACCTCACGACAAAGAGTCTCAGGTTTACATCCCCGTATAAACACTTTCCACTCGCCCTGTAACTTCGGAGTAGGGCTTGAAGTACGTAGCATTGCGAACCAAATACGTGTATTCCACCTTAATGATTAAGCACATTGCTGGACATTCTCACACAACATTTTGTAACGGACCCAACTTTCTGATTAATTTGATTATTTCACGTTATCCAGGTACCCATGTACGAGGAACCCACCTAATTGCCTACCCTAACTTTATTTCCGTGAATTTTTACATAATTATTTCAGATTATTGTTTGTAAATCCTACATACATTAAATTATCAAATTTTGCGAATATCGGACAAGATCTACTTCACCTTAAGAGTAACTTCATATATATATATATATATATATAATTTTCACTTCCTTGTGAACACGCTAGCAGCCGTATTTTTGAAAAATAATTGGTTTTGACTATTTAATAAAATATTAGGGTCTAAAATCTCGGTCGAGTTCGTTAATGGGGGAAATCGGAAGAAGGGGGGGGGGGGGGGGAAATGGGGGGACTTTTTCGAAATCTGGTTTTTTGGCCATAACTCCCTTAATATTGCAACTAATGAAACGTGGTTTCCTCTGAGGGTCGTCTAACAGTACTACCTACAACTTTTCTTAGTAACGTTTTTTGATCCCACCCCTAATGGTTGAATAAGGGTGTAAAAACGATCGTACATTTCCTCCTTCTAATACTATCGCTACTTGATAGAGACGAGTATTTGCAACACCATTTCTCTCGTTCGATTGATTTTTTTCACCCGTTGTAGCTAAACATAGTTTTATTCACGTTCGAATAGGACACTGTCTTTTGCTCTTAGAGCAGACATGGCCAATGGCAGTTTTCTTGCACTTTTATTGCAATTACTAGTCTCATTCTGTACCTCGTTTTGTACCGTATTAAAAGCAACAGAGGTTACTGTCACAGTTATAATTGAAATATGTCCCATCATGAGCCCTAAAAAATGAAAGAAAACCTGACTGGTATATCAATAATCCGTAATTGAAAGAAAAGTAAGAATACCTACATCATTATTCTAGTAATACCTAATTAACTTAGGTATTCGCCAAAAAATTCGAAACATGAGTTATAAATAGAGAGGGATACAACACTACGAAGAGGTGCTGGCTCCGTAAAGTAGGTAAGTAGGTAGGTAGAGTATCACCACTCTGATCTGCCTGGCCCGAGGGCATTCTGTGAACAGTGAACAGTGCAGAATGCCCTCGGGCCAGGTAGGTCAGAGTGGCGATACTATAATAAGAAGTCGTCAGTCTTTCTTCCTTTTCAACCTACACCTAAAAAATCTCACACCATGGACCCTTGTCGCATTCAGGCAAATCACAATGTATTGTGAACGGAACTTTGCTGCTCAGTAGCGCATTGTCATCTGTAATTGTCGGCAGATAAACGTGTTTCAGCAAGGGATACTTCTCAGCAACTACTGCTGGTTCTAAATAGGACAGATCAGCAGGAAAATAATCAAAACAGACTGATGTAAGGCTGGGCCAGCAAACTCCTGAGAAAAAATTGGTGCAACTTGTAGCAAGATACTCGAGATCTTTTAAACTGCTCAGTGGAGAAATGTCTTGGATGTCATAGCAGCGTATGAGGTCTAGTCTGCGCAGCTTTTGGCCCCAGTCAGCGATGGACCTGACCCCCTCATCCGTGATACGACAAGCGTCTAAAGTCTAAATAGAGGAACCTTAGGTTTGGTAAACTCGGTAATATTTTAAGCAAAATTTCGTCTGTAAGTGTAGCATTCGAACTCAACCTCAGCTCAGTCAATTGTGGTAAGCACCGAGTGGAAAAAGCTATATTCCGATCGAACTCATCAGGTGCATTAAGATAGATTGACGCAACGTAGATGTGACATACTTGGGAACAGTCGAGCAGTTTGCATACCAAATACAGCCGATTTTTCGAGGTTAATGTACTCGAGGAGACGTAAAGTTTTCAACAGACTGCCAAAAGCTTCCTCGGTAAACGAGCTCATATGGATTTTCTTTAAATTAGGGAATTTTTCTTGGATCACTGAAAGGCAGGCATCAGCATCACTGATTTCAGGAAAACGCCCCAGTATACGCAACTCTACCAACTGTGACCCCATGTAAGAGAGTATTCTCGACATTTCATCACCTCTCAAATCATAAAAAATCCCTTTCGGCAGCCCCGAAAGGCGTAGGTAGATTTCGAAGATTACTTCCATCCTCTAAAAGCAGTCTAAAATCATTTAAAAAGACGGTTAAGAAGATTTTCAGTTGACCCAAATGCATTCTCTACAATAACAACGGAGGAATTGAGTTTTGAAATTTCACCCCCCCCCCCCCCCCCTTAACAAGAAAATGAAAGTGATTTTACAAAAAACTTTTCTAGACAAAAGTTGTAGATATTATTAATACAAACTCATAGCAAAAAGATAAAACTCAATATCTCACCAAATAAGTGAGTTATGACGTTTTGAAAATTCAACCCCCCACCCCCTGCCTAAACGGTGCGTCGGACGAAAAACTTTTTCAGACAAAAGTTGTAGGTAATATTGAGGCAAATGCATTACAAAACAAAAGAACTCGATAACACCCCTAGGACACAAGTTATGAATTTTTTTGTGCGCAAAACCCTCTTTTTCCACCCTTATTCAACCATTAAGGGTGGGATCAAAAAACGTTACTAAGAAAAGTTGTAGGTAGTACTGTTAGACGACCCTCAGAGAAAACTACGTTTCATTAGTTGCAATATTAAGGGAGTTATGGCCAAAAAGCCAGATTTCGAAAAAGTCCCATTTCCCCCCCCCCCCCCCCCCTCCCCCCCCTTCGTCCGATTTCCCCCATTAACGAACTCGACCGAGATTTTAGACCCTTATATTTTATTAAATAGTCAAAACCAATTATTTTTCAAAAATACGGCTGCTAGCGTGTTCACAAGGAAGTGAAAATGATATATAAACTTTTGAACTGATGGTGGTTTTGGGATCCAGGGGTCATAAAAAGAAGAACTGTGAAGAAATTTTTCAAAAGTGAGACTACTGGTACGACTACAATAGGTAGATTTTTCTTCGAAATCTACCTAAAACTATCTAAGACAACCCGTTTCAGAATACTACCATGGGAACTGAAAACGCATTCTAAATCGTCCATCATCTCGTCACGCACTGTTACCACTAAATCTTCTAACAAAGGGGGGTTCTTCGTCAACAGCATCAAAAAGTCTCCAGCCCATTCAATTGTACTGATGGCTGATGATAGCGACAATCTGCGCAGTTTTCGGAGTGACACTGGACGGAGGGTAGCCGCTGTACTTACTACTCACTTTAATAAACTTGAGCTCCTCCACGTTCGGAACGTTAGGAAGAATATTCCCTAGATGAACCGGTGGAGCAAGAGGCAAACGCAGGCTTTTGATGTACCTACCATGCTTGGCCAAAAACTCGTCGTATCGTTCTTGCTGGAACTTTCTGGGCTTCATTGTCGGGTAGCGAATTATAATTTTGGAATATTTCCAATTGACATTTATTAGGTTAGCCAATTCTGCGTAGTCTTTTAGTTTCAGAGCATCACTTTGGAGGAGTACTGGCGAATATGACGCCTCCCGCCAACGATGACACACGAGGCTGCCCAGTGAGCACAGACAGTTGGGCCAACGTTGGGAAAGGGTCGGAAGATCACGCATTTGTTCACTACTACACAGAAAATCGCCTTCCTCTTGACTTAAAGACGGTCGCTGAGGAAACCCAAAAGGACGGGACCCTCAAGCAGGTATTCCAATATATCATGCAGGAGTGGCCCACCAAAGTCGAACCAGCTCTTTCTGATTTCCAAAGGCGGCAGGAGGAGTTGTCAATCGAAGAAAATGTAATTGTTTGGGGAAACAGGGTTGTAGTACCTGGAACACTTAGGAAGCTCTTGTTGCAAGATCTTCATCGCAGTCACTTGGGTATGTCGAAAATGAAAGGAGTGGCTCGAAGCTATTTTTGGTATCCAGGGCTTGACTCAGACATCGAATGCATGGCAAGGAGCTGTGCCACTTGCCAGGTGGAAAGATCTGATCCTCCAAAGAACAGGACGCATGTATGGGAATTTCCAAAAAATGCGTGGAGTCGAATCCATTTGGATTTCTTAGGTCCATGGAATGGGAAAACGTTCTTGGTGCTAGAAGATGCATACTCGACATGGATTGACGCAGTTGAAGTACCGTCAACTAGCACAACGCATGTGATTAAGTACCTAATGAAAATGTTTAGTACTTTCGGCCTTTGCGATTATATTGTCACGGACAATGGTCCACCGTTTCATTCGCGTGAATTTCTTGAATTTCTACGTTCAAATGGGATCAGAAATTCCTACAGTCCTCCCTATCATGCGGCAACGAACGGTCAGGCAGAATCTTGTGTAAAACTGATAAAGAGGTGTTTGACAAAAGCTAAGGCTGAAAACGTTGGTCTGGATCTGGGGTTGCAAAGATTCCTTGGGGACTATAGGAATTCTGTACACACAACGACAGGGAAAAAACCTAGTGAGTTGATGTTCAATCGAAATTTAAAAACCACTTTTGACAGGATTTTACCTACTGTAATTCGGCAGCAAAAAAGAATGAAAGGAAAAGATGTGAAACTCAGGGACTTTTCGGTCGGTCAGCTGGTATTAGCCAAATCGTATACCGGAACAAAGAGTGCCTGGGTAAATGCTACTGTTAAGCAGAGGTTGGGTCCTGTAACCTATCTTGTTGAGCTTCAAAGTAATGGTGTGATTTGGAAAAGGCGCGTTGATCAATTGATAGCTTCAGAAACAGAAATCAGTGCACCTGCTGACTCAGTTGATCATCCGTTGCTACCTGCTATTGTAAATTCGTCATCGGACTCAGCAACTGGGATGGACTCTGGTCAAGTTAAAGACTTACCTAAGTACTACAAGTACACAAGAACCCCCAGTTGATGTGTCGAACGAAATGTCTATGGAACCAAATGTGACTAAGTACTATTGATTTGCCGGAAATTCCGAGGTCACCTAAAGTGAAACTGAAACCTCCTATGGTGACAGCCAGTTCTGATGAATCAAAACGCTATCCAAAGCGCACACGTAAACCCATTGTTCGCTTAGATTTGTAATGTGTTAGTCATAAGTTGGGGTTTTTTCTTTCATACATATTCACTGTATTCTTTTCTTTTAGGGGGGAGGAGTGTTATATTTGGCGCTCTTTCTATCATGTTTGTAATGTTGGTACTTACGACTGATAGGTTGGTACTACTGAGGATAGTTCGGATAAAATGGCCGTACAAATAAAATGGAATTAAAAATGATTATCGTAATGTTGAATTTATTTATATAAGTTACAACACGTAGGTGAGTACCTTTCTCTTTCAAATTTGACAGAGGCGAGTGAGCATTGTTGGTGGGTGAAAAGATGAGTAATTTATTGACTTTGTTTGCAGCAGTCCTATCTGGTTCAGACAGGAGGAAAAGACGGTAAGAGCAGTGTGCAAAAGAAACTGAACAAAGTTTTCTCTGACAATTTGGCTGAGAAATACAACTTTACTGGAAAGAATGGGAAGTACCCTCTGAAGGATTTAAAAGTCATCAAACTTATTCAGTGTTCTAACTACAGAAGTTTGGGCACTTTTGGCGCACTTTGTTGTTTAAATGTTGGCTGTTTCGCGCTATTTTTAGATTTGTAGGTTGGTTTTCTGAATTAATGTAAAAAATGGCTTTTTGGTAAATGGAATAAATAACACTCAATAAGATGTTTATATTCATTTATTGGAGTAAAAGTAGTCGTTGAAAACGACATAGTGACAGGACTCCTGGAAAATGGAGCTACATAAAGGAGAAAGAAAAGCATTGCGCACTACCTTCACGAAAACGGCGGAGAAGTTTCTAGCGCTTTGTGAAAGTGATGTGAAGCATGAGGTTGAACTAAAAGCACAGTACAAGACACTGGTGTCAAAATTCGAGAGGATGCAGGACTTGAATGGGAAAATATGTCAGCTCTGGGTCGGAAGTCAATGGTCTGAGCAACAGTTTGAAGAAGATTGTGAGGCAGCCGAGGCCGAGTTACGTCAGAGCGGCCATTACGGCTAGTCACGCGCCGAGAGCTCCCGGTTTTTTGCCAAATTTTATCAGGTTTTCCGGGCGCTAAGTGGCCGTTCGGGTGGTCATATATTCGGAAGTTGTTTTCGGTCCGATTAAAAATGTTTCGGAGTCTCTACCGTGTAGCTAAAAAGAACTGTGAGCAAAAATAGTCTAGTGTTTTGGTGCTCGGGCAACATGGCGGAGAAAATCACCGAGGACAAGATGGCGTTAGTGGAATCGGCTTACGAAACGGCGTTGTTGACGATGGCTGAAAAGGATGGCAAAGGCGGACAGAGGGTGATTACTGAGAAAACTGCGTCCAACTACAAATTACCCAAGTTAGAGCTACAAGTTTTCGAGCTTTCCCTAGAAAACTGGATTACGTTCTGGGCACAGTACAAAAGGATTTTCGATGATCAAAAACTGAGTGAAAGCGACAAGTTTCAGTACCTGCTGATGTCACTGGAGACAGGATCAAGAGCGAGAGCAGTCGTCGAAGCGTACCCTCAAGAAGATGGCAACCTGGAGAGAGCGGTAGATCATTTGAAGCAGAGGTTTGGAAGGGAAGAAGTTGTCATTGAAGTGTATACAAGGAAAATATTATCCCTAGTTATGTCAAAAGACAAGTTACCCCTTTCTAGTTTGTATGACAAGCTCAGGAGCTATCTCATGGTTTTGGAAGCACTAGGTACTACTCTTGACAAATGTGCATTTATGCTGTACCCTATGGTTGAGAGTTGCCTTCCTCTACGTGTTTTACAGGATTGGGAAAGGTCCAGGTTGAGGACTGGAGCTTCCTTAAGGGGGTCAGAGTCACAGGTAAGTTTGGACAAACTAAATGCGAACCCACTGGAGGACCTTATGTCATTTTTGGAGGCTGAAGTCCAGAGTCAGGAACGGGTACAACTGGCACAACAGCCACTGGGGGCTGAGAGTTCCAGGCCTGCCACCGCGTCGACTCTACTAGCAGGAGACAAAGTGGTACGTAGAGATTGGTTTAGAACGGTTTTTTATTCAAGTAAATAAAAAACCGTTTTTTAAACAAAAAAAAACGTTTTTTTTTGTTTTTTATTGTTTTAAATCATTCAAGACTTTTTCGAATACCCAAACGAAAATCAGGAACCGGCTGACAAATCAGAGAGCGGGAAAAGTGGTTTTTATCGCTCATAATGAGAAACTGACAGCAGTGACAGCTACAGAATCAGCAGCTTCAGCTCCACCTCCACCTCCAGCCAATGCACAGCAAGAAGTTCAAGCCACTGAGGGGGACAAGACTGAAAGCGTGGAGGAACAAGATGCGATGTGTGTTGTATCGGTTGATTATTCATCAGACTCAGACTCTTCTGAATCTTCTGAATAAAGATTTTAAAAAATTTGTTCTTTTCATTCTGTTAGGTCAGTGTTTTATCAATATTAACTATCATTTAGTGACTCCGATCAAAAAACAAAAAAAAACAAGGCCTCGTGTTTTTTTTGTTTTAAAAACCGTTTAAAAAAAAAAACAGAATGGTTTTTTATTACCGCCCATCTCTAGTGGTACGTAATTGTATTTTTTGTGGAAAAGCAGGTCATTATGCAGGAGAATGTGAAAAGGAAGGATGTGAGTGAAAAGGAAGAGTTGATGAAAAAGGCGAATGTCCGCTTAAAGTGTTGTAAGGGTGGGCATCGTATAAAATTTTGTAGATCGCAAGTACAATGCAGGAAGTGTAAAGAGGATCACGTCACCGTGATGTGTAATGACAGAGGTGACAAGAGAAGTCACACGAAAAAGGGCGACGGTAGCAACCACGGCAAAGACACAACGAAGGTAAACACGTGTTTTGTCGGTGATAGCTCAACCGTCTATTTGAAAACCATCATGGTTAATGTAGGAGGAAAACATGATTCAATGAAAGTCCGTGCTCTTCTAGACGACAGTAGTCAAAGATCCTATGTCACGGACGCAGTAGCTGGAAAAATGGGACTCAAATGCAAGGGAACAGAATATCTTAGGCAGGGTCTTTTCGGGGGTCTGGAAACCCAAGAGCAAGAGAAAAAATTGTATGAAATACAGATTAGGGGAGAAAGTCGTGACTGTAGCGAAACGTTTAGTTTCGAAGTTACTAAGTCGTCTGCTACGAAATGGAGTAGAGTAGCAACCTCTAGTGCTTATTATTTCTTTATTTTCCCAGTTAATATCCCAGTTTTTTATGTGGAAATGTGTATAAAGTACTCACGTAAGTCACAAGTTGCTAAATAATAATTCCATAAACCTCGACTGCCCGAAAACAGTGAAAGAGAGTGACTGAAAGGAGGAAGGATAGCATGTGATTGTGTACAGACTGTGCTGTGACTTGCAATGCGGCCATAGAGATCCCAATAGACTGCTCTATCCTCATCAAATCAATTTATTGTTTCGGACTTTTCACGAAGATGCCTGAGTTATCGGACAATTGTAATATGTGTAAAATTGTCTATGGAAAAGCGGAATCTATCCAGTGTGGAAAATGTAAAAAAAACTATCATAGTGTCTGCAACTATAAAGGAAGAGAAAGCGGAGGTACGAAAGGATGGCTGTGTGCCTCATGTGTTCGACAACCTATTGTTCTGCGAACATTTGAATATTGGCGGGTTTTTGGTTGTGTTGGCACAATTGCGGGGAAGTTTTGAGAGGTTGGTATGTTGGGAAGGATTTTTCACGCTGATGAAATAAACTTAAAGAAAGAAATGGAAATTGTATTATTTATTTTATTACCACATAAAACATTGTGGCGACCGTGCAGATTAAACAAGCTTGTACAACTTGTGAAATGGGACCTACTAAGCTCACCGCAGCGCAGGGGCAACGTAAAAGCCTACGTCCACATTTCACCAACGCTCTTGACGCGCTAAATGCCGCTGAAGGGGACCGCCGCACCCTCTTATTCGATGCCTTTGTCCGACTGGAACAAAAAGACGCCGCCATCCAGGGCCTCCTGGGAAGTAACGAAGATGCAGTTGCCGCCGATTTTGACGAGTGTGAGGACTTTCGCCGCAAATTTCTTACAGCAAAACGGTACATTAGCGCAACTATGGCCTCGCGGCCCGCCCCGCCGGCGTCGCACAGTGGGAGCTACCGCTACCATAAGCTTCAGCCAATTGCTTACGACCTGACACCGCAGACGTGGATGGCCTTTTGGGCTCAATACAAGGCTGTACATGAGGACGCCTCCATCCCGGCTGGTGACATGTTCCAGTTCATAAAGCGCTGTCTGCAGCCTCAGACGTCAGCGTATCGGCTCTGTGAGAGTTACCCGCTTTTTGATGAGAACTATACAAACATGTTTGAGTACCTCAAGCGACGATTCGGCCGTGACGACCTCGTCGTGGACTCCTGCGTGCGTGCGCTGTTGGGGCTCGTCGGGGAGGACCGCAAACGGTCTTTGACGGAGCTGACGGATCTTCTGGGATCGCACATTAGGACCTTAAGGGCTCTAGGTATGGGTACTACTCACTTTAATAAACTTGAGCTCCTCCACGTTCGGAACGTTAGGAAGAATATTCCCTAGATGAACAGGTGGAGCAAGAGGCAAACGCAGACTTTTGATGTACCTACCATGCTTGGCCAAAAACTCGTCGTATCGTTCTTGCTGGAACTTTCTGGGTTTCATTGTCGGGTAGCGAATTATAATTTTGGAATATTTCCAAAGGTGAGTACCTTTCTCTTTCAACTTTGACAGAGGCGAGTGAGCATTGTTGGTGGGTGAAAAAATGAGTAATTTATTGACTTTGTTTGCAGCTGTCCTATCTGGTTCAGACAGGAGGAAAAGACGGGAAGAGCAGTGTGCAAAAGAAACTGAAAAAAAGTTTACTCTGACAATTTGGCTGAGAAATAAAACTTTACTGGAAAGACAGAGGGAACTTTCAGGAGATTGTGTCACTGGTAGCCAGGCACAATCGGTCACTAAAACAGTGGCTAGAAGAAAAGAACATGAGGCCATACCATGTTACCTACATGAGTCACAGAACGAGATAATTCATTTAACGGCGTCTGCCGTAGAAGCGGCGATCGTTGAAGAAATTACAAAAAATGGGATCTTTTCCATTATGGCTGACACAACACCTGATTTGTCCCACAAAGACATACTGAAAGAATGGGAAGTACCCTCTGAAGGATTTAAAAGTCATCAAACTTATTCAGTGTTCTAACTACAGAAGTTTGGGCACTTTTGGCGCACTTTGTTGTTTAAATGTTGGCTGTTTCGCGCTATTTTTAGATTTGTAGGTTGGTTTTCTGAATTAATGTAAAAAATGGCTTTTTGGTAAATGGAATAAATAACACTCAATAAGATGTTTAAATTTATTTATTGGAGAAAAAGTAGTCGTTGAACACGACATAGTGACAGGACTCCTGGAAAATGGAGCTACATAAAGGAGAAAGAAAAGCATTGCGCACTACCTTCACGAAAACGGCGGAGAAGTTTCTAGCGCTTTGTGAATGTGATGTGAAGCATGAGGTTGAACTAAAAGCACAGTACAAGACACTGGTGTCAAAATTCGAGAGGATGCAGGACTTGAATGGGAAAATATGTCAGCTCGGGGTCAATGGTCTGAGCAACAGTTTGAAGAAGATTGTGAGGCAGCCGAGGCCGAGTTACGTCAGAGCGGCCATTACGGCTAGTCACGCGCCGAGAGCTCCCGGTTTTTTGCCAAATTTTATCAGGTTTTCCGGGCGCTAAGTGGCCGTTCGGGTGGTCATATATTCGGAAGTTGTTTTCGGTCCGATTAAAAATGTTTCGGAGTCTCTACCGTGTAGCTAAAAAGAACTGTGAGCAAAAATAGTCTAGTGTTTTGGTGCTCGGGCAACATGGCGGAGAAAATCACCGAGGACAAGATGGCGTTAGTGGAATCGGCTTACGAAACGGCGTTGTTGACGATGGCTGAAAAGGATGGCAAAGGCGGACAGAGGGTGATTACTGAGAAAACTGCGTCCAACTACAAATTACCCAAGTTAGAGCTACAAGTTTTCGAGCTTTCCCTAGAAAACTGGATTACGTTCTGGGCACAGTACAAAAGGATTTTCGATGATCAAAAACTGAGTGAAAGCGACAAGTTTCAGTACCTGCTGATGTCACTGGAGACAGGATCAAGAGCGAGAGCAGTCGTCGAAGCGTACCCTCAAGAAGATGGCAACCTGGAGAGAGCGGTAGATCAACTGAAGCTGGAAGGGAAGAAGTTGTCATTGAAGTGTATACAAGGAAAATATTATCCCTAGTTATGTCAAAAGACAAGTTACCCCTTTCTAGTTTGTATGACAAGCTCAGGAGCTATCTCATGGTTTTGGAAGCACTAGGTACTACTCTTGACAAATGTGCATTTATGCTGTACCCTATGGTTGAGAGTTGCCTTCCTCTACGTGTTTTACAGGATTGGGAAAGGTCCAGGTTGAGGACTGGAGCTTCCTTAAGGGGGTCAGAGTCACAGGTAAGTTTGGACAAACTAAATGCGAACCCACTGGAGGACCTTATGTCATTTTTGGAGGCTGAAGTCCAGAGTCAGGAACGGGTACAACTGGCACAACAGCCACTGGGGGCTGAGAGTTCCAGGCCTGCCACCGCGTCGACTCTACTAGCAGGAGACAAAGTGGTACGTAATTGTATTTTTTGTGGAAAAGCAGGTCATTATGCAGGAGAATGTTACTCGGCTCAGCGAATGACTAACAGTGAAAAGGAAGAGTTGATGAAAAAGGCGAATGTCTGCTTAAAGTGTTGTAAGGGTGGACATCGTATAAAATTTTGTAGATCGCAAGTACAATGCAGGAAGTGTAAAGAGGATCACGTCACCGTGATGTGTAATGACAGAGGTGACAAGAGAAGTCACACGAAAAAGGGCGAAGGTAGCAACCACGGCAAAGACACAACGAAGGTAAACACGTGATTTGTCGGTGATAGCTCAACCGTCTATTTGAAAACCATCATGGTTAATGTAGGAGGAAAACATGATTCAATGAAAGTCCGTGCTCTTCTAGGCGACGACGGTAGTCAAAGATCCTATGTCACGGACGCAGTAGCTGGGAAAATGGGACTCAAATGCAAGGGAACAGAATATCTTAGGCATGGTCTTTTCGGGGGTCTGGAAACCCAAGAGCAAGAGAAAAAATTGTATAAAATACAGATTAGGGGAGAAAGTCATGACTGTAGCGAAACGTTTAGTTTCGAAGTTACAAAGTCGTCTGCTACGAAATGGAGTAGAGTAGCAACCTCTAGGGTCCGGCTTAGTTTAGTTGATACTTTTCAAAGTCTCACTCTAATGTCTGCATGAGAAGACAGACACTTTGTTTGAGAAAAAAACAACTGCTGGGTCTTCTTAGAATTCTATAAATAAATAGGCTAGAGTTTTTAAAAGGCCTGAACACTGCTTCCTTCTCAAGCATAGTGTCTGTCTTCTTAGACATTAGAGTGAGATTTTGACAAGTATCAACTAAACAAAGCCCGGTCATAGTGCTTTTATTATTTCTTTATTTTCCCAGTTAATATCCCAGTTTTTTTATGTGGAAATGTGTATAAAGTACTCACGTAAGTCACAAGTTGCTAAATAATAATTTCATAAACCTCGACTGCCCGAAAACAGTGAAAGAGAGTTACTGAAAGGAGGAAGGATAGCATGTGATTGTGTACAGACTGTGCTGTGACTTGCACTGCGGCCATAGAGATAGCATCCCAATAGACTGCTCTATCCTCAACAAAACAATTTATTGTTTCGGACTTTTCACGAAGATGCCTGAGTTATCAGACAATTGTAATATGTGTAAAATTGTCTATGGAAAAGCGGAATCTATCCAGTGTGGAAAATGTAAAAATAACTATCATAGTGTCTGCAACTATAAAGGAAGAGGAAGCGGAGGTACAAAAGGATGGCTGTGTGCCTCATGTGTTCGACAACCTATTGTTCTGCGAACATTTGAATATTGGCGGGTTTTTGGTTGTGTTGGCACAATTGCGGGGAAGTTTTGAGAGGTTGGTATGTTGGGAAGGATTTTTCAAGCTGATGAAATAAACTTAAAGAAAGAAATGGAAATTGTATTATTTATTTCAAGGTGTTTTATTACCACATAAAACATTGTGGCGACCGTGCAGATTAAACAAGCTTGTACAACTTGTGAAATGGGGCCTACTAAGCTCACCGCAGCGCAGGGGCAACGTAAAAGTCTACGGCGTAATTTCACCAACACTCTTGACGCGCTAAATGCCGCTGAAGGGGACCGCCGCACCCTCTTATTCGATGCCTTTGTCCGACTGGAACAAAAAGACGCCGCCATCCAGGGCCTCCTGGGAAGTAACGAAGATGCAGTTGCCGCCGATTTTGACGAATGTGAGGACTTTCGCCGCAAATTTCTTACAGCAAAACGGTACATTAGCGCAACTTTGGCCTCGCGGCCCGCCCCGCCGGCGTCGCACAGTGGGAGCTACCGCTACCATAAGCTTCAGCCAATTGCTTACGACCTGACACCGCAGACGTGGATGGCCTTTTGGGCTCAATACAAGGCTGTACATGAGGACGCCTCCATCCCGGCTGGTGACAAGTTCCAGTTCATAAAGCGCTGTCTGCAGCCTCAGACGTCAGCGTATCGGCTCTGTGAGAGTTACCCGCCTTTTGATGAGAACTATACAAACATGTTTGAGCACCTCAAGCGACGATTCGGCCGTGACGACCTCGTCGTGGACTCCTGCGTGCGTGCGCTGTTGGGGCTCGTCGGGGAGGACCGCAAACGGCCTTTGACGGAGCTGACGGATCTTCTGGGATCGCACATTAGGACCTTAGGGCTCTAGGTATGGGTAGTGATAAGTACCAACTCTTCCTGTATCCTTTACTTGAAAAATGTATACCTAAGGACGTTCTTGAGCTGTGGTTGTGGCGGGAGCGGCCAGAGGAAGCAGCAGTGGCCGAGGTAGCTGACGTTGATGATGCCTCTTCAGTGGTATCCGAGGCTGGTGGCGACAAGGTCGCAGCTTTGTTGGCTTTTTTAGAGCGCCATGTTCAGTATAGGGAGCATGCTGCCACGATTAAAACGAAGGTGGAAGGGCACGAATGGATAGAAGACTGCTGCAAAAAGGGGCTACCAGTCCGGAAATACGACCTACAGCGATCGGTGCAGAAATTTCTACAAAAACAAAAACGTGCAAATCCTTTTACTGACGACTTCCCTGGGGAAGGTTGGTATAAGGCCTTCCTGAAGAGGCACCCGACTGTATCTCTACGCACTCCAGAGGGGGTTACCAGGGCCAGTGCGTGAGTGGGTGAAGGAGACATTCGGAAAAGCGTTATGGAATCCGAACAAGATGAAGAATCGAATTAAGAGGGTTGGAAACTGTACCGTGGCTAGAACCCGGTCCATGGTAGACTACAATCTCGGCGAGAATTCCGTCAGGATATAAGTAAGTTTAAAGGTTGGCGCGAATGAGAGCGCGGCGCGCGCTGCTTCGAGAAGGCCGTTGGGAACCCTTGTATGGCGATTCTGTGGTTAGCTTATGGAGAGTGGAGATAACCGGTCTGTTGATGTATTTTCCTGTGACTCTGCTCAACTGCTGTTGCGAAACGTTCGAAAATATTATAACCAGAAACCTTGCAATTTTATTATGTTTTAATCTTCAACTGATATGTTAAATCTGTGTCCCCAAATTGGGGCAACTGTGTCGGGGCGTGCGATGGAGTAGTCCAGTAAGGCCTGAGGATGACAGCGCCATCCCTATACTACCTCCTATGACGATAACCTGAAATGATGGATTGAGGGCACCCGGAAGGTCGAGAGATGAAGGACACCTACGTCGAGCCCTGAAGACCTGTGCTACGCCGGATCGCTCTCATCTACATTTGCTACAACCTGCAGACGGTTTTTCTGGCTCTATACGTCTCACGAATATTTTGATCATACCTACTTTAATGCCGGAAGTTAGAGTCAGTGGTGCCCAAATTCAATCGACCCTTTTGTTTTTACCAGCCAATTTAACAGTTAATTATTTAATGCCATGTTTAGCAATAGTCTCGCTTTTGCACCTATTCCATCTGTGATCTGAGGAACCGTGCCATAGTGTCCATTACTTACTCTACTTTTTCATGATAAATTGTTTTGCTGGTTCTATTTGACAGTCATTGTATTAGACAAGATCTCACTTTTACCTATTTCAGTTTCCTAAATTACTAGCTAGGTACCCATTTCTGATTCCGGAAGGATATTGAGACAAAGATAGTAGTGTAAGTACCTTTTATTCCTTTTTACCTTTACTGAAGTTACGTTCTCTACTGTTCTTACCCGCCTGAGATGAGCTAGTTTTATGGTAGGGATACGGGGGGTCCTAGACAACCAGCCCCCACCACACTCTAAATGGGTGTAGGTACAAAACCCCCCCAAAAAATTAACAACGAATATGCCATTTTTAAATACGAAAATAAATTTTACTCCGGGAGAGTACTCAAAGCGTCAGAAAAACTGGCTACCATTTCTTCAATGGAGCAAAGTGGTCGTCTGTGGAAATGGCGGCACGTATAGACCTACTAGACTACCCATGGGCAGCTGTAGTATATTAGTATATTCAAATTTCCAGGATTCATTGAGGATGCAGACCCAAGCAAAGTTAAAATAACTGGCTGCTTTTTGGTCAGTTGGTTTTTCAGCCGTTAGTGCATAGACTGAGGTGTTGTAAGTGCATATTTCAGAGGTTTTTAGTGCATATGTATCCGGTCTCTGGTCGTAACCATAGTCACCTTTGTTAAAACAAATGCAGGTGTTGGGCGTGTAAGGGGCCTAACAAGTAACAAGAAGATATAAGCACACTTAGAGATGTATAAACAGTTGTCTAAGTTTTCAACAACACAACAAATTTTTGGACACAGTTTTTCTGTCATCAGATAGCCGGAGACATTTTCCAAATTTTCCAATGTCCAATTTTTTAATGTCCACTTTCCGAGGAAACTGTTGGATACTTCCATGTTTTGAAGTATACAGTAAGTAATACAATATGTCGTTGTCTTTTTAATGCTTATCCAATAGTTTCCACAGGGAAAGGACACTTAAAACGTCAAAACATAGCATTGTGCAGTGAGGTTCCATGTTTTTTCCCCTATACAACAGTAAGGGTGGATTGCGCCAGTTCCTTAAGTCCCCTAAAAGTTCACTATAGCGTTATCCTCCCGGAAAGGAAAGTTGGTGCCTTTCACCATCCTGCCGATAGCGCCATCATCTAGTGAACTTTTAACGACAAAATAAAGTTATCGGCTACTTTATCTGGAAGATAACTTTACTAACTTTATCTGCACAATAAGGAACTAGCGAAAGCCACCCTATGCACAGTATAAAACAACAGGTTTGTCTGACCTTATTCAGGGGCGGGTGGTGCTTCTGGAGCGACGTCTGGAGCTGGGAGTTCCGCAGGGGGTTCGGCTGCAGGCTCCAGAGCTGGCAGAGCCTCAGTGGGAGGGTTGATGGGGTACCCACGCGCATCCAGCTGGAGAACGGGGTCCGCGGTCGCCTCAGCTAGGTTTGTTACAGATTTCGATTTCAAACACTGGAAAACAAAAGCACGCAATCTGTCACGTCTGGAATATAGGTAAACACACAAGTGGCACGAGTATGGTGCTTAAGAGCGTCTACGTAGTCGTGTTTGTTTACGTTTTTTATGAGGAAACTATTGGATGTGGCTGTGTTGTTATTTTACGATCGGTTAATTTCGGATAAATTTTTTGTTAACAAAAAGCACTCGATCGTAAAATCACAACAGGCCTGCTAATTTCGGCCGGTACAAAGACACATTATATTTCAGAACACTTTCACTTCAATCTTGACTATTTACAATGCCTATAGATACTTGATAATACTGGTAGATGCTCTGCCATAACGGCCATCTTGTGAAGTGAAGCCACGTACCGGGTGTCTTCAATACTCATTTATTCAATAGATAAGCACTGTGTTTAATGCATCGATAACACATAGAAACAACGGTTATCACAGAATCATACATACACACAACTAGTAGTAAGTAGTCGATAATTGCGACAAATTGGTCGTGCAAATACCAGTATCGATAGACACTATAACAGAGAAGTCTCTAAGTGGACTCACCTGGAAGTCAACATGGCGGCTCTTGGCCTCCTCCTTCTCCCAGCTCATGTGGATGAACGGTCTCTGGACGTAGCTGTAGATAACTTCTGCGCGCCCGCCCGCACGCTTCCGCACCTTCTCCTTGTAAGTGGGATACCCCTCGATCCCCAGCCGAATCTTCTTCAGGCCTCGGTCCTTCATTACTTGTTTGGCAACGTCACGATTCTCGATGTACTTGAAGAATCGGTACATAGCTGTACTGTGAACAGCTGTGAATAAGGAAACATTGGAAATTAGCTCGGGCGGATCCACAGGACGGTGTTTTCAATTTCCAAATCACTTCCATTCGGTCTGCTAGCTAGACATTTTTTTTGAGCTGAGGGTAAGAGATCAAGCCTCCCCGCTCAAATCTGGTGAGGACCTACAGTTTAAGGTGAGCTCCGAACCAGTAGGTACAGCAAAATTTCATCATACACTGGCTAAATGGACAGTCTAAGGGAAAATAACGTTGGTCTGCCGGATTTTCAACAAGCACACTTGTCATAAATTTACTTACTCTGGCTGTACTCTTCGCCCATGGGCGGGGGGTACTCGTCGTCCCACTCCACCACGTCCTCGTCCAGCAGGTTGACCACGTGACACTCGCGATCTCCGCGCCGCGCCGAATTCACCATCAGAGGGAAAATCAGTTCCTCGAGAAACACCTCAAACTGCTGACGTGCCCCCTCGTTTGACAACTCGTGCAGCAACCCGCCTGCAACACCCAAGGGTGACCCTTAGTGATCGCTTATAAATTAAACATTGGCGTCCTATGGCTCCTACCAAGCGCAACGGCAGCGCAAAGAACAGGTATAGGTAATAAATAAATCAGTACTAACGGAGATTGTGGCAGCGAACAGTGTTGACATCGAACGGAATGAGGAGATAGTCGCAAGCCTCGCGCAGCTCCTGCACAGACACAGAGGGAGGGCAGACGATCAGTCGACCCTTGTAGAAATCCAAGATGGCGCGAAAGATGGCCGCCGAAATTCCGTCAGCCACCTCGAACTCACCCCTCTCATTAGGCCGTGAATATTCCATACCCACACTGAACATCCTAGAATTATGAAATCAAAAGTGTTTGTTTACATTTCTTTTCAGGAATATTTTTGAGGTGAGTGTTTTTGTTTTTGTTCTAACATACAATAGGTGAAGTACACTTACCTGCCCAGCATGGTGTTGGGCTGAGCCGTGAGGAGTCCTGGGTCCACAACAAACCGCGTGTTGTCCACCACGAGCGTGATGGGGTCGGGGGAGTCAGCGGGCGCAGTTGAGTCCGTCCGCACGGCCGATGATCTCTTGTTGGCAGTCTCTCTCCCTCTCACCCGACTGGAACATTGATTAAAACAGTAGTAGAAGGGTGGGGGACAAGCCCAGCAACTAGGCCATCTCAAAAATTATCAGTGTTCAGCTGGCAGAACTTACAAATACCAGCTCCCAACACATCGTGTTAGTACTCGATGGGGACCTACAGTTTTAGGATAGCTTAATAACTTGATTACTTACATGGGAGAGTTACTTTGGGAAGTCTGTTTTGAATCGACGGAGCTCTGTTTTTTGACGAGGCATGGCTTAGGCGTCCCTCCCGACATGCCGGCTCTGTTCTTAAAAACTCGCCGCCTTCTCTCCTCCACACACTCGTCTGTATCGCTGCTACTGTCGTGCACCAGGACCCAGTGTCGGCCGGGCTCCTGCCCACCACCGCTGCTGCTTGTTCCAGCCATTTAGATGGCTTTCAAAGTAACTGCAAGAAGAGACAGAGATATATCAGTACCTAAGTCACTTTAAGGGTCCGCTATACCTGACGGTGCATTTTTTGCCGCCCATAAGATTAACATTGCGAGCGGCGATTCATTTTCAAGGTTTACCCTTGGCTGGAAAGACACAAAATTTTGCCTGTACCTAGCCCTAACAATGTTCTAGGGTGTGTTCGAAGCAGATTTCCTATTTTTACTTTCTCGCTAGCCATATATGGCGAGAAAGTATTGTTTTCGTGCAAAATTTCGAAATTGAGATTTTGGGTTTCCCATGATCCTGGGGGTCCCCTGAGTCCAAAAAAGTGGTTTCTGGAAAAAGTCTGTCCGTCCGTCAGTCCGTCCGTCAGTCCGTGCAGTGCTCTAGCGCCTATACCGTTCATCCGATTTTGATGAAATTTGGTATGGACCTGTCTAAAATCACTGCCGAGGGGCATTTTTAAGGATTTTTTGATTGGTCAAAAATTGCGGCCGCTATTGTCAAAAAACCGCCAAAATAATTCAAAAATCGTATTTTTGGTTACTTAGACAAGCGCTGACGGTACACTTTTCAATCTATAACACTGAAAATTGGTATGTGTGTTGACAAATAGATGCTTCGAGGTCATTTTTAACTAAAATTGAATTGGTTGAAAATTACGGCCGTTCTGGACCAAAGTTCGATCGTTTCGGCGCCATTCACATTTATTGACCGATTGTCATGAAATTTGGTAGATTTGTGTAGAACCATGTAACTTAAACATCTGTTGAACAGAATTTTGTTATCTTCAAAATTACGGCCGTTGTAGTCAAAAAAGTGTCGAAAATGAGTTGAGAATGAGAAACCACGTTTTTGAATGGTCGGAACGCATTTGGGACTACAGTAATAGAATGACAGCCATGAAACTTGGTATGAGTGATCTCAGATAGATGCTCGTGGGTCATTTTCAACCGATTTTCGATTGCTTAAAAATTACGCCCGCAAAAAAATCTCAAAAAACCCCAAAAAAAAAAATCATTCTGGGCGAGAAAGTTAAGTGCGACTGTTGTCGGACCCTTTATTTTTACTGGTTTTCGAGATACAGCACTTTTCTTGAGGTATGCGATGCTAGCATTTGCAAAACAGTTGCAATAAAAGAAACCAGTGAGAAATTGGGAAATCTGCTTCGAACACTCCCTAGAACATTGTTAGGGCTAGGTACAGGCAATATTATGTGTCTTTCCAACCAAGGGTAAGCCTTGAAAATGAATCGCCGCTCGCAATGTTAATCTTATGGGCGGCAAAAAATGCACCGTCAGGTATAGCGGACCCTTAACGATTATTCTAACACAAAAATGTGGGACGTGGTCTTATAATTTTAAACAAACTGCAGAAAATCATCACTTGGATAGGAGCAGGATTCAAGACTGGTTCAAGATTGGTGGTTTATTTACAAGATGGAAATACTGTGCCACACCTACGAATCATCCTGGTGCAATGTACACTGAGTCTAGGCAAAGTTGTAACTAGCGTTATGATGACACATTTCACAATAACATGCTTTACTTCCTAAAAATAGACAGGGCAGGAAGCTATTACCTACTGGAACGTAATAACCTTAAAGATCTTATTAGATTAAAACTGCATTAGCACATTTTCTTTGAAATACAGCCAGAGCATCCGTAGAAGATAGGGAAAAGCGCATAATTGCATATCACAGGTCATAGCTCCAAAGTGCAGTATCAGACTGAAGATAGGTACGATTCTGTCTATTTGGATCTACATTTTAAAGAAAACTTACCGTTTCACCTTTTACACAGAATATATCTGTTCCCAAGCGGCAAAAGGTTTTTGTCTTATCAAAAATATTAATATTGAACCGAATTTTTATGAGAAATCATTTATTTTCCTAACGACAAAAATCAAACGATGTGAAACGATCCACATATTACCTTCACAAATTTCCAATTCCAATTTCCAAATAGTGTCAGGATGACCAACATCACGGGATAATTTTTCGCGGCAAATTTAAATTTATAAAATTAAATTTTGGTTTTATTAAATCAGAATAAAATTAAAAATTAATTTATTATAATTAAATTAGTAATTATTTTTTAAAATATTTTTATTGGTTATATTAATAAATAAAAATTTAAATTAATTTTCAAAAATTTATTTTTCTTATGTTGGCTAAAGCTCAAACGAAACAGTTTTTCCAGCAGTGGATTCCAGCAGTGAAAATTATTGACAAAAACTGACGGAGGCTGGAGAAGGTGTCACCGTCTCTAAATATCGGTGAGTTTGCTTTACACATGCTTTACACGCTTTACAATGCGGTTACCAGTTAAATTCCGTAACTGAGGTTTAACGGTTACCCGATTGTGGTGGGACGCAGCCAGCTACGATGGTTCCGATTCCAATGCAACCCTCAGTAATCAAGCAAACAACTCATACAGTTTATGGGGGACTTGGCTATGGAGATTTATATGCACGGTAGAAGATGTGCGCCTCCAATCCCCTCAGAGATAAAAGGCTGGAGCTGCCCCTGGGTCCAGTAACCACTGTGTAACGAGTACTGCCAAGTGCCTATGTAGACTGTAAATACAAAGAAAGCTAAAGCCGCTGAGCAGTTTAATTATTAATACATTTCAAACGGAATGAGAGTTTTTGGTCTCGAGACAATTCCTCTTGGTAACGTCATGAATTATTCTTCTTCACAGGAGATAGGAGATCCATAGTGAGTCTTCCGAGATTCAAGTCGAAATTCAGCATGGACCAAAAAGCATCAACTTCTTCGGGTAAGCCAATAGCCACAAAGCGGCAGTTTTCTTTTACCAAGTGGGGTATGATTGGATTGCCCCGTTCTACAGCTGTTTTTGTGCGCAGTGAAAGTATATCGTTACCTTCTATACCTACCCACCTAGAACTATTTTATTTACTTTTTGCAGACGCAGCCAGTTGCCCACCCATGATGACCATCAACGATCTGCCTGACGAGATGTTAGAGCACATCATGTCATTTCTGTCGCTGCCTGACAGAAAAAACGCCAGGCTTGTGTGCCGTCATTGGCTCGACGTCTCTTATTCGCCTGGGCTAACCAAAAATGACATCCTTATCATAGAAAACTACGCCGATTTGGCTGATCTAAATGGCAAAAGCAAATATGCCAATATAAAAATTGTCCAAAAAACCCGGGAAATAGTTGGAGAAGAGGGCTCTGAGTTTTGGTCCAGCCGCGGTGAATATGTGAAACATTTGCGCTTGATCGGTGTCGTTTGGAATAACCATTATCTTAACGATATGCTACCCCATACACCGAACTTAAAAGTGCTGGAAATCGTTGAGATGCTCGATTCCCTTCAGGAGCCGCTGATCAGAACTTCCCTGTCACCAGGTGATGCCGATGATGTTACTCCGCCGCACTGTACATTCCCGAGTCTAGTCTGTTTGTCCATCTTGTTATATAAAGAATTTCCTTCAGAACTTTGGAGGAAGATAGCGGAAAATGCCCCGCTTCTGGAAGAAGTCACCATATATGGATTTAACGGTATGGAAAAAGGCCTGTCCGAATCGTTTTTGTTCTTTCCGCCTCTCAAAAGGCTCCGCATTTATCGTTGCCAGATGAATGATGCTCAGCTTACAACCTTACTCTCCAACCAAGGTTCCCAAATGTTGGAGCTGCGTCTGGATTTCTCCTCAACAGAGCTTACAGATGCTTGTCTCCCTGTAATCGCGACGAAACTTACAAATTTGAGATCAATTTCTCTGAGTCATAGTAAAATTACAAACGATGGTATGAACAAATTCCTGAGATCTATGAA
The DNA here is from genome assembly GCA_950004255.1 of Mesopsocus fuscifrons. Lineage (NCBI taxonomy): Eukaryota > Metazoa > Arthropoda > Insecta > Psocodea > Mesopsocidae > Mesopsocus > Mesopsocus fuscifrons. Next base: position 3,164,206 of record OX465375.1, read on the forward strand.
GCACCTCACTAATGTTGGCTATCCGCCGGATCGTGGGCAAGTTTTCTCACTTAATCTGCCTCCCAACGTGCCCAGAAAACTGGTGCTTTTCCCTCCACGGACAAATAGAGATTACTCTAGAAATCCCAGAGGCGCTCGTATTTTGCCGGGATAATCAGATGAGGGCTTTTGCGATTTGTCTGCTGGGAGGTTCCTAGTTCCTAGACAACGTTGGGTTGTCGGACGCTACTGATCGGTCTATTAACTTCTGGGCTCTGTCTTGGATGATCTTCTTGATTAGTTCGATGTTCAGGTCGTCATGGATGTTCTTGTTTCTCACAAACCACGCAGCGTCAGTTATCAGTGACTTGTTTTGAATTACTTGTATCTTCGAGTGGCTGCGGCGCGACCCTAGATCTCACAGCCGTACAGTACCGCGGGCTGGATTATGGCGCGAAATACTAATAGTTTGTTTTTGAGAGAGAGTCCTCTTGAAAGTAGCGGGTATAGGTTGGCCAACGCTTGCTGGCCTTTCTTGGCTGCCTCTGCAATGTGCGCTGCCCAGTTCAGTTTTTTATCCAAGATGGTTCCAAGATACTTTGCTTCTTGCCTCCACATGATAGGGGTGTTGATAATCTTAAGTTCTAACCTTCCTGGGTATCTCTTCCTCGTGAATAGTGTGGCTGTGGTCTTTTAGCTGTTTATCTTGATTCTCCATTTATTCGCCCATGCACTGAAGGTGTCAGATAACACTGCATGTATGTATGTATGTACCTACACTTCTTTATGATGCAGCTGTTGTATATACATATTATATACCTATGTTCGATGATACCTATGCATTTTTACTGTCATAAATAATTATAAGGCTGTTATGATTTCACGATCGGTTAAAAAAATCACTCGATACGTAGTACCTATTCTATAAACTTTTAATGTTAAAATACGTATTGTTTTTCACACATATTTTGAACTATTCCCGCCAGATTCATGTAACGTGGCACTAGTACAATTTTCAGTTGTGATGTTGGTGCCCCTGCAGTCTACACTATTCTTTGAATCAAAATATCAACAAAAACCCATGCTTCGATGAAAATTTTTATTTTTTATTAAGTAAATTATAGGGATGTCGCTGAAACATGACCTTGTCAAAACCATTACAGATGAAGATGACGTCCCAGATTATTCGGAGCCATCGGAAGATGAGTCTGAGGTATGTTCCAACACTTAAGGGCTTCGGCCCGCTTTTAGGTTAGGTAGGTAGCTCAGGCAAGTTCCGTAGATTGGAGATGACGTAGTTACGTTGCCTATCGTGAATAGTCTTTCAAGAATTACTCATCGTATTCAGCTAGCAACATTGCAGTATACCGGCTTTCCATCCATCATGTTCGGACGATGGGGACCTACAGTTTTAGTTCGGTTCCAAGCCACTACAGCCTTGCTATGCTGCTATTAGTGGTAAATGCGGTCGGAAAACTTTTATAGGATTTTGGTGGGTCCGGTGTGACCTTGCTCTCCATAACCTGGAAATTAATCTGCTTACAGTACCAACCTACCAAGAAAAAGCTGAAGAATTCGAAGGAATTTGATTCATCTTTTCAATTTGTCGGGTCAGTTGCTGAGTACAACCATGATCATTGGAACGACGTCGCCAAATACATCAAGCGCAAGGCGAAGAGGAAAACAGATGATAAAATCGAAAAGGTTAAAAAAAGTAAAAAGTCAAAAGACAAAAACGCTGTCGTTGAGCTGGAGAATTTAGAAGATAGCAACGGGGAAGATGACTATGAGCTTTCCGATGAAGATTTAAAGAAGGACAAGATAAAAAATAAAGAAGTTAAAAAAACTAAGAAGGATAAAAAGGATATGCAGTTTAGTGAGGAAGTGAATGCGGTAGATGAGCAGGCTTCCTTCTACATGATGAATCTATCCCGCCCTCTTCTCAAAGGAATTTCCGCAATGAATTTCGTGCGTCCCACCCCGATCCAAGCGGCCACGATTCCCGTCGCGCTTCTCGGTAGAGATATCTGCGGCTGCGCTGCTACTGGGACGGGAAAAACTGCCGCCTACATGTTGCCTATTATGGAGAGGCTCCTCTATAGACCTCAGGTAGGAAATAGTGCTCATCTACAGTCATGATGACACTAAAAATTATTTTTTTTTGTTCAGAACAAGTAGCAGACTTAAGGGTCCGCTATACCTGACGGTGCATTTTTTGCCTTCCATAAGATTAACATTGCGAGCGGCGATTCATTTTCAAGGTTTACCCTAGGTTGGAAAGACACAAAATTTTGCCTGTACTTAGCCCTAACAATGTTCTAGGGAGTGTTCGAAGCAGATTTCCCATTTTTTTTACTGGTTTTCGAGATACAGCACTTTTCTTGAGGTATGCGATGCTAGCTTTTGCAAAACAGTTGCAATAAAAGAAACCAGTGAGAAATTAGGAAATCTGCTTCGAACACTCCCTGGAACATTGTTAGGGCTAGGTACAGGCAAAATTTTGTGTCTTTCCAACCTAGGGTAAACCTTGAAAATGAATCGCCGCTCGCAATGTTAATCTTATGGGCGGCAAAAAATGCATCGTCAGGTATAGCGTCCTCTTAAGAAGAAAGGGTCGCAATGATTGATCTAAAAGAGTTTAGCTTCGGTGATTATAATTTGTGTAGTCTATCCAACCCTGGATATGACTACAGTCATCCAAGACTGAGGTGTACTACAGCTAGATTATTTCAATCTATTATCATGCCAAGGTGGTGGTTTTCCTACCCACCCTGTATCAAGAGACAGTACAAAGAGAGGAGTTCTGTTCTGCGATGGTCACCTTTTTATGCTGCATTATGTATTTTTTGTCGTCTGTACTGGTTTCGTTGTTATAAAAACCATACAAAAGAGAATTATCGAAATGAAAGCAGAGACAGACCTTAGAGACTCCTTCTTTTAAATCTGAAAGTCTATTTTGTTCCGTAGGGCGGGCTGTCAGTGACCCGGGTGCTCGTGCTGGTACCTACTCGGGAGTTGGGCGTGCAGGTGTACCAAGTGGCCAAGCAGTTGGCGCAGTTCACGACGGTGGAGGTGGGTCTGTCGGTGGGTGGGTTAGACCTAAAGGCTCAGGAAGCTTCCCTTCGGCGGCTGCCTGACGTTGTTATCGCCACCCCCGGGCGACTCATTGACCACGTGCAGAATACCCCAGGATTTTCCCTGGAAGCCATTGAAGTGCTTGTTCTTGATGAAGCGGACAGGTAAGCAGGCTGGGAATTTTAATTGGAAATTTTGGCGGTTTCTAAAGAATCTGTGTTGGGTCCGTATCATGATTGAATGAAGTAATGCTACGTAATAAGTACCTCAACTAAAAAATTGAATTGTTCGTGCACCTGATAGCATTGGCTATCATTACATGTGATGGATGATAACGGCGTCGGATAAGAAGTTAAACGCTGCTAATTTCAGGTAAGACTATACTATACCCATTGATAACCACTTATGACTGTATGAATAGGTAGTAGGTTCTGATATTTGTTAGTGATTGGTTTACATGATTTGCTGTATATTGACCCTCCCTCATTCCTTCGTAGTATCAAAGGACACGTTTGGCGGTAAGACTACGATGTGTTTGCTGAGAAGTATTAAACAGTTTGTGCGGATATTATGTAAGAAAGAAAACAGTAAGGCACACTTAGTCGTCAGTTAAATAAGTAGTGAGTATTTTATTTGGTTGGAGATAGGCCTAGACCCTTTCCCTGTGTAGAACCTAGAATCATCTTCCTGTGCCTCTCTGACAAACTACTTTTTACTTTTGTTTTTTCAGAACCGTAGTCTGACACCATGACGACCATCTCGGACCTACCTGATGAAATGCTGGTGCTCATCTTGTCCTGTCTGTCACTTGTCGGCAGGAAAAACGCGCGGCTCGTTTGTCGCCGTTGGCACCACCTGTCTCTTTCACCTGAAATCATCAAAAATGAAGTTCTTGTGTTAAAAAACTACGAGAATCTGTTGAAACTTGATTGTGATAGGAACTTTTTTAACATAAAAATAGGCGATATGGGGGGAGTTGACAACGACAGTGAGGCCGAGCAACAACATTACGCTGAATTTTGGACTATGTGCGGTGGAAACGTGAAATTTATGAATTTGGTCGGAGTTGATTGGCATACTCGCCGTCTCTCAGATGTTTTACAGAATACACCAAACTTAGAAGTGCTGAAACTCCGAGAAAGTTGGCCGTCTTCATCAATACCTGACGTTTTCCCTCTACCTCACTGTAAATTTCAAAAACTTCTCCGGTTGTCGATCCGCGTTTCGTCAACATTGACTGGAGACCTGTTTGGAACGTTGGTAGAAAACGCCCGACTACTGGAAGATGTCAGTTTGTGCTTCTATGGCGAAAAAAATATGGAACAGTGTCTTGTCGACTCATTGGATTTTTTTTCGCGCCGTCAGAGAAATATTCTTAAACGTCTCAGCTTGGAACTGTGCGAAATAGATGATGCACAACTTTCTAGAATACTCTCTAACCTGGGACCGCAAATGGTGGAGTTGCGTTTATTTGACTGTCCCGTTCTTTCAGATGATATTCTCTCTGTCATCCGCGCGAAATTTCCGAACCTGAGGAAGCTTAGTCTGGCCCATAATGAAAATTTTACAGACGAAGGCTTACACGATCTCTTGGGAGGCTTAAAACACCTCTCTCTCATCAACCTGGAGAATTTGCAGCTGATTGGTTTGCGCACTGCTGCCCAGTTCCCGGCTATGAGTCAGCTCTGTTCCGTCAATCTGACGTCTGCACCAAGTGACTTCGATCTGCGTGTTGCATTTGGCACTCAGAGTTTACCACAGCTGACTCAGCTGTGGTTGTCGCATTCCTGTACATTGACGGACGAAATACTGTATGACATATTATGCTTTTTACCAAATTTGGAGATCCTCTTCCTGGACAACTGCGACATCACGGATTGCGCTGTAGAATACATCGCAGATCTTTGCAAGAACCTGCGGTTCCTCAACCTCGATTATTGCAGTATCTCTGACATTTCACCACTGAGCACCTTAGAACGGCTTGAGCATCTCTCTGTTCAATGTCGCCACCTCCGCTCACAATTTTACTTAGAACACCTCAAGTCGATCGTCGTGGAGCATCGCTTCATCAGAATCCATGGCCTCGAAACATTAATCGAGAACTGCCCTTCGCTGAAGAGTGTAGATCACTCTCTGCCAGAAAGTGATGAAGATGAATAAATTTCCTATTAAAAATCCGATTTGTCGATGTTACATATTTATTTGTTCTGAAATATGATACGAGTATATCTTGGAAAGTTTCTGTCGAATCTTAGGACACACGTAAAAACTTGGGATTCAAAATTAACGAAAATTTATTTAATTTAGGATGCTGGACGAGTACTTTGCAGAGCAGATGAAGGAGATCGTGAAGCAGTGCGCACGCAACCGGCAGACTTTGCTGTTCTCAGCTACTATGACCACCGCTGTCGAGGATTTGGCCCGCGTCTCCCTCACCAACCCCGTCAAGATCTTCGTCGACAGCAATCAGAACGTCGCCTTCAATCTGCGCCAGGAGTTTGTCAGGTAATCTTCAGACGCTCCATATAGTCGTGAAACAGATGGTAGTAGATATAATGGTCTTCCCATTTTCCCAGGATTGTATGGTAACCCTTAAACAGTGTAGGTATCCAAAAAATCACTCGTAAAATTATAATAACATAGTGCCTACATATTTCGTATCAAAGCGATTAAATACTTCCCTCCGAAAATGGGCATTTAAAACTGTTCTGGTGCCACTTGTCTCTTTACCCTTAAATTCTTGTGCAGGATACGAAAAGACCGAGAGGCGGACCGTGAGGCGATTCTTGCCGCTCTGCTGTGCCGGACATTCCGCTCCAACTGTATTGTTTTTGTGCAGACAAAAAACCAAGCTCACAGGCTCCATATTCTGCTGGGTCTTCTTGGCCTAAAGGTAAGTGTACCTATCTAGCCTCGATAGCCGAATAGTCTAGATAGTTGTCGTCAGAGGAACATTAAGAGTTGGGTCGCTCCGGTTCGACCTCTCTCTCAAAAACGAACGGGCTAACTGGACGTGCTGGTAGCTACAGCCTTTATCCTCCTTTGTGTACGCAAGGGATCGGATTAACGCAGTGATAGGGTCGTGAGCTATGACGCAACAGGTCCCAAGGTCTAGTCCCGATTTGGCAAGATTTTTCACAGAGGTAACGGAAGGTGGAGCCCTGGCCTTTCTAGAGCTGCTAGCGTTACAGTTTGTTTGATCTACGTAGGTGGGAGAGCTGCATGGCAACATGCGGCAGCCGCAGCGCCTGGACGCACTTTCCCGGTTCAGGGACGGGCTGCTGGACGTGCTAGTGGCTACGGACGTAGCAGCGCGAGGTCTCGACATCGTCGGCGTCAAGACGGTTGTCAACTTCGTGCTGCCGGCGACTCTAGAGCACTACATTCACAGGTATACACTCACAGCCAGCCAAAATAGCGATGCAGCATCACACAACTGAATTTTCTTTAAGTTTATGGCTGAATATATTAATATTTTGATCTTTTCTCTGCGATCTTACGACCAACTAATTTTTGCAGGGTGGGTCGTACGGCCCGCGCGGGTCGCAGCGGTGTCTCCGTATCTCTGGCAGGGGAAAACGAACGCCGCCTCGTGAAAGAAATCGTTCGGTCAGCCCGCAGCACAGTCAAGTCTCGTGTGGTACCGCCCGACGTCCTCGAGCGGTACCGCACCAAGGTCGAGGCGCTTCAGCCCGACGTCAACAATATCCTGAAGGAGGAGGAGGCGGAGCGACAGCTGGAGAAGACGGAAAAGCAGCTCAATAGGGCTGAGAACCTTCTCCAGAGTGCGCAGGATCGCCCAAGGGAATGGTTCCAGACCAAGAAGGAACGCAAGCAGGAAAAGGGTAAAAAAGAAGTGAACTTTATTGAGGATTAGTGAAGACAGAGGTGTACTGTGCTTGAGAGCTTAAATAGCCCAGTGTCTTAGTCGATTGTCTTTGGAGGGAAACTTACTTCTTACTTAATCTTAATTGATTTGTTGAAAGTTTTCCCTGGGCCATGGCCTACAAGGGCTTTAGCTGGTGTCTCGGAATGTTCCTGAAACTCTAGGTCGCTATACGTTGGCTCCAGTTATGATTGGTTATAAACTGTTCTCTCTTTCACTAGAGCGGTTAACTCTGGAGCCGAAGCCGAAGCCAGGAAAGGGAAAGAAGGGGAAGAAGAGCGACAGTGATCCTGCTGAAGTCGCCAAGCAGGGCAAGAAAAAGAAAATGGTGGACAAGGCTGAGGATCGGGAGGACCATGGGATCTCGAAGATCGCACTACTTCAGGTAAATATTTCCTATTATTCAGGTGGCTGGGGAGCATGTATTTGGTAGTGCTGCCAGCTGAGCTCGGTGGATACTCCTTGAAATGGTCTAGTTGCTGAGCTTGTCCCCCTACCCCTCTGCTAACTATGTCTAGTAGTCTGCTATAGTCTTTTTACCCAATTGTGACGAACAAATTTCGTAATACGTCCCCACAACGCACTAATATTTCTACATTGTGTAAACAACAGTATCGACCTCATTGTGCAATGCGATAGGTATTTCATATAACCTATTTTATTGACTTACACTGTGTATGCACTGCACCAGCGCACGTGGAACTAATGTTACACCATAGGTACAAAGTGAAAAGCAAATAGAAAACGCTATCAGTTGCCCAATTAAGTTACTGAGAAAAACAACAAAGCTGTTTTGATGCTACGTATTTTGTTTCAAAACTAGGATTGTTTTCCTCTTTCATCATGGCGCATAGTAACAAGTATACAGCACGTGGAATTAATCATGTTATCGAAAAATGAAGAAGTTTAAAACTAGTGGTCACTTCCCACCACTACTGGCAACTGCTGGTAACATACGATGCTTCCTGGACGGCCGTTCTGGCGAGTTGCCATCCCCGGACGTATGGTTAGTGGGGAGGGATGGCAGTTTTTGTGTGGTAACCGCCATCCCTGGGATGCCATTCCAAGCCTGCCATTCCAGGGCGCATCGTATGTGGGCAGCTTAAGGGTCCGCTATACCTGACGGTGGATTTTTTGCCGCCCATAAGATTAACATTGCGAGCGGCGATTCATTTTCAAGGTTTACCCTTGGTTGGAAAGACACAAAATTTTGCCTGTACCTAGCCCTAACAATGTTCTAGGGAGTGTTCGAAGCAGATTTCCCATTTTTTTACTGGTTTTCGAGATACAGCACTTTCTTGAAGTATGCGATGCTAGCATTTGCAAAACAGTTGCAATAAAAGAAACCAGTGAGAAATTGGGAAATCTGCTTCGAACACTCCCTAGAGCATTGTTAGGGCTAGGTACAGGCAAAATTTTGTGTCTTTCCAACCAAGGGTAAACCTTGAAAATGAATCGCCGCTCGCAATGTTAATCTTATGGGCGGCAAATAATTCACCGTCAGGTATAGCGTCCTCTTAACACCTATCCCTGTCTTGTTTCAGGCTCGGCTAGCGAAGAAGAAAAACCAGCTGAAGAAAATCCGTAACGTGAATGACACAGCACCCATCAGTAAAGCTGGAAACAAGCTGGTCAAGAAGGAACGGCCGAAGTTCAAGTCATCATTCGAGGATGATCTCACCAACGTGAGCAGGCGCAAAGTCAAAGGTCTTCGCTACGAGACCAACAAGAAACAGAAAATGGATCGCAAGATGTCTGCCAAAGGCGGGAAAAAACAAAAACCGAAGAAGTTTAAATAAACTAGCGTACAAATCTAGGTCAGTGTAATTAAACCCACGAATATTTCACCTTTAAGGCGTCTACGCAGTCGTGTTTGTTTACTTTTTTTTCTGCCCATTTTATGATATTTGGATCGTAAAATCACAACACAGCCTGTTAATTTCGGTCGTTAAAAAAACACTTTATATTTCAGAACATTTAGATATCCAACAGTGTCCTCATAACTGTGCAGAAAAAAATTTAAACAAACACGACAGCGTAGACGCCCCTAACAGTAGTCCGGAATCAGTGTTGTTTCACCGCTGCATGGCCCTAACTTGCTCCAACGTCTCCTCCAGTTTACCGCAGCTCTGCGTAAGGGACTCCTCCTGAGTTTTCAGATGAGTCGAAAGCAGCATCAGTTTTCGCAAGTTCTGAAATAAAAATAATACTTGTATGGCAGTAAAAAAAAAAAAAAAAATCGCTCCAGTTAAGGGTCCGCTATACCTGACGGTACATTTTTTGCCGCCCATAAGATTAACATTGCGAGCGGCAATTCATTTTCAAGGTCTACCCTTGGTTGGAAAGACACAAAATTTTGCCTGTACCTAGCCCTAACAATGTTCTAGGGAGTGTTCGAAGCAGATTTCCCATTTTTTTTTACTGGTTTTCGAGATACAGCACTTTCCTTGAAGTATGCGATGCTAGCATTTGCAAAACAGTTGCAATAAAAGAAACCAGTGAGAAATTGGGAAATCTGCTTCGAACACTCCCTAGAACATTGTTAGGGCTAGGTACAGGCAAAATTTTGTATCTTTCCAACCAAGGGTAAACCTTGAAAATGAATCGCCGCTCGCAATATTAATCTTATGGGCGGCAAAAAATGCATCGTCAGGTATAGCGTCCTCTTAACGGGTCTAGTGGGATACAGGGTGGCACCTTTCGGGACCTCTGTAGACAAGGGGGTGATCTGGTTAGAATCACGCCCGCCGCCGGCAGGAAAAGTCTCAGCAAGGTGGGAGTAGATCATGTTCACAAAGACGCCTAAATCCTAGCTAGAAACTACATTAGCTCAGCACGTGTTCTGAGTATTATATAATAGCACAAAAATACCAGGAACTGAGACACCCACAGAAGCTTCTGGACCCAAATAATACGACTCTTGTGATGCTGGGAACGACGTGAAGCTTAAGAAGTCAGCAACTCAGGCTTGCTTTGCGTCGCTATGGTCGCCTTTTTATGACTCGGTCATGTAATTATTTAATCAGCAGTCAGCACTCTGCGCTGATAGGGAAATCAACAGGAGGGACATGAATTTTCAACTAGTTACTACTGCTTACTTCCAACGCAGCTTAGTTTTTAGGTTCTAGTTCTTTCTAGATCTGGCTTTGTTTTTTGTTTATTGTACCATGATGAAGGAGGTTGTTGTGGGCAGGTGGGCTAGACAAAAGCATATTGCTGAGATCTTCCCAAAAAAACTATTTTTTTCTGAGATATAGGTACCTAATATCTATAACTTTTTATCGTCAATAACCAGTGTTGTCTTGTTTTTTTTTATAATTTTTTTATTTATTTTTTAGTTCTGGGGCAGCAGCGCAGGGTTCTTTAATCTCTCTAGAGTTTTTCTCGTTATGAACAACCTCTGACCTCTGATTAACTGCTTACAATGTACAAGTCTCTTATGTCCTTGGCATGTCTCACTTTCCCCGTGTTATAATGGCGCCTGACTACGTAACAAGTACTTTTATAGCTTACCGTTTCTGAATTTTCTATCGCGTGCTCTTGCAAGGCGAACTGCTTAGCTGCGCTCATTAAAACCTGGACAAATCAGAGGAAACTATCATCTCCCACAATCAAGGTGTCAAAGGTGAATCGCTTGGATTGGTCCGCTGTAGGTATCAAACCTACGTCACTTCTACCATCCAGATTCTTTTTACTTTCTCGTTAGCCATATATTTTTTTCTGGCAAAAGTACCTACAGTGTATCTTCTCTACCGTCTAGAATTTTTCTCTGGCAGAAATACCTATAGTAAGAAACCAGTTTCAGTAACCAAAAGTAAACAGGCCACACTCAACCTTATATAAAAAAAAAAAATGGGGCAGTTTGCGAGAAAGTGTGAGTAGGAAATGTCAACAAGTTGTTTTGATTAGTCACTCTTAATTAGTGAAACTGCCGTTACCTCATTGGATCTGGATCCCCGCTGAATCTGTCTTGCCACGGCCGCAATGTTATTGACATTGACTTGAACACGGTCAGCAAGCCGCATCTTCGACTCTACGAACAGATTCTTCGCACTCTTGCTTGACGCAGACGCCATCTTCGGTTTGTCTCTTCTGCAACTCTGGAAATATACAACCATTTGTTGTTTATTTTCCAACTGGATTTAAGGCCCCTAGACACTTAAGTTGAGGTTTTGGGCCCTGTGTTGCTTTTATGTGGAGTCGCCTACATCAATTAGACGTTAAGAACTCAGGCCAGGGGCGGCAGGTTTTGAAATTTGGGGGGGGGGGAGGGGGGGGGGGAGGGGGGCTGACCATGTCGTAGCTTTAGTGCCCCCCCCCCCCCCCCCCGCTCTCTTATATATTTTTACCTTCGCTTCCTCAGCCAACAGTAACGGTTTCTAGCCGTTACAAAAGCAGGTAGAAATACACCTCTGATCTCACGCATGAAAACTTTTGTCTGAGTTGAGGAATATGGATGTAACGTGGCAAACAGCTAAGCAGTAGCCAAAACAAGCATTCCAAAACGGTGATGAAAAGTCGGGGGAGGGGGGGGCTGAGCCCCGCTCTTAAGAGGTCGGGGGGGGGGGGCTCGAGCCCCTGAGCCCCCCCAACTTGCCGCCCCTGACTCAGGCTGCAGCTTCTGATATTACGGAGTAGGACAGACAGCTAGATGGGGTGGGGCCACTGACAGGCACTAGAGTGGAATTCCCTGAGTTCAAAACAGCTTCCTACTCTTCCTAGCTACTGCAGTCGGTAGAGAGCGTTTCCATGAACTGACAACCGGCCAGGCGCCTGAAAAGTCAGGTAGGTACCTAGTTATGAATATCAATACACTTCTCAGAAGAAAGAACCATAAATTTCGATAGATAAACAGAATGACGCAGTAAGGCCCTCTGATCTAGTTTCTAGATGTTTCTCGCCAAACCCTGGAGCGCATGAGAGTGGTCAGGAGAAATCAAGCGAAGATTTCCACCACAGAGGAACCAGTATGGCACAGAAACGAGATAGACCACCTCTTCTTCACTGCGGTGTGTTTCCACCCGTGGCGATGCTAGTATAAGCTAAACACTAGATTGGGGCAAAGGTAGAAAGGATATAACAAGCAGCGAGAGCCGGTATTAGTCAGTTATTTTTCTGTGAGCCTTGAGAGTGAACCAAACGCTTGTGAATTATTTCGAAGAGATTTCAGTGATCATGAAAGAGCTTCTAGCTTTTGCTCTGGTCCTCAGCGTGGCCCATGGGTTCTTCCTATTTGGGGAGCCAAACTTCCACATGAGCCAACCCCTCTTCAACAATCGTTTTTGGAAGGATTTTGAAACTAGGTAAGGAATACGGTTTTATTTTCAAAAATCAGCCAGGGGTAGTCAAACTGGTACAGAAGGTGGACCTGATTCTGTGCTGGTTTCTCCTAAGCCCAGTAGGAACCAGCAAGACAAGCAAGGTGGTTTCTCTACCTAACCAGTACCACAAGACAGCAATATGTGGGGGAAAAGTTTTGCCAGGCTAGGATTCAAACCTGGCTTCTAGGGCTTACAAGTCAAACGTCTAAAAACACATTTCCAGCAGGTTTTCTTGCATATTACCCCACTATTGGCAACCAGCTAGGATTGAACTGAATGATGGCAGTACTTACAGTACGATACCGTTTTACTTGAGAATGTAATGTAGGAAGGTCTACCTTTCTTACCTTTATTTTAATCAAATGGTTACTTTCGCAGCATGAAGGAGTTGGGAACGTCTTTGAAGGACAGCTCGCACGATATTTCGGCCGAAGACAGCGAAGTGGCAGAATCAGAAGTTACATCCGTACATGCTCCCATTGATCCATTTGGAATCTTTGGGATGTCTCTCAGACCATGGTGGATGGGGTAAGTCGTTTCAACCTCAAAAATCACTCATTTTAAACGCTCTACAAGTTTCTTAGCTGAAAAATCTGATTTTAGGGACTGACTGCAAATTTGTTTATTTACTTTTTTCAACTTCAAATTTTGGCTTATAAGTTGGCAGCGCTGCTTCAAGTCAGCCGTTCATTTTTCTGACACACAGGCACACAGGATTTAGATTTTTGCACAAATTCTTTATTTTTGTTATTTTTGTACAATTTTAAATTTCTAAGCCAATTCATAATTAATTTTAAATGGTACGATATTTTTTTAATGTCTAATAATTGCATTTTTTGTTCAAAAAACGTGAAAGACAATTCAACAGATTTTTCCAGTTTTTTTAATAACTCCAGCTATTATGGGAATTAAAAATAACTTTAAAAGACTTTATGTATGTTTTCAAAAAACGTGAGATAACAAAAATTAATTAAAAACTTTAATATTTGAGAAAATAGAGACAAAATTGCACATTGTCGAAACGAACCCTGTGTAGCTCGAGCGCGGGACTCTGTTGCTAGGCAACATTTTGTTTACGCGTCTTTGCGGTTTCTGTCTGCCTATTTTGACTAAAAATGTTTATTGATCGTGTTTTCCTCGTAAATAATGTTACAAATCCTGCGGCAAACAATTCAGACTTGCAAATTGGCGTGGCTTCGTCTTGGGAAGCCGGTTGCATCTTCATAGACTTGAGTAGGAAGGTACGGTTGACAGTAACAATAAGCTTGCACTGCATCAAGACATAAAGACAAGCGGCCTCTTTCGGAAAGCGATAATACTTAAGCCCTATGACATTAAATACTTTCTCAGCTCATTTAGATGCCTACCTAGGTAGTTACTTACTTACCTACGGGCGAAATTGTAAAAAATGCATACAGCATATACCTACCCAACCTGCCTTTTTTGACCAGTTAAACTTGTGCCATGTAAAATGAGAAAGTATGATGAGTCACAATTATAATCTACCGTAGGTATACCTACTTAGTAAGTAGCTAAGTAGAGTTGACGTGTGAAGTATGAGAAAGTAGCCGGTTCGAGTTCGTTGCCCCTTGGTGAGTCACTGTCAGGGTTCCTGACAAAGGTCTCAGGCTTGAACTAAGTGGCCTCTAAACCTGGATACTGCTGTGCCTAACCAACCACTAGAGTGTATCCAGCCGTGTCTACGTCACACCCTTGAGTTTTCTCTTAAAGGTTAATCACGGAGGGTCCCACAAAAATACTTAGTGAGCAGGGTTATACTATACCGGTTCGATCCCGGTCGCATCGAATTTTTTCGAGGTTGTGGTGGTTCGGAACCCACCCCGTCTCCCTGGTATTTGATGCTAGCTCAGCAAAAGGGTTCAGGATCTAGTCTTGACTTGTTGGAATTTTTCGGGCGTGATTCTTACAAAATTACCCCATTGTTTACTTAGGTGGGACCATTAGGTGCCTCATGGCAAAGAGTTGAATGGCAGACTCGCAAAGATGTCCGGTGGAGCGCGTCTCGCCGCCTGAGTACCGTTGCCGTGCTCTTGTTCTTGCAGTCATGTACCTGTGGGTAGGTACGAAGTAACGGGCACCCATAGGTACCTCAAGTGCTTTTCCTTGTCTTCTCTAATCTCCATTCAAGCTGACATCCTTCAATCATATTCGTCAACAAATCATCCAACGGAAGTGTCCGTTTGCTAGCCCTTGAAATAGGAAAGAAAGTGGGCCTCTCAGTGGCGGAGCTGTCAAGGGGTCTGACTTGTGTCTTGGAGGTCTGGGTTCGCATCGCGACTTAAGAGAACGCTATACCTGACGGTGCATTTTTTGCCGCCCATCAGATTAACATTGCGAGCGGCGATTCATTTTCAAGGTTTACCCTTGGTTGGAAAGACACAAAATTTTGCCTGTACCTAGCCCTAACAATGTTCTAGGGAGTGTTCGAAGCAGATTTCCCAATTTCTCACTGGTTTCTTTTATTGCAACTGTTTTGCAAATGCTAGCATCGCATGCATACCTCAAGAAAAGTGCTGTACCTCGAAAACCAGTAAAAAAATGGGAAATCTGCTTCGAACACTCCCTAGAACATTGTTAGGGCTAGGTACAGGCAAAATTTTGTGTCTTTCCAACCAAGGGTAAACCTTGAAAATGAATCGCCGCTCGCAATGTTAATCTTATGGGCGGCAAAAAATTCACCGTCAGGTATAGCGGACCCTTAAGGAAAATTTTCTGGTTACGGCATGGAGGTATTTGCTTCTTGTTATTTGAAGTGAGTCTCAGGGTTTTGTGCTATATTCCTTGCAAGAGTTCTCTGACCTTAATCGTCTCCAAGTTCCCAACAAGGGTTGTCACTCTCTGGCGACTTGTTCGTATCGTGTTTGACGATAAACCTTATCCCTGTAGTCGCTGCCTAATGATATTTTAATGGCCCGAAAGTCCCGTAATGTCCACTCACTATGGGAGAGGGAAAAGAAGTCCATTCCATTGTACGGACCGACGAATACTTAGTGCACTTTTTGCCCTAGTTCACTTAGGTATAGTTGGGAAGGTACTTAAGTAGGTGCCCACCAACTGTACCTATCACAAATTCAGGTCACGATCTGGCGTCTAGTCTAGAACCATTGTTTGAATAGTAAACAGTGTACAGGCAAGAAACCTACATGCCTACTCTTACCTCTGCTGCGCAAAAAGGCCCTGCAGTATCACAAGGTCAGGCACTGATTAAGGTACGAATATATGAGCTGCTGCGAGATGAAATTAATCAATGCACATCAGGCTCGCTCTAGAATAATTCTGTTGCACTGAAATAGAGGCCTGTTTCAAGGTTAGAGCTGTTGCGTGATTGTTAGGTGCTGTTGAACATTGGTTTGGCATGAAACAATAGGTGTGCTGGAATGTGAAACGAATTCTGCTGTCACTTTTCGGTTAAATTGGTCCAGCGACGAAAAGTTCGGCTGACGCAGAGTCGTTTTTCTTTTGTTTTTATACCCATGAAGTGCCTTATTTATTTGTTATACAGGGTGTCTCAGACCACCCGTGCCACTACTTTTTCAGCGAAACCGGACGAGATAGAGGGATGAAATAAAAATTTTGCGATCTATGTTGAGGGTGATCTATTTCTGGAAATTAGTGGCGTTGACCATAGGCGCCCGTAAGGGGGAGTTTCAGGGGGGTCATGGTCATGTTGAAAGTATGAGAGCTAAGTGAAATCTGACAGATGACATTAGCTAGGCTTCCAAAGACCTTTCTTTTGATGTGTCGCATGATATGTCTTTACATTTGAAAATTCCGAGATCTCACCCATGACCCCCCTGAAACTCCCCCTTACGGGCGCCTATGGTAAACGCCACTAATTTCCAGAAATTGATCACCCTCGACATAGATCGCAAAATTTTTATTTCATCCCTCTATCTCGTCCGGTTTCGCTGAAAAAGTAGTGGCACGGGTGGTCTGAGACACCCTTGTATACCTACTTCATAAAACCCCAAAAAAATAACTGTCTACCTACCGCGAACTCCAATCATGTCTGCAAATTCTTGATTATGCAATCTGCCAACTTACAAGCTACTATTCCAACTCATATATCTTATACTGTGAGAAACATTTCACTTGTTCTGAAATTTAATATAGCTTTTTAACATCACAAGGAAAAATATCCAAATATTTTTTAGGATCTTAACCAAATCTTCTCCCTGTTTCAGGAAAAACGTATGTGTGACAAAAGAAGAAACGGATCTGGGTTCCCAGTCGGAAGAAAAATCCGATTCTAATGCCACGTCCATCTTCAGTGGGTTACGGACGCGTACCGAGACGTGCGCGGGCGGTTCCGGACGGTACACGTGCACTGCTGAGGTGACAGGCGGCGGGAAACACGTCCGCACCACGGTCCGCTATGAATGCTGCCACGGCTTCCGCCTACAGGGCCAGCGATGTGTACAAGGTAAGAAAAGGGGTTATTTCGTCAGAATGACGCCCGAGATTTCCCCCAGTCTGTGAAGGTCCTGTACCCGTCAGGGCTGGGGAGTCCCAGGGCTAGATATACAAGTCGTACTTCGGTGTATCTTACTTTTATGATTATTTTTCTGTTGATTTCAGTCAAGTTGGCGAACATGACCGAGACGGTGCGGGAGGTGGCTCCGGAGTTTGCACGCATGATGGAAGCTTCTGGCGTGATGGACCGTGTAGAGAATGGCCATGATAACATGACTATTTTCGCAACCGGAGACGAAACCCTGGACGACCTCCGCGATAACTTGGAGCAAATGGTACATTTTTTCAACGATATACTTACATTATTCCAAAGAAAAAAGCTGTTTAAGGCTGTCCGCACACAGGTTTTTGTTGACGTCTTTTGAGGGAACTGGTGGATGAAGTTTAATATGTTGTTTGTTGTTTAGAACCAGTTGGAGTTGGTGACTCCGGGGCGAATGCGTCGAGACGTCAGGAATGAGGGAGAGGCGAGACAAGGCCGCGCAGAGACGGGACAGATGGCGCCGGAGCTCTCGAAGGTTATGCTCAACCACGTCGTCAAAGGAAGATACCACTCCTCCGAGATGGTCAACAACAAGGTAACTGACAGAAATTTTCGAGAATACAAATTTCCCAGACCTTGGTGGCCCAGAGCCTGATAAAGAGTATTACGTTCTCATACTCATACCTCTTAAGACACGATTCAATTCGATCTGTCCGACCGCTCGGACACCGCTAGTTGGCCACAAGAAAACGAACCAACATTGGTAGCCTTAAAAATCAGACATTATACTAGCCTTTGTTTTTTTCCAGGTGTTGGAATCTCTAAGTGGTCACAGTCTAAGGACCAACGTCTACCCCGCGATGACCGGCCCCATAGTCACCATCAACTGTAAGCGACTGGTTAAAGCTGACAAGATGGCGGACAATGGTCTGGTCCACGTCCTGGACGGTGTCCTGAAGCCCGTCCACAAGTCCGTCGCTGACATTCTCCGTGAAGACGGACGCTTCAACACTTTCCTGTCTAGTAAGTTTTATACCAAACGATTAAAAGGGTCCCTCCTTTTATGTCCAGGAGATGATGATTTGGTCAGAGAGTCAAACAGTGTCCAAAACTACTCGATTATTTTCTCAAAAACTCGGAAGAAAAATCATTCTATTGCCATGAGTTGTGTAGTAAATCTTAATCGGACATGCACCGTTCATTTTAGTGCTGGAAAAGGACGAAGGCCTCATGGAGCGGTTGTCGAAGGAAGCAGTCACAGTTTTCGCGCCCACCGACGAGGCTCTGCGTGATGTGTCGAAGGACGCCTGCTCTGCCGCTATAGCGCGCCATCACATCTCGACTCACGTTCTGTGCCTGCCGGGCCTAGCGGACGCGTGGTCTGTGAGCACACTCAGTGGGGAACGGCTGCGTCTGACAAGGACCGCGGATGGAATCAAAATCGAGGACAATGCCAGCATCACGGACGGGGATATCGTGGCTACCAATGGAGTTGTTCACGTCGTAGATGCTGCTATTATTCCTGATGCCGGTACGTTGATACATCTCCTTGGCTGCAGGGCAAGGGCCTAGTGGATGATTTAGTCAGAATCACGCCAGTGAAGGTTAAGGCTGGATAGGTCCAGGGCCGGCCATGATTAACCAGGAAAAATCTCTATAAAAATATCCGAAATCTTCCAGCAGATGGCAGAAAAAAGTTAATAATATTATATGCTTAAATTATTATTTCTTTTTTCTTTCAGGAAAGAAACTGTCGGAGATGCTGGAGAGCCGAAACTTGACAACATTCAAGTCTCTGCTGGCTGAAGCTGGACTAGAAAGCAGTGAAGGTAACCTCACCTGGTTTGCCCCGCGCGAGGAAGCTTTCGCTGAACCCGAGACAAAGGAGGCTCTGGAGCGTGTTCGAGGGGACCCAGAGAAAATGCGCGAGCTGCTGTTGTATCACTCTAGTCAGCCACAACTCCATCTTCCAACCCTTAACAATGAGCAGATGATTGCCACCCGTGCTGAGAAACCAGTGCGATTCAATATGTATTCGCCTGTAAGTCGAACATTTGGCTCTGTTTCAAATACATAGATGGAACCACCTCACTACACAGATGTAACTTGTTGCTAAACTCTTTTGGTTCTTTACATCTTCTTTACTTCTTAAAATTTACTTAACTTTTATATTTTAGGGGCCGATGTTCTCGTTCACCCACCCACGGGCCACCGTGAACTGCGCGCGGGTCCGTCTGACTGACAGCCGCGCCTGCGGTGCCAACATTCACGAAGTCGACCGACTGCTGCTCCCGCCCAGCGGAGATATCCTACAGGCTTTGGAGGGTAAAGACGAATTCTCCATCTTGCGAAAAGTTATCGAGGTATGTTGTGACTTTTTTTCAACATTTTCTTGTAATTAAAAATCACTCAGTGCAGTTTGTTGACGTTTTTAGTGCCCAACTTGTGATCTTACGATTCAATAATTTTTGACAATTTTTTTGAAGATAAAATTCCCTAGTTTCTGCCGTTAAAAATACATAAGTACTGTATTTCAGAACAAATTAATATCTAATAGTTTCCTACTCATCAACAAACGTCAACAAATAGCATTGTGCGGATAGCATGGTAAGTTTCTACGATATGAACGTAGTTTAAATTGCTCGTTTTCTTAAACAAACCCGTATCATGTCTTTAACTTTTGTCTCGTTTATAGAAGTCTGAGATGGAAGAAGAACTACGCGGGTCCGGACCTATGACATTTTTGGCGCCAACAGACGATGCCTTCAATGATCTGTCTGTCAAGGCACTCAACTCCCTCCTTACCAACGAGACTCTCGCACGCAAGCTGCTCCTTAGGCATATTCTACCTGGTACGTCAATATCTTTGATACTTATTGGTAGCTAGGTATTGAAGAAATTAGGAGGAAAAATAGTTTTACCAGATTTCAGAACAACAGTGATGTCTGCAAAACCTATTGGTGACACTTGTGTTGTTGTTTTTCAGAGAGTGTCTGCTGCCACGGCGTGTCGGGTCAGCAGTGGCTGTGGCCACACCACGTAGCTGCCAAAGACGGTTCAAGACTGCAAGCTCGGCGCGATGCCCTCGGTCATGTTCACTTCGGCCGCACTCGCGTCTCTCACTGTGATCAGATCGCTACCAATGGCATCGTCCACACTGTTACCAGGGTAAGAATAAATATGAGATCCTTAAGGCTGAACACACAGTGATGAAACACGTGGGAGCAGACTTTAAACGTCAAAAATTGACTATGTTGTGATTTACTGTCGAGTAATTTTGTACTATTTTTTCTTGGCAAAAACCACTCGATGGTAAAATTACAACATAGCCAGCTAATTTCTGAAGTTATCAGAACATTTAAATATCAACAGTTTCCTCCTCAAAAAATTGTCGAAAAAAACATAAACAAACAGGATTGTGTGGTGATAAATGTGATGAGCACCTAAGGTGACCTGGAGTATGACCATCGTGATTTTGCCCATTTGTAAACAAAAACACCATTTTAAGTTGGCAGCTCTGCATTACTTGGGGCCCTTCTTTTTTTGGTCCGTTTTCTTACAGTGAAGCAACATTGGTGAGTCTTTCGATTTGGGCCTTTACTGGGCAGTGGGCCCTGAGAAATTATTAGAAAATAGAAAATGGCTCCCAAAACAGTGATGATGGATATAATTAATTGTTGGTTTTTGATATTTTATCCATTATGATTTACTCGGAAGAAGACAAAAGACATCTGCTGCTGGATATTTGAAAAATAAACCCCTCTCACCGGCAAATAACCATCTCGTGGCAAAATTGTGCTCAACCTAACACTCATCATCGGTTCGGTAGGTACTTAACCTCATCTATTTCTTCTTTGTCAAGTCTTTCTTGACTATTTTAATGACACTTTTCTGATGAAACTATGTTGGATATTTATTTGCACTTAAATATTAATGAAAACTGCCATTTGAACGCAGCTGATTGAGGCAGGTATATAATAATTAGGAAAACTATATAGGTACCTACCTACCTTCCTACTTACCTAGACGCGTGGCTCTATATCTAGAGTAGAAAGTACCTAAGCTTTCTAACAGTAGCTGTGTGTTTTCTTTCAGGAGGTGACTGACTTGTGAATTGAAGAAAGAAAAATGACTGATGCAGCAAGGGATATCCATGTCGTCTTTACGGCTCGAACCAGGGAAAGAAAAATGAAAATGCAAGAAACAATATAACCGTTTTTTTCTGCTTTCCATTATACCTATATAGTTTACCATGAATCAATGCTTTCGATTATTTATTCCACTATGTAGCGGAGAGGTCTGGAGCAGGTAGTAGACAGTTTGAGAATGGTGATTTTTAATGTCAAAAACAAGTAAAATCTATGCAAGGTGGCCATTGACCAATCAGAGGCCGGCAAGGTGGTTACGTAGCTATCGCATCTTATATATGGGCGCAACCAGCTTGGATTACGTGCCTGGCTGGGGGTGAAGCCAGGTCACACGGGCATAACGGTAAATAGGAGCCTGAGAACAGGGGCTGATCCATAGCTACCTGCCTTACAATATAATGAGAAATATTGTCTTAGGTATTATTGCTTTCGTGAAGGCTAAACATAGTGTCCAACTATCAGTCATTTGATTATTGTGCGAATAGCACACTATTTTTAGTCAATGACGATATACCTATAGGTACCTACTAGTCTCATATTCAGTACCGTAGTTTTACCTACAAATAAGGGTAGGTAGGTACCTATACCTATTCAAGCCAACAAAAACTCTACTAATATCAGCAGCGTGCTCAACTTAGAAGTATGTACCTAGGTACTTAATTACATAAGTAATAAAGTACTAGGTACCTAATTAACACTTTTTCTTAAGCGCACCATACCTACCTGTACCAACCTACTTAGCTACGAAAGAGTACCAGGGTAGGTAGGTATACTTCTACCTCCCATCTAATAGGCTTCTTATCCTCTATAGGTAGGTACCTGTACCTGGTTTAAATAGGTAGTGCAATGCGCAAAGAAATTGTCTAGTATCTTAATTGAAGATAGGTACCTACTCATTGGAGCTGTTGTAACCCTTTTGCTGTCAATGCTGAAGTTGCCCCAATAATAGTGCAAACCTTTTGCATACTTTTAAATAATAAGGAGCAAGAACTGTGTCTTAACATAGCAGTCCAAGCTAATGCTACGGCTCCTACCAGGCTATGGCTCTAGTCACTGAGTTGATAGGCGAGTCTAGGAAGATTACTTACTAGTTACTTAATCACTCTTATATACGGTTCCAGAGCCTTCAACTGTTACAAAATTTGATTATTCAACATCCTAATCACACGGATAAACGTGAAAAACTTAAGAATCGAATTTTATTCAGATTTGAAATAATTTGAAAATATTTATGCGGGAAAAAAAGACGTGGCTGTAGATAAATATCATTGTCTACTTGTACGTAGTAACTTCCGGCTACGATGTGTTTTAACATTAAAAGGTAGGAAATTCAACTTTATTTCTAAATTAGAACTTAAATATAAGTGAAATTGATATGTAGAATTAATATGAACTATCAAATACGGATATGTACGTTTTTATAGCCGATTTTGGGACGAATTCCTTGATTTAATGTCCATTGGTTAACCTCCTTTGTAATATAGCCCCAGTGTAAGATGACCGGGTAGTAGTAATTATTTTCATTTCAAAATCTATCATCTTACGCTTATTTTTCAATCAATTGAAATTTTAAAATTCACAAGTACCCACCTAATTTATTGAAAAAAACATTAAAAATACCAGGATAAATAATTTTATTTATTATATTTTACATTATATTAATTATCTAGTTACCTACATTTGTAGGTGCGAGAGCACACTACTTGAAATGTAATGAGATATTAAAAACAAAACAAAAATGGCCGGATCCAGATTATTTTATATTTTTATTTTATGTTTTTGGGGATTTTTATATTTCTAGCTGTTTAAAGGTCATAGCTAAGTGATGTCATGACATCGGCTAATCAGTGAGAAGCCGCTGAAGGTATGTAGGTAGCTAGGATCGACCTACAGGTACTTTACATATTATATTGTTATTCCAAAAGTAAGTAGTCTAGACCCTTGCAAAGATAGTACAAGCCTCCTATGAGGGATAATTTATCTAATATATTGGTCACCTATAGCGAGCGTGTGTTTTTTCACCTATGATGGAATCACCTGCGCGATGGTCAACCAATTCTTAAAACAGGTTACCTACCTAACTTCCTATTTCATTTGATGATTGAATTCTGTTGCAGGAAGAATATCTAAGCATCGGACGTTTCAAGAACAGAAGTTGACGGGGTTGGCTTTCTATTTCCGGGGAGCGTCGAAATAGAATGGGAGAATAATTCAAAACCAACACCTAGCGGCAACCTTCACCTAGCTGCTGGCACAAACTTATGTACCTACCTACCTACCTACTTCTCTTTTATTTTAATAAATATAATAAATAGGTTGGGCACGTTTGACTGGTTGACTGTTGAAACGTTGTGCATATAAAAACCCTTAGAATTTTTTGTTCTTCCAAGAAATACCTATCTAAGTCAGTATTACCTAGGTATGATTAGTTAGGTACCTACCTAGGTCCTACGTAGGTACGTAAATTTGTAGGTACCTATAGGTACCTACTTGGTAGGTTTGTAGAAAGTATGCAGAACGAGTTCAAAAAGAAAATAAGTAATAACAATGTTAATAGGTATGTAGGTACCTAGTTTATCCAGTTTCTATTTGGTGCCTACCATATCTGACCCCTACTATTGTTAAAATTTAACCATTTTTTCCTTTTTTAGCAACTGATTCGAATCAGACTCATTTTTGTTGAATATTCTTTGTGAAAATAGTCCGACTTGGAAGGCATTTATTTTGTAAACAAACATTTTACGCCATTTTTTGTTATTATTCCTTTGGGAAGATAGCCACTGTGAATTTGACCACGACTAGGCCCCAAAAATGCCTGGAAAGTTAAGAAATCGGAGAAAAAAACAGGAAAATGGCGCGTGGGCATAATCATGTAAACAAAGGATGGTCATAATCCCAATGGAGAAATTCGCAATGGTCATAATGTATAGACCCAGCACCTAATACCGTTTAAGCGAAGGGAGGTGGAAAATTTCCCTGCATGCGTATAAGAACGCGACTAATTTCCCGTATAAGGGTGAAAGTTTGATGGTTATTTTTGTCGCAGGTTTTGCATCTCCAGGAGGATCGACACAGCCCCTTCTCTACATTGGCTATGGCTGGAGGTTCTGGAGGATGGACGGGAACCAATCCCAACGTAGAGATTTTCCTACACGGCCTGTAAGGTACCAACTCCCCACCAACTACTATTTATTTTTAATTTATTTTATTTATTTTAGTGTCATTTTAGTTTTTTCAGTCAGTACAATTTTCTGAACAATTGACTAGGTGTAAGTAGGTATATTTTTCCTATGCGGAGAGTTCTTACAAAAGGGATACCTAACATAAATACATCCAGGTACTTAAAAACAGAATCTGGTTGTTGTGCTAGTTTATAGATTAAGAGGGAGCCTGAGCACGTGAAAATGAAATGCCGATTGTGGTGACTGACATGGTAGGGTTCAGACTGTTGGCAAAAATTGTACAATGTACCTTATTGGAATTCAAATTTTAGTAACAACATTCTTACTTTCCTTGTTGGGCCTAAGCATACCGCAGTACGTTTATCTTAAAGATAACACACTTGGGCTCCCAGTTAAGAGTTAGACTGGTTTTTTACTTTTTACGTATTGTGATAAAACTTTGAAATTAAATGTGCTATTTTTGTATATAAAAAAGACGTTTGTAAAGGGTCAGCAGCAAAAACCTAGCTAGGTATCTACTATATACCTACCTACCTCTTCTTAGCTACTTACTTAAAGTACCTGTCTGTTGAGAGTGGCGGCAGATTTCCCATTTTTTGGAGGAAATGTTGGAAATTTAAATGTTCTGAAATATAACATGTCTTTATAACGTCAGAAATTAACAGGTTACCAGTGAATTTCTGACGTTCAAAAGTTATTTCAGAACTTTTAAATGTCCTAAAAAAAGGTCGGAAAAAAACATAAGCAAATTGTGTGGTTACCCTTAATGTCTCCTCGAGAAGTGGGTGTCTCGAGGAGGCGCAAATCCCACAAGTCCTCGATTCCCGCCAAAATTCGAACTTCGAGTAAGCTCCGGCAGAGGCGCAGGCAACGTATTGATTTTGCAACTGTTTGGAAAGCACACCACATTGCAAAAGCTCTGGTGACTGAGCTGTGGACTCAGTTGGCTCAGTTGGCTCCCACCCGCACAGTTCGGCACACCAGTGGCGCATGCAGCGCTCAATGTGATCTCCATTGCATGTGCCCTGTATCCAACTCTATAGCGCACAACTCAACACAACCCGAATAGGTAAATATTGTCTAGAGGTGTGGGTGATGGTGCGTCCTCATTATTGCCAAATGTCGAATCACTCTGAAATATATTTACGCATACGTTTAGATAGCTTGGATAGCTCCCCAAAGTAGTAAGTACGAATGTTGGTGATTAGATACTTGCCAGTAGTGGGATCGCGTCGTGTTCAAAACAATTTAAGGGTCCGCTATACCTGACGGTGCATTTTTTGCCGCCCATAAGATTAACATTGCGAGCGGAGATTCATTTTCAAGGTTTACCCTTGGTTGGAAAGACACAAAATTTTGCCTGTACCTAGCCCTAACAATGTTCTAGGGAGTGTTCGAAGCAGATTTCCCATTTTTTTTACTGGTTTTCTAGATACAGCACATTTCTTGAGGTATGCGATGCTAGCATTTGCAATCAGTTGCAATAAAAGAAACCAGTGAGAAATTGGGAAATCTGCTTCGAACACTCCCTAGAACATTGTTAGGGCTAGGTACTGGCAAAATTTTGTGTCTTTCCAACCAAGGGTAAACCTTGAAAATGAATCGCCGCTCGCAATGTTAATCTTATAGGCGGCAAAAAATGCACCGTCAGGTACCTATAGCGTCCTCTTAATTTGTTGTTGAGCTTTTTATTAACTGTACCTAAATAAGCGGACACGAGTGTTTACTGATAAGGTTTGTCACGGTTCTACCGCACCATAGAGCAGTGTAGGTACACTGAATGTAGACAAAAAACACGGTCGCCCGGAAAAAAATTCCTGTCCACAGCCTGTGCATGTTTGGCTATAGGTCTAGGGTCTCTTAGTGACGTAAAATCGGTACTTATCCGGAAACCGATGCAGTTTTGCATTCAAACTTAAAGCAGCCTTTAGGGTAGATACCTATGCACTTTGCTGCTGGTACGTTTTTGAGCAATGGAATGTTTATAGGTAATCTACAATAAACAAAGGTTGTTTATGTTTTTAAAATTTTTAATAATGTGGCTTGCACCTGAATCGGTCCAATTTTGCTGAAGTGAGTCCTGAAATATTTTGAGTAGAAAACTTGAAAAGTAAGCACGCAGAATATTATAGATATAGATGTAACATTAAGGATATTGTTAGGTATTTAGGTATAAATAAATACCTAATAGGCATAGGTTGCTCTCTATGGATAGAAATTTTATATTACTTTAATGCCTATACATAGATGAAGTTGCCCTACCTTTAGGTAGGGTAGGTACCTTCCTATTGTAAGGATATAAACAGGCTCAAGAGCCTATACATAGAGGAAGATGCCCTAATATGAGATACCCCAATATCTCGGGAACAAGAATGTTTTAAAAATTTGAAAAATGGCGCGCGACGAGTCTGTGTTCGTGGCAGGAGCGACGTGTGCTTGCTTGTTTACATGCAAATAGCGGAATATTCTACTTACCTACGCGTCTCGCAAAAATACTTTTGTGCCTGATTAAAAATATTGTTGAAGAGTAAGTATTTGTATTTTTAAAGTGATTTTGTTTTAGTTGATCCGTAACAATCCCCCACTACATTAAAAAGCTAAAAAGTTAAGCATTTTTATGGTTTAAACCCGTAGTTTAAACTAATAAAGGCAAACACGATGAAAACGACGCATGCCCTAATTATTATTCTTTTATGGGATAGATGTCTCATAATAGGCTTTGAATTATCTCATATTAGGGCAGGGGTGCCTTAAGTAATATAAGATAGTTCCAGTTTTTTGCTAAATATGAAATTATTTAGGTACTTCTTGGAGGTTATAAAAAAGCCATGGCTACCCAAGAAGATCACTTGGTAGAAAGCATCTCATATTAGGGCAACTTCCTTTACTTTTACCTACCAGGAGATTTCGAGTTCAAACCCCGGCGGACACACGCCAGGGATTGAATTGAATAAATTCTCCGGAGTGGTAGGTTTCTTTGGGAGTGATCGATTAATATTTTGTGGAGATACAAGGTTTGAAAACTTTAGGTCCCCATATACCATGCCCTGCATAGTTGGTGCGAAAAATCAACAAAGCAGGACAGCCTTGCGGAAGATCAATCAATATCCATCAATTGCCGGTGATTGCTTTTTATTGAAATGAATGAACATTCAATTGCTTGCAAGGTCAGCGGTCAAAACCAATAATCAGCAGCTTGAGCTGAATCTGCTGTAGGTCAGGTACAGTGCGAAAATTGGGAGCTGTTGGCTAAGTAAGCAAAATGAGTGTTTACTTTTCGTTTACATGAAGACAGGTAAATTTCTCGGTGGCCAATGGGTCCGACTTCTTTCCTGAGGGGTCTGAGTTCGAATACCAGAGTAGACAATATTTTCTGTTTACGGTACCTATACCTATGGATGTTCGGCTTCGACCAATCTCCTGTGGTGAGTCACCTATACCCTGCTTTGCAAAGGTTGAATAAATTCAATGTTTTACGAAATTATCTTGGATCAGTAAATCTTTGTTCGCAAAATTCTTCCACCTAAATACCTCTCATTCAATCTACTGATCCTACTAACAACACGTGCATCTGCTATGTTCGTTCGGCGCCTACTTACCTGTAGGTACACTGAAGTTGCTATCTGAGGAACTAACTCGAACGATACGACAGGAGACACGTTCGGGTATGTTACCTACATGTCGACGTGCCTGTTACCTACATATGGCACTAAGTTACTTGCTCTAGTTTGGCCGTAGTCTTTGTACAGTGGTTTGGCTCTTTCAGTAAGTATCCCAGTATCAGTCGTACTACTAACTTTCTGCCAGTCTACCAAAAGCCTCGATAGCCGAGTGGTCTTGGTAGTTGTATTTATAGGAACATTGGGTCCTATCAAAGATACGAACAGCAAAACCTTGTCATCCTCCTGTGCCCTCTCGGCAAGCACCGCTTTCTATAGATCTTTTCAGCTCTGCGTCGCTTAAATGGCTCCTTTGTAGTCTGTGTGGATCTCAGACTTGTCTCATTTATCCTCATTGCGATTTGTGCCTCAATTGGTTGCCTTGACCTAAAACGTGGGAGTGAGGGCAAAGCTGTTAGCGTCGTGGCTGAGAATATTAAATAAGGCACCCATGCAATCCGCCCATGCAATCCGCCCATGCAATCCGCCCATGCAATCCGCCCATGCAATCCGCCGACTAAACCATAAATCATCTCGAGCTCAGCGAAGAATTTTACCTTCCCCGTTCTCGTCCCTTACATTTATAAAATGGGTTTATATGCCCGGAACGATAACCTGATCGAAAATTCCGACCCTGGGCTCCATCTACCTCTACCAGGGTAGGTAGGAGACCTGTTTTGTGGTTTAGAACAGTGTCTGACACTGGCTCTGGAGAGCATTCTCAACCTCGCTGCTGAGAAGCGATTTGGAGAGGCTAGGTTCAGAACTTTTGATCATGTTAGCGTTTTGGGGACTATTCCGATGAATACGGAATAAAAAAGTTATATTCGGTAGGTATACTTTTCTCTATAGGCTATACGTGTACCTATAGGTAAGGAGGTAGGTACAAAATAAATACCTAATACACAGTGCTGTCTCAAAGTTTGAGTGGATCATACAGACTGGAGCCTCTAGTCATCTATGGAAGATCAATCGACGGAAGCTCCAGAGTCAGCGAGGTGACCTGGAAATGAATCTATTTGCTTAATTAATGTGGTGCGGTGTGTTTTAGAAAATGACTACCCAGGCGGAGGGCAAGGGGGAGGCGGAAGCTGTCCGGATGCGAATGCTGGGGGAGGAGGCCAGCGCTCCCTCCCCTGATGGGCCTTACGACCCTCACCTCTACCGCAACCGAGCCGTCCCCACGTCGTAAGTACCAACCCCTTCTAAACCTACCCCTCAGACAACTCACACCTATGTCTATACCTATACCCCTCGGACCACTCTCTGATGAGCCTTATACCACCTAACTCTCTATCACATCTGACCAGTCCCCATGATAGGTCTTCCACCCCCACCACTCAACCGACACACTTCGTAAGGAAGCTCACTACCCCCCAAACTAGCTACCCCTTGAATCACCCTGACGGCTGTTAGGACCTTCAAGTTTCACAGAAATAAAAATATTTTTCTGGGGTTTTTTAGACCATTTTCGGATGCAGAAGAGTCTGAGCTTTGGACTATGATAACTCTTTCTTAAATTTTCAGGAACTGGGAGACACTTGTGCACCTGTTGAAAGGCTCCCTAGGCACAGGTATCCTCGCCATGCCGAAGGCTTTCTACCATGCTGGACTGGTGGTAGGGGTGATCGCCACCGTGCTGATCGGAGTGTTGTGTACCTACTGCTTGCACATCCTCGTACGGAGTCAGTACGAGCTTTGCAAAAGGCTCAAAGTCCCCCTACTTAGCTACCCTGAGTCTATGGAGAAGGCTCTAGAGATTGGCCCAAACTGGATGAGGCCTTTGGCAAAGTCATCCGCGTAAGTTAGGTACCTATTTACTTGGATCTATGATATATCTCGATTGGTTTGCACCGCCATTTTTATCGTTCGATAATATTCGTTCTTTCGTAAGAGCAGTGCTATTTTTAGCTATGTTTTTCGCGTGCTAGTCGCACACCACATGTAATGTAAACCTATGTACTTACCTATTTACCTCTACGTAACCTACGTACTCTACGTACCTACACCTTTAATGCAATAGAGAGACCAAAATTTGCAAATTTTTTATTGGCTATCGAACTTTGGCACCTCGATTACCTAGGTCTATGAACTGAGCTGGAACTTAGTAAGGGTGGATTTCACCAGTTCTTAAAGTCTACTATAGTGTCTCAAAAGTTCACTATAGCGTTATCCTCCAGAAAAGAGAAGTCCAATCCTGCCGATAGCGCCCTTATCTTACAGTCCATCCACTCGTATAATGAACTTTACATTTTATTTTAACGGCAAGAATTAACGGCATGAATTAACGTATAACTTCTTCCTTTCTTTTGCAGGATAATTGTAGACGTCTTTCTGATCGTGTATCAGCTCGGGATCTGCTGCGTGTACATCGTGTTCATGGCTCAAAACGTGAAGACCGTTCTGGACAACTACGTGACTGAGCTCTCGCTAAGGCTTTACATGCTCTTCTTTCTGGTGCCACTGATCCTCATCAACTACATCCCCGATCTGAAGAAGTTGGCCCCACTGTCGGCTGTCGCCAATTTAATCACTTTCGTGGGTCTCGGCATCATTTTCTACTATCTTTTTGAAGTGCCGCTGCATCCAGAGACTCTACCTTACGTTGGACCAGCCATTAGTTTCCCGCTTTTTGTGGGCACTACGCTCTTCGCACTGGAGGCAGTGGGAGTGGTACGTTTTATTGATTTACTTGGGTAGTGGTCAACTTCAGTTAAAAAGTTTAAGGGTGGGTATTCTGGCAATGTCAGTTAAATTTTAGTTAGTTAGTTAGTGCATGTTACAAGTTTAGTAAAACTAGAAAATTATAGTTCCACGTTATATCAAGGATTTTAATCTTCGGTTAAGGGTCCGCTATGCCTGACGGTGCATTTTTTGCCGCCCATAAGATTAACGTTGAGAGCGGCGATTCATTTTCAAGGTTTACCCTTGGTTGGAAAGACACAAAATTTTGCCTGTACCTAGCCCTAACAATGTTCTAGGGAGTGTTCGAAGCAGATTTCCCATTTTTTTTACTGGTTTTCTAGATACAGCACATTTCTTGAGGTATGCGATGCTAGCATTTGCAATCAGTTGCAATAAAAGAAACCAGTGAGAAATTGGGAAATCTGCTTCGAACACTCCCTAGAACATTGTTAGGGCTAGGTACTGGCAAAATTTTGTGTCTTTCCAACCAAGGGTAAACCTTGAAAATGAATCGCCGCTCGCAATGTTAATCTTATGGGCGGCAAAAAATGCATCGTCAGGTATAGCGGACCCTTAATTAACTGGTGATTTCACATAACCAAAGAACAGAGTCTGAGCATTGAGAGGGCATGTTTCGGAAGTGAATTTTACCAAAAGCAGAGATATAATATTTACTCTCTAAATGAAGGGAAACTCGACTGTCGACCGTGATTCGGACCATATTATAAGATAAGATATAATAAGATATAATACAATACAATATCACCCTCGAATCCCACTAGATTTTCCTAGGGCTGAAGGTTCATGGATTTTTCTTTTCTTTCGCAGGTGATAGCTCTTGAGAATAACATGAAATCACCGAAATCGTTTGGAGGGTACTTGGGAGTCCTCAACCAAGGCATGGTGGTCATTGTGTTTCTATACGTCTTTGTCGGATTCTTTGGTTTTGTCCGTTATGGGGAGGAGAGCAAAGATTCCGTTACTCTCAACTTGAAACCTGGCGAGTAAGTATATAAGAAGGGTAGCTCAGTACTTGGACTTTTCTATGGAATTTCAAATACTGGTCAGACATTTAAAAAATCTGTTTGTCTAAAAAATCTGATTGTTTGTCTCTGTTTCAGATTGACTCAGTCAGTTCAGATTATATTTGCCCTTGCAATTTTGATAACCTATGCTCTGCAGTCTTACGTTCCTGTCGACATCATCTGGAACACATATTTGAAAGCCAAGTGTGAGAAGAGCCCGAGGAAGACGTTGTACGAGTATCTTCTCAGGACCGGGCTGGTTCTTATCACGTGTAAGTGGTCTCTGCCTTTCTAACTTTCTACGTAGCCAAGTGGTCTCTGTCTTTCTACGTAGCCAAGTGGTCTCTGTCTTTCTACCTAGCCAAGTGGTCTCTGTCTTTCTACCTAGCCAAGTGGTCTCTGTCTTTCTACCTAGCCAAGTGGTCTCTGTCTTTCTACCTAGCCAAGTGGTCTCTGTCTTTGTACCTAGCCAAGTGGTCTCTGTCTTTCTACCTAGCCAAGTGGCCTTTCTACGTAGCCAAGTGGTCTAGGTGATTGTCTTTACAGGGACATCGAGACACCGGTTCGATCCCAACCCTATCAAACTTTTCCTGATCACTGTTCACTCTTATATGTTCAGGATGTCAAGAGAAATGTATATCGAACTTGTGTTAGTTCGAACCCACCTAAAACTGTTGATTTTCATACGATGGATCATACATTTGTCGTAAAGAATCCTTCTTGTTTGCAGTTATCCTTGCTGTGGCCATACCGAACCTCGGAGTATTCATTTCACTGTTTGGGGCTTTGTGCCTCTCGGCGCTGGGAATTTCGTTCCCGGGCCTGATGGAGCTGTGCGTACGGTGGCCGGAACAGCGGCTGGGTCGCTATTACTGGGTCCTCGTCAAAGACATCTTGCTCATCGTGGCCGGGCTTTTGGCTCTAATTGTCGGCACGTACACAGCTCTTCTGGAAATTATCAAAACTGAACAAGGAGTCGTGGCTGCAACTGTGACGCCCCCGTCGTGAAATACTCGAGTTACCAAAAAGATTGTTTTTAGCCTAGAAATTTTGGGGAGCTATATCTTGCCTAATAGATTGTTGTAGATCAACTTGTTACCGTTGTTGTTGAAAATGCGATTTCTTTTGGTATTAACTGCTTTGTTATTTACTGTAAGGTACACTCACGTCGGTTCTCTCCAGGTGCATCATATGACAAGTTCCTTATTTTTTTACCCACCTACTTGAGTAGTACGTAGTTGGCATAGTAGGTTCTTGTTCAGTGGATCTGCTTTGAATTATTGTTATGCATACTTGTATTTTATATTTTTATTGGACGAATGCATGGGCAAGTAGATTTACTGAATGGGACCTAAGTACGTATTATTAGATATACCTACCTACCTGATTTTTTCAAATACCTAAGTGAGATCAAATACACATAACACAGTGACGCAGTGATTGCTTTTTATATTTTTTAGACAGCTAGACTCTGGTGTCGTTTTTTGAATGTTCAAAAACTTGCGAGGGTTAGTTCTATCTCGTCAGTGAGATTATTTAAAGTCTAAAATCATAGAAATACCACTAGATCAAAAAAAAAAAATATCAAGTAAAAATAAAAAAGCATGAATTCTTAGTGTTCAAATATTATCAATAGAAATAATAATTATTATTGAAATAAAAACAACTTTTCATAATAATAAAGTTTTACGTGTTTAGGCGGGAAACCTTTGGCGGGCTAAAAAAAAACGTGGCAGAAGACAGAAGTTTTGCAAACGGTTGAGTTGATTTCTGAACGCGCTCAGTCTTTAATAATGGCTGGCTATTAATATTTCTAAGGTACGTTTTTAACCTGTCAAATTATCCTTATAATGCCCTTGCTGGTTGTTTTCTTCGCTTTCGTGCCCTAAAAAGGTCTCTATTGCTTACTTTCTTCGGTTCTATTAATCCAGGGAACTCGAAATAGCCCTCTGGAAATAATTTTGTGTCAAGTTGGGGCGTGATTTGGAACAATGGTATTTTTCAGGGTAGAAATGTCTCCTCATTGCCCCGGGCAACATTTTTGAGTTTTAAATTAATTTATTTTTTATTTCCCCAGGCCTTGGTTAAGCCAAACTTAAGATTTCACCTCGTCATTGCCCCACGTTTGGTCCTTGTATCTAAAATGGAGGGTGGCGCAGTTGCTAGGAACAGCTGATCTTTTTTGCGCAGAAAAGGTAAGCATGTTGCAAGACTGAATTTATTTTCTGAATGAAAACATCTTTGATGAAAATTAAATGTAAATATAGTGAATTAGAGAGGGTTTGAGTATTTGCCACACCTAAATAGGGTGGAGCGCCTAGTAGTTGGGCGAGGCAGTTTTCTTTTCAAAGTTGACCAATAAGGCGTTGGTTCAGGTGTTTAATAATTTCTTTTATGTAGCCTGGAACGAAGGGCGTAGTCTGTTAATCTAGATAAATTGAAGTTTCCACCCTGTCTTATTCTGGAGCCCGGGCTCTACTAGGCAAGACGTCCCTGAGTCTAATCCCGACTTGCCCAAATTTTTCCTGGTTAATCTGGCCATCTTATTCTGCACTGAGAAGATTCTCTTGCATGAGAGAACTTAGGCCTTGTAGACGTGCAACTGTCAGTTACGTCAGCTCTTATCAATCTTGTGTAAGCAGTTGCTTGTATTACCATTATTTTCCAAACTGCGGTATCAGTGAATATTATGGTACGATGATTACTTCAGCGCTATTCAAGCGACTATATTATGGGTTCACTACCAAGTCATTACACTGTGTAATGAGTTTTTATTTGTTCTATGTTAGCAATATATTTTCGTATTTTGGCTTCTTTTTCCAGTCAGTCGTGCCTATTTATCTTAAACTGATATGGTGTTATCTAGAAAAATGTTAGAAGGAAAATGTTTTGGTGTGATAACTGAAACTCAACAGAAGAGTACCTACTTCATTTTTAATTCTTTTTGATAAAATTCTTTGTCTTTACCTAAGTGAAGGATTGTATGTGTTACTTGTGTGCCATTCCCACTCTAGAAGACTGCTTCTTTCTCTTAAAATAAGTAATTCATTAATTCTCTTTGTTCTAACAGGTCAGCTGGGATGGATACTATTTCCCAGTGCTCATCTCGGTCCGCCTCTCCAGACGCAGATCCTACCGGCGGAAACGAGGTGAGAGACGACCTAGCAGACGAGGGCAGGCTGAGTGACCCCGACCCGCAGCCACTAGCTGAAGAACCTGAGTTCGATCAGGTTCGAGTGGTCAATCACATAGAGATTGAGACAGTGCGGGAGTTGGACGTGACCCCACCGTGTGGGGAGGAGCCGGGGGAGCAGAGTCCCATCTCCCCCTCCGAGCCCCCCAACACGATCGACGCCTATGACGACTCGAGCAGCTGCGACTGTGGCTCGCTCTCCCCCCCTCCCTCACAGACGCCGCGCATTCGGAAACGGAAACACGGCGACTCGGAATCTTCCGAAGAAATTGACTGTTCCTCAAAGAAACTCAACTCAGAGAGAGACAAGACTGACGGGCGCAAGGGGAAACTGCTGAGCAAGGAGCGGCCGCCTCCCCATGTCCAGGCATGGCTCCAGGAGATCGGGACGTGGCCCAAGGCTGAGCAGAACCTCGGGCTGGAGCGCCTCCTGGCCACCATCTGCGACTCGCACCAGCTGCGTCTCGTCCGACAGCTCATCGAGCCCCACTTCCAGCGGGACTTTATATCTCTCCTTCCCAAAGAGGTAATGTTGCCATCTGCAGTCATCGCCCTTTTGGTCCACAGGCAGGTATTTCTGCCAATCACTTTTCACTCCTAATGTAAGATCACCCGACTTTAAAGAAGAGTCAGTAATTTGTAGGCTCGAGGTCACCCAAACCACTGACCCGATTTGGTGGTTCATCAAGGCAGGATTGGTAGGTTAAAAGTGTAGTAAGTACTTCTTTTAAAGGTGTGGAGCCAGCAGGGTACATGCATGCATGAGTGAGTGAAATTTCCGGTTTCCGGCAGCGAGTGGCTCTGCCTGACGGTGCATTTTTTGCCGCCCATAAGATTAACATTGCGAGCGGCGATTCATTTTCAAGGTTTACCCTTGGTTGGAAAGAAACAAAATTTTGCCTGTACCTAGCCCTAACAATGTTCTAGGGAGTGTTCGAAGCAGATTTCCCATTTTTACTGGTTTCTTTTATTGCAACTGTTTTGCAAATGCTAGCATCGCATACCTCAAGAAAAGTGCTATATCTCGAAAACCAGTACAAAAATGGGAAATCTGCTTCGAACACTCCCTAGAACATTGTTAGGGCTAGGTACAGGCAAAATTTTGTGCCTTTCCAACCAAGGGTAAACCTTGAAAATGAATCGCCGCTCGCAATGTTAATCTTATGGGTGGCAAAAAATGCATCGTCAGGTATAGCGTCCTCTTAAGTCTGACTGAGATGAACACAGTGTTTTACTTCTATGGTCCCCCATCGAAGAGGTAACAAAGGCCAAGGTTGTTTCAGTTGGGTCGTGAGTGAAAACTCGGACCACTAGGATGACTGCCACAGAAGTTCGGTTGGTTAACGTCGGCGACCCCCTGGAAACCTTAATGTAGGTACGATGCGTTTTCAACCTAACTTGCAAGCCTGCCATTCGAGCCCCTCCATTCCAGGACGCACCGTTTGTGGCCAGCTTTTGTTGGGTCAGATTTAGGTATGTGTCGAAGTGAGAAGTGCGCAGTAGCTGTGCCTTATCTATGCAATTAGCTGCCTGCGTAGGTCTGATAGCGACCTTAGCTGGTAGAAGGAATTAGGCCCTCCGGCCTCGTTCTCTAGCCCATACCTGGGAACCTTGCTGACTCTGACGATGGTGAAACGCTAACAATGACATCTCTCGCAGTTGCTAAAAATGTAAGACATCCACCACGTGATAGGTTCTGTATTATTCCAACCAGGCACGTTTCATCGGGTGACTCAATATATATCACACGTTCCAGGAAAGATGCCTGATGACTGAAAAGTCCAGTTGCCTTGGGTCCGAGTGGTCATTTAGGCATAAAACTCTTTTATTTCAGTGGTAGTGATTTTTTTGTTTCATGGTCAACACCATTAGGAACAAATAAACATCTTTGTGGTATATACACCGTTTAGTCGAATTCAATGAAATTAGGTTTATACTTAAGATTATTTAATTAATGTCCGTCAAGTTTGGTACGTAGGGACCTACCTTTCAATTGTGGGTGAGCCAAATGTGACCATCATCCAAAAAAATTCCTCCACTCTTATTAAATGTCTGAAGTGCGTCCTAACATTTTTTTTCAGCTTGCACTGTACGTGCTGTCCTTCCTTGAGCCGCGTGACCTGCTGCGTGCGGCGCAGACCTGTTCTACGTGGCGCTTCCTCGCTGAAGATAATTTGTTATGGCGGGAAAAGTGTCGTGAGGCGGGGATCAAAGAGCTTCCGCGGCGGCGGCGTTCCTCCCCTTGGAAAGCCGCCTTTATGCGTCAGAACCGCATCGAGTCCAACTGGCGCACGCAGACTATCCGTGGCATGAAGTATCTCCGTGGGCATGACGAGCACGTCATTACGTGTCTCCAGTTTGCCAACAATAGAATTGTCTCCGGTTCTGATGACAATACCCTTAAAATGTGGAATGCCAGCTCTGGCAAGGTAAAAATTTAGAAAGTTTACTGATAAATACCTCATAGTATCTGGACCTGAAAGCAGTCAGTAAACCGACCTTCCGGAATTCGATCTCCAGTGAAAGCTAAACATAGTGTCCTACTCGCAGTCTTATGTTTCCTTGTTCGAAAAGCACGCTATGTTTAGCTTTCGGAGCAGCTTTTGGGGGTCGTACAATTACCAGTCTCATTTACAACCTACGTCAACATACCTATGGGGTGACCAATGGGAGAGCAGGTACAAGTGCGGTTGCACCTGGTGGGGGAGGCTGAGCCGCCTGTGATAATATAGATAGCAAATAGATAATAGGTAGACTAAAAAAATAAATTTTTGCTTTGCTAGTGGGTGGAGCAGCACCCTATCTTGGTGGCATTCCAACCCCGTTAATACTTTGTATTTGTTTTTCAGCTGTTGCGCACCCTGCAAGGTCACACTGGCGGCGTATGGTCATCCCAAATGAATGAAAGTCTCATCATCTCGGGGTCGACCGACAGGACATTGAAAGTGTGGGACGCGGAGAGCGGCGCTTGTATTCACACTCTGTTCGGGCACACCTCCACAGTGCGCTGCATGCATCTACATGGGAACAAGTACGTACACTTGTCTTCATTTCTTGTACATCCATCTCCAAATCTTGCAGTTTTTATATTATTATGTGGATGTCACCAGTCCCGTTTAACAGCTAAAACAAAATTTATACTTAAACCAAGCATAAGGTCAAACCATCGTAGAAGGAGGTTTTAGAGGATGGTTTGCCTCTTCCCGTAAGCTCAGCATGTGTTTATAAATTTAACTGTCCGTTATTAACCAGCCATAACATCCATGTTCCAACGGAAAATCTGCTGGCACCCGTATTTGAACCCGGGACCTCCGAAGAGCTAGTCCAACTCGCTACCGACTACTACAAGGAGGTCAGCTGTTGGTATATTGTTTATAATGTATCACTGATTCCAGGGTTGTAAGCGGGTCGCGGGACGCAACACTACGTGTGTGGGACGTACTGACGGGCGAGTGTCTGTACGTGCTGGTCGGTCACCTGGCTGCTGTCCGATGTGTCCAATACGATGGCAAGCTCGTGGTCTCCGGTGCCTATGACTATATGGTTAAAGTATGGAACCCTGAGCGAGAGGAGTGTCTTCACACGTTGCAGGGCCACACCAACCGAGTCTACTCATTACAGGTGTGTACTGCTTACGGTACTGTATGACACAGGTAATTGCAATACCGCCATTGGCCGTGTCTGCTCTAAAAGCTAAACATAGTGTGCTATTCGAACGCGAAACAAATGGCTGACAGTAGGACTCTATGGTTAGCTTTCACGGGAGAAAACACGAGAGAAATGGTGTTGCAAATACCGGTCTCTATCGATAGCTTTCACCAGTTCAACTTAACTGTAAGATAAATATTTGAAACATGTGATTAAATTTTAGAGGACTCGGTAGATAATTATAATTTTTAAATGACAACCGCACAATCGTGTTCCGACCATTGTTTTGTGGAAATATAGTTTCAGAAATAAACTGGCTATTTCTGATTCTACCCTTAAGTAATTTTGTACAAATTTTTAATTGAAAAAATCACAACATAGCCAATTAATTTAATTTAATTAAAAAGGAATATTATATTTCAGAACAAAGTTTCCTCAGAAACCGTTCGAAAAAAAAAACATAAATAAACAGGATTGTGTGGTCACTTCATCTAAAATTTGACGGCTGCTAAACGGTAAAATTGTTGTCGCAGTTCGATGGTGTACACGTGGTATCCGGTAGCCTGGACACGAGTATCCGGGTGTGGGAGGTGGAGAGCGGAGCCTGTAAACACACGCTCATGGGCCACCAGTCCCTCACTTCCGGTATGGAGCTCAGGGACAATATCCTCGTTTCCGGGAACGCGGACTCTACAGTCAAGGTGTGGGATATCCTGACTGGACAGTGCCTCCAGACCCTATCCGGTGAGACTCTTTCCTCTATCTCTGGCCAATGGGGTGCTTGTGTATTCCTACTCCTTCATCCAATGGGGTGCCTCTGTTTCTTCATCTTTGTCCAGTGGATAGACTCGGTACCTCTACATCTATCCAATGCGGTGACTCTGTTCCTACACCTCCCTCCAAAAGGGTCACTCTGTTCCTCCACCTTTGTCCAATAGATAGACTCTGTTCCTCCACCTCTATCCAGTAAGGAGACTGTTCCTACACCTCTGTCCAATGGGGTGACTGTGTTCCTACACCTCTATCCAATGAGGAGACTCTGTTCCTACACCTTTGTCCAATAGATAGACTCTGTACCTCCACCTCTGACCAATGGGGTGATTCTATTCCCACGTCTTTGTCCAATGAGGTGATTCTTTTCTTCCACCAATCAGCAGTCGACTATCTAGACGACTTGGCCATCGAGGCTGTTTTAAAATTGTCACTGAGAAATTGACTTGCTTCAATAATGACTGTAAGCCCCCGATTACACCTTACAATTTCCAATCCAAATAGGATCATAAAAAAATATGATCAAGAAAAATTGTAAGGTGTAAAGTGAATTGAGTCAATTATGATACAATTTGTATCGGCCGGTACAAATTGTCGATACAAATTGTATCATAACTGCTGCAACTACCTTCCTCTATGCTGCGTGTGTTTGTTGTTGTTTGGTTGAAAATGGCGGCTGAGGTAAGTGGAATGGAAATGACCCGTATTTTAATAGAAAATGTGGAGGAGTACGAATTTCTTATAACGATGAATTGAAAGAATATAGCAGAAATTATTTAACCTAAAACGGTTCAAAAAAGGACCCTAAAAATCTTCAAAATTCTATTTTTTTACCATGTCAAGTTGGCATCACTGCTAAACATGATCCTATTTTTATTGTAAAGTGTATTGCAGTTTTTCTAAAATTTTTATGATGCTAAAAAAATAGGATCATATAAAAATAGGATCATATATTTATTGTAAGGTGTAATCGGACCCTAGATCAAATAATACACCTATTATCATGAAAACATAACAGTTTCCCAGAAAGTGTTTCGCGACTTGGCCGTAATTCCATTGTTGTTTTGCCTCAGGACCAAACAAGCACCAATCAGCCGTAACCTGCCTCCAGTTCAACCGACGGTTCGTGATCACGTCATCAGACGACGGAACCGTCAAGCTGTGGGACGTGCGGACCGGCGAATTCATCCGGAACCTCATATCGCTCTACTCCGGGGGATCCGGCGGAGTCGTGTGGCGGATCCGCGCCAGTGATACCAAACTCGTGTGTGCTGTTGGCAGCCGCAACGGTACCGAAGAAACGAAGCTCGTCGTCCTCGATTTTGATGTAGATCGTCCTCCGTCCTGAGATCGCATGAGTCTGGACTTATTCCTGTCCCAACGGTCCTTAGGTCAATCTCATATTCCACAACTCCGGTTCGTCAGTAGGGGACCCAATTTTCTTCATAACTGAAATATTAAAAGGGTCTATCCCACAATCGTCAGTTGTCATTTCAAGACTTACAACACACTGCTTGTTTGCTGACGTTTTCTGAAGCTTAAAACCAGATTGTTTTTTCAGTGATTTTTTTTTGCTAAGGATATTTTTGGATTTTTGTTTCTTCTGAAATCTTTTAAGACTCAGTACTGAACCCCTCACGGGCCTGATGACACATCACAGAAAATATTAAAGTGAATTTCCCACCGTCAGTGAAACCACTGCTCTGACTGAAGATAGTCCCCTTTAGTTATTAAGAATTTAAAAAAAAAATGTTTCGGGTACCCATTTTCGTACGGATCGGGGTTTTAGGCAAAGGGTTATTTTGATGCCAGCAAGGAAATAATTTTTTGTCACCTCTCCGTTTATAAATTTAGATTCGGTGTCGAAATAATGCTCCTGCCAGTAAAACTCACTTCGAGTCTTCACGATATATAACACAGCAGATAAAGTTTCCGCTAGGTAAACAGTAGCAAGGTGACGTCAC
Organism: Mesopsocus fuscifrons; assembly: GCA_950004255.1. Taxonomy (NCBI): domain Eukaryota; kingdom Metazoa; phylum Arthropoda; class Insecta; order Psocodea; family Mesopsocidae; genus Mesopsocus; species Mesopsocus fuscifrons. The sequence continues at coordinate 3,205,219 of OX465375.1, forward strand.
TGGATTGTGCCCAGACGCACGTTCCCTGTAAAGTATGGTATTGCGTCACAGCTAGTATTATTATACCTGATAAGAACAACACCGGTTCGATCCCGACCGTATCAAAATTTTATGTTCAGCATGTCAAGTGAGATGTGTACCTAGGCTGTGGCTGTCAGGAACCCATCTAAAACTGTTGGTCACCGTCGTATACTAACGCGATGGTTGGGGGGCTGGTTTTTGGCTGCGCCACCAACTGGATACGAAATGGTCTAGTTGCTGGGCTTGTCCCCCCCCCACCCTTCGAGTACTTCCCGCTGGCTGTCAAAGTTTGCGTGATATTGTTTACATAGCGGAATACTTTATCTGACATATATATTGTATAGAATTGATGTTATTTAAGGGCCATTAATAGAGATTAGGGGTGAATTCAGACTCGCTACTGCCACGTTGCCACACAGATATCACTTTTCAATAATGTTACAGTTAAATATCACAGGGAAACAACATGCTAGTCATTTTTTTCGCATAACTCCTAGACAAACTATATACACTGGTTAGACATGCCGAAAAATGCTGATTGTCCATTTTCTAAAGGGAATTTGTTTGTTCTGAAATATAATACTTATGTCTTTTTACCATCTAGGAAATTAGTTTATTTGTCTGTCAAAAAATTTCTGCTTCTTAAAAAGAGAACAGTTTCCTCATAAGATGGATGTTAGTTAGTAACCGTTCTGGTGTCATTTGTATATTTTTCCCACTATGAAGTTAATTTAAATTTTGCGTGCTGTATGGGACGTATAAAGAATTGGGGAATATTTTTTTTTTAAGCATGTTGTTTCCTTTAGTGTTGAGATATTAATATGTACGGTTTTTTTCTTAGGCCTTTCCCCATTCGCTGTGAATATTGCAGTATGTCATACGTACCTACCATTACCAAAAATGTTCTAAACGTCAGAAACTTTGTATTTCCTAATGTTTTTCCCGGCTTGGAGATTTAAATGCTCTGAAATATAATATGCCTTTTTCACGTCTGAAATTTACTGGTATGGAGACATATTGTGGTAGTCACGGTGACCTGCTCTTCGGTTCAACTTAACTGATTACCTGACGTTTTCTCTGCAAACGTACATCACTCTCTGCTGTAAATTGGATGAAGCTGTGTCATGCCTTGGTTGGTTAGTTGGTAAAGTTAAATATAAGGACCTGAATGATACAAGAAATCTTCTAAAATATACCAGCTATAAGAAGATCGTTCTGGAGTGGGTAAGAGATGATTCTGATAGGGTCACCTTACGAAATGACAGTTGATTTTGTAAGATGACGTTGTACTTATACCCTCTAGATCGATCTTCTTAGGGTGAGTCCCATCATATTCGGTTAACGGTTAATCTCCAGTTAAATTTCAATTATTGCACTGTAAAAACCAAATTTAACTGGAGATTAACCGTTAACCGAATGTGGTGGGACGCACCCTTAGCCTGTTTATTTTTTAAAAGCCCCGAAAATAGTTAATTTCCCTAATAAAAACAAATGCCCGTCTTCTTAGTCAGTATAGAGAGATACAGAAAAATCTGAAGCTATTTTGACACTTTTAATAATATGGGATAATTGCTTGTAAAATTCCGGTCCTCGGTTGAAGTGTATAAACAACTAAGGCTGAATTTCACCACTTTCCGATAGTGTCTTTTAACGAGAGGATTTAACGAACGGATTTGGGTTATCGTATGTTTAGCTTACGGCAAATGCCTTGCGCTTGCACTTGTTTCTCTGCGAACGCACTTGTCGTAAGCTAAACATACGATAGCGTGAATCCGTTCGTTAAATCCTCTCGTTATAGACACTATCGGAAAGTGGTGAAATTCAGCCTAAGGGTGCGTCCCACCATGCCCAGTTAAAATTAAACTGGAAATTTTGTCCCTTGTTTACCATGTTAAATTTAACTTTTAGTTAAATTTAACATGGTAAATCTCCAGTTTAATTTTAACTGAGCATGGTGGGACGCACCCTTAATCCACCGAAAGGACCGACTGATTAATATATGAATAGTTTTGTATGTGTAAATGATAATGAAAAGAAAGCTTTATGAGCGTGCGCATTGTCTCCTTTTCATCTCAGTATTGTAAACTTCACTGCGTTCATTACTATAAAACTATGAAGCTGTTGGACTATTGAGAAAATCGTTGTATTTAGTAGTTTATGATGGTAAAACTATTTACTATACTTTAGAGCAGAGAATTTTCCAGATGATTCCTAGTATTGGTGTAAAAACAAACCGTTCTGTTTCACCAGTTTCCACTTCACTGGAACAAAGCTGGACTTAAGGGCCACCATACATTCGCTATTTGTTTACGTTTGGACTTCAAACTTTGCGAGAAAACTATTGGATATTATTATATATTCTGAAATGTAATATGTCTTTAACGTCTTTACTCATGAGGCTATGTTGTAATTTTACAATCGGTTAACTTTGGACAATTTTTTTGGTGACAAAAATCACTCAATCGTAAAATTACAACATAGCCTCATGAGTAATGACGTTAAAAAGACATATTATATTTCAGAATATTTAAATATCCAATAGTTTTCTCACAAAGTTTGAAATCAGAACGTAAAAAATAGCGAATATATATTCAGCCTTAACTGAGAACCTGAAGTTAGTCTTTTTTGTATACTGCACAAAATTAACAGGTTCAACTGTTCAACAGTGTAGGTTCTTACACTGAGTGGTGATAAATAAAAAACGCCTTTATTCTTCTTTGCTGACCAGGCCTTTACTTTTTTCTTCCGAAATGAATGAAAAAATTCCCAGTGATCCAATTCTTGTGATCGACAATAGCAGTGTAAAATAATTATTGTAAAAATTATTTTGTTGTGTCACTTATTTTCTTATGTTAGAAAAATTCTTTAAAAAATTGTGACCGCGAAAGCGTGCTTTGCTTACTAGAAAAATTTGAGAGAATAATATTGAGTTTGAAAAAAAACACCTCTTGGAAACTCGAGTGGTATTAGGAAATTGTGCTACTGTTCTATTTGGTAAGCGTACCTGTATCTTAGCAGAAAAGCTGAGAGTATCTTTCTTCTCCTAGATGTAATGGAAAGGGTGGTGATTCACGCTTCTTCGATAAGTGACAGAGTTTTCAGAAGTCACTTCTCGTAGAGCCTTGGTATTGTTAAGGCTGTAAATACAGTGCTGTTGGTTCGCATTCCTTAAGGTTGTAGACACATTGTTGTTTGTTTACCTTTCTTAATGACATGTTTCTGAGGAACCTGTGGTATATATATTTGTTCTGGAATATAGGTATGTTTAGTATATTGTGATTAAGCAATCAAATGAAAAAAATTCTCACTATCGCTGTCATTAAGAACAGCGTTGGATCTGCAACCTGTTTCGTTCATAGCACTGCGTCTTCAGCCTTGAACGTTCGAATAGTTTTTGCAAAGAAAACTTGTAGTTGTATTTGTCATAGACGTGGATAAGGGCGGATTTCACCGTTTGCTAACGTTCACTTTAGCGTTATCCTCCCCAAAAGAAAAATTGGTGCTTTTCACCATCCTGCCGATAGCGCCCATATTACCTAATCGTTATCTAGTGGACTTTTATAATAAAGTTTTTGGCTACTCTTTTGGGAAGATAAATGCAACTTTATCTGCACGTTAAGGAACTGTGAAAGCTACCTTTAGAGTATGTAAAGTTTGAAACTGTATGGTTTGCCGTATTTTACAATGTCATTTTCTTTGAGGCAGGTATAGTAGTCAAAGCTCGAGTGCATATTGTTGTTCTTATTATAACGGAAGAGTCGAACATCTCATATTGGCTTAGAAGAAATCTTCACCTCTTTTTCATTAAGGGTCACCATACAATCCTGTATGCTTACCTTTTTTCCCGACCACTTCATGAGGAAACTTTAGAGATTTATTTGTTCTGAAATATGTCATTTTAACGTCCGATTTAAAAAGATATTTGTCAAAACATCTGATTATCCAAAAAATGGTCGGAAAAAATGTAAACAAATAGCAAATGTATATTCCTGCTTAACATTGGTATCTTTGATTTTTGTTCATGGAGCGCCCCGAAAAAGCAGAGCGTTTTCCCATCATGATATTTGCTCAAAACTTGAAATGTGTTGTTTGTAATCTGTTCTCGCGTGTAATAGTTAGATAGGTAGTTAATTAATAAAAATGTCAAATAAATTGTTATTATTTTAACTACGTATACTGCTGTTCACAATTTTTATTGTTGACCAAAACGTCCCCATCCGTGATAAGAAAAATTATACCTAATCAACCGAAAATTGGCTCGAACGTATACTTCGTATATAGGTAGGTAAATTTAAAGTTAGTGTGAATTTAAATTCTTTTGTGTTGATAGAAATTCAAATCCAAGATTTTTATCTATCTCCAGAGATATTAAACAAAGTAAATTATAATATTCAAATTTACGCGGGAAAAAACGTAGTGGCGAAATATTTCCTTGCGGCGACATTTTGAACCGGAAATGTTCAAGACAAACAAGAACGCCATTTTAATTTTTTAGGAAGATTAAAAATAAGTTAAAAGCCGGAAAACGGTTTTATTGTTGCTGATTTCTTGCTTAAATTTTTAAGCAGTTGAGAGTAATGTCCCAGTACAATGCCCAGAAAAATCCTCCCTGGGCTCGTCCTAATGAATGTAAGCCCGTGTTATAATTTGACTATTGTAGGTCAGGTCACTGTACGGCAGCCAATTTTATTCAGCATAGTGATGTAGATGGTTGTCTTTATTCTGTTAGCACCGGTTTAATTCGTTTACAACTGTTCCGAGACTCACGGGAAATGTGATGGTTCAGACCCGATCTGACGTTCTGTGGATAGTGAGCTTGAGTTGCCTAAGTAAGTAGTATATAATGTGTACACGTCTGTTATTGTTATTTTGTTACAGTTCCATCTGTGCAGCAACAGCCCTCGCTGCAGCAACAAATGATGAATCCTAACGTAATGCAGTACCCGCAACAGGGGGTCCCCAGTCCCCAACAAGCATCGGTGTACCAAGCTCAGCTGGCCATGCAGCAGCAGGCACTGTCTATGCAGCAATTTGTAGCCAATAACGCTCAGGTAAGAAACACGAAACAGCCAGTTAATTTCTGACGTTATAAAGGCGCATTATATTTCAGAATTTCCTCAAGAAATAGGAAGAAAAGCTATTCTGCTGCTAAAACGTTTGTCTACGCTTGCAGCAAATGTACAATCCAGCGGTGAGCGGGCTGGCTCAGGCAAACGTGGCGCGCTCCGTCAACTCCGTCAACATGATGCCAGGGAACCAGGTGATGATGCAGCAAGCTGCGGTGCTACCGCCACAACCGCAGCAGCAACAGCAGGGTGGCGGAGGCAGTGGCGGCGCTCCCAGCAAACAGCGGGTCTTTACTGGCACTGTCACCAAAGTCGTTGACACTTACGGCTTTGTTGATGAAGATGTCTTCTTTCAGATGAGGTGCGTCGACGTAATGCTTTCTGATTTGTTTGTTCTGAAATGTAATGTTTTTTTAATTTCGGGAGTGATTAAAATGAGTGGGTTTTAGCTGCGTAAAGGGTCCTCACCCCGTGCTTCATGACCGTGTGCTGGTCGAAGCTGTCTGCCTCCCTACGATGCCGTTCAAATGGAATGCCACCCGTGTGCAAGTTCTTCCTATGGAGAGTGGGGGTAGCAGCAGGAAGCGGCAATCGTCAGCCCGTGATGAGCGCAACAGCAGCTACTCTGCAGTACCACCTCCTAGTGAGTACTATTTTTAAGAACGTATACGAGGAAGGAACTGATGCAGTTGACACTCTCTTTGATGAAAAGCTTTTTATAGTAAACGAACGCTACCTTTGCAAACCCTGATTCATAGAAAACTCTCTTTGTAGCGAGCAAAATAAAGTTTGATGTCTAGAACTGTAATCTGACGACCTAGAGGACGTAAATTCTAAGGCTGGATTTCATCACTTTAACGTGAAGACTATCATGTACACGATAGCGCTATCGTATCGGTAAAAAAATGTTAACGGCTTTCACCATACACCGTTTACCGTTTCGTTAGCTTTCGAGTGGATTTTCCGTGCGTTAGCGAAAACGATAATTTTCATACCTGCGACTCATTTGGTGTAGTCTAATGTAGTCTAATCAACATTTTAACTTCTTTCTCCGAAAAAATAGGGGGGTTTTCACGTTTATTTCCACTTTTAGATTGAAATTGTTGAAATAAATTTTTTACGTAAACAAAGCAGGCGAATTCTATTGACACAAGACACAACCTAACCTAACGAGAGGATGTCTGCTTTTTCGAATCGATAGCTATTCGAACGTTAAAAGGCACTATTCAGCCTATGTCAGGCTGGGAGCGTACCGATTAGTCATAATTTCTTGAAGATTTTCAGTTGACGCCGATCCGGATTTGGGTTCCATATCCTACCATACGCTAAAAATGCCAATCCGACCCTGAGCAGATATTTCCCTGCTCAAGAAGAAGTTTTGATCAGCCCAGATTTGCAAGAAATTATGAGTAATCGGTACGCTCCTAGCCTGACTTGGACTATACCAACAAAACTCACCGCTGAACTCTTCGAATTTGTAATGTCTTGTGTTGTCTCAGACGACGTGGATCCTCGCCGAGAGAGGGAGCGTGACCGTGACAGGGACCGCAGTAGTCGTGATCGTGACAGAACAAGTCGCGGGCGGTCACCAGACCTGGAGGAGCGGCGCCGGCGCCGTGAACGTCGCGAGCGTGAGGACAAGGAGCGGGAACGTGACCGGGACAAGGATTCTCGTGCCCGGAGCCGGTCCCGCTCCCGGTCACCACGTAGGGCCCGTGCCCCTGCCCCGGTCCGCAAGTACCGCGTCCGCATCCCGGAATTCTCCCTCGACGTGTAAGTTTTATTTCTTTCTTTGTCTGCATAATTTTGTTCGTCCGGATTGCGACCAGTATAGTGTCGTAACTTGCGAAGTGAACTTGTACTCACTCTTTATTCTTAACTTGCTGAGGAAACGGTTGGATATTTATTTTTTCTGTAAACGTAGGTTATGTTCTGTGGTATTATAAGGAAAAGTGCTTTGTTTTGGTTACTGGCCAACAGAAACAAACACCACGCTGGCCTATGGCGTCTCTTTAAGTGAGTATATCTTATTTTTACTTTGTTTTTTAGGAGTCACTTTACAGTGAGTTTGGTGAAGTCACGGTACCCTTCTATGTACATCCCGAGTGACTTTTTTGCGGCGACGGCACGATGGACGGAGAATTTCCCTCAGAATAGAGCCCTGTCCCTCGCCGGTCCCGCCCGCTTCCATGTCCTCGATAAGGAAGTGGAGCCTGTGTTCCAGCGCGACGACGTGGTCGAGCCACCCGACGCCGACTTCCTGTACAGTGCCAAGGTAATCAAACAGTATTCCGTAGTGCTAGATAGGCCAGGTCTAGTAGGATACAGAGGAGTTTTCCCTGACCGGTGAAGCCGATGTATCTAGGCTGGACAGTATTCACCATTTACCATCTGCGATTTGTAGGTCATGTTGCTGAGCATTCCTCCGAAGGAAGAGCTAGTGAAGCGATGTGTCCAGCTGGCCGATGAGAAGGAGTCGTCTCGCTTGCAGCACCCTGCCCGCCTTATCGACTGCTTGGTAAATATTCAAGATTTCCTGTTCATCTCACACCCCACTTTCGATTGAACCTACGCTCGGTGCATTTGCACCGGTTCCCTAAGTTGCCTTTGCAAGTCCCTCCGTTACAGATGGTAGAACTTGACTGTAATATTGTTTTATCTGAAGGTGGGAACGCGCGGGAAAAATGAGTACATGGCAATAGGGGGTCCGTGGAGTCCATCGCTGGACGGCGAAGACCCCTTGGGGGATCCCGGGGTTCTCATCAAGACCGCCATCCGCACCTGCAGAGCCCTCACTGGCGTTGACCTCTCCTCTGTTACACGATGGTAAGCGTTGCCAATATAGCCGACTGTCGTCTAGAATTCGGAGGGGTATTTTTTCCATTCACAACTCACTTTTGCTGTTTCCGGGCTTGGTCAATGACATCGTTCTTAGTTGTTAATTCATCTTTGTTGCTTCCGTCTTAAGCTTTACCTTTTCCTCAGTAAATTTTGGAGTCTAGTTTCTTTTCTGGAATATAGTAAATTAATCTAGTTGATTTTTTTGGGATTTAAGGATGACTTTATTGCATTCCGTGATATTCCAGAAAAGAGAATTTTCCTATAGTTTCCTAGCATTTATTTCAAAATCCCGTCTGTTTTCACTCTAGCTTTGATGTATGTATGTATAATAATTATTTGAATTTTCCCTCCAATGTCTATTTGCATATTATAACCAACAATGCGGTTGGAATTGCAAGGGGGCGCCTTCTCATTGTTTTATACTTCTGCAGTGTTGGTGTACAATTACCTAAATACAAACTGAAAATGTTAGGGACACGCGATGACTCTGTTGGGAGATTTCTTACGCTAATCATAGTGCAAGTAAATGTGTTGTTTCTTTCACAGGGCACCACCGACCTTCGAGTGAGTAAGTAAAAGGTCGCCAGCTGACGCCATCTTGTACGCCATCTTGTTTTTGGTTTGGTAGGTGACAGGTGAGGTGTTGTTGGACTGACCGTGGGTGGTTTTCACCAGGTACCGATTTGCTGAGCTGCACTACCACCGCGCCAAGACAGCCTACAAGTCCCGGGAGGTGCCTGCCCGGGTTGAGACTGTTATTATATACACACCCGATGTTTGGTCAGTGATGCCGTCTGCGCTCGAGTGGGACGGCCTGCACCTGAATTACCAGCGCGCTCTCGACCGGAAACTGGTGGAGCTGGGAGCGGAACCGGAAGCAGGCGAGGGAGCTCCTGCAGACGACGAAAAGGCATCTGTCTCTTGTATTCCACTGGCAACTAGCCAACAACTTCTTAGTGGGCTTCTTTTGTATTTTTGTTTGCAGGCGGAACCCCTACTTTAAGCTATTTAAAAGACCAAATGAGAAGAAACCCCGGATTTGTCCAGTGTGTACTTTTGGTCTCTAGATGCTTTTCACTACGACATGAAGCTGCGCTCTCGACATTACATCAAATCCGCCATTTTTTTAGATCGAGCCCCATCTTCGGTAACGTGGCCGAAGGGCTCTACCCTTAAGTGTCATGTTTGGCGGTTGGTGGTGCTTCTGGAAAATGGCGGATGTTGTGTACCAAGCTGTAGGTTTCCTCGAGTGTTGTTATACTTAATCGTGGTTGGGGTCAACCTTGCTTTGTTGTTTGGGGTCGGAATCGGTTAAAAGTTTGTCCTGCAACAGGTTGATGAATTTTACAGGAAGTGGACGCCGCTGTTGAGGCGAAGGAGCCCACTCATTGGTCCAAACTTGATTTGAAAGTTATCAAGGTACGTTATTACTAGTAGTTAGCTGTATTATTAAGTACCACAATAACAATTTCACAAAAGGAAAACCAACCTTTTGAACCTAAAATCCAGCTTACAGCTATCCCAGTTTAGCTTGATCCGAAGTGTACGCCATTTTGTCTTTCTACGAAACTGTTTCTACGTTTTTTTTTCCCCGTTGAAGGTGAATGAGCTGCGAGAGGAGCTGGCGGCCCGCAACATGAGCCCTAAAGGACTTCGGCTGCAGTTGATTGCTCGGCTGAGCAAAGTTCTGAAGCAGGAGCAGGAAGCTGAAGAGGAGAAGGGCAAAGCCGCAGAGGTCCTGCCCGAGGAGAAGAAGAAGAGTGATGACGACAAGAAGAACAAGGACCGAGAGGTGAGTACCGATGAAGTTCAGCCGTCTAATATTGAAAATGCGCGAAAATACTTGTTATCTTCATAATAAATCAGAGTTTATTCAAGCAGTTTCTGACGCAGGAACTTGACAGACGTTGAACAGGGCATTTTTTATCTTCCCCACAGGAAAAGGATAAAGAGAAGGACATTAAGGAGAAGGCAAAGGAAAGAGCCGCGATGGTGGAGAAGTACAAACTGCCCGAGACGCCTCACATCATCGTGCATCCGTGTAAAAAAGCAAAAGGAGGGAAATTTAACTGCAAAGTCGTCTGCCTGTCACTACTCCTTGACTACACGCAAGACATCAATAAGGTCAGTTTGTGGACGTTTTTTATGACCATTGTCTTGCTGTCCCTCACTGTGGTTGCTTCGTTGTTGCTGATAATGATATGATTTTGCAGGAACACACGTTTGAAGTGTCTCTATTCGCTGAGAACTTAAACGAAATGATAATGCGTGACTTCGGACTTCAAATCTACAAAGCTCTCACGCTGGCCCCGGAAAAAGTGGATGAGAAAGAGAAGAAGGAGAAAGGCGACGAGAAGGAAAAGAAAGACGGGAAAGAAGATAAATCCAAAGATGGGGAAAAGGCAGAAGATGTCAAGAAGATGGAAGAAGATGAAGGGGAAGAAAGCAAAGATGCTTCGGAGAAGGCTGTCACTGTCAATGGGAAAGATGATGACGACGACGTTAGTTTCTTTTTTAATGTTATAGATTAAGGGCGTCTACGCAGTGGTGTTTGTTTACGGTTTGCCTGCACATTTCGGCCGTTAAAAAGACATAATATTTTATTTCAGAACATATAATATCCAATAGTATCCTCATAAACTGTGATGCGAAAAAAATCTCGACAAGTAGGAACTAGATCTTGGGTCTTCTTCCTTCATAACTCAGTGACTTTGTCCACTAAACAAATGGCATCTAATTGTTGCAGGACAAGAGGAAACGCAAACGTAACGGGAAGAAGCGGGAACGCCTCCCTCTGAAGACGATCAACACAGATCTTCTGCTTGCCTTCTCCTACTTCGACACCACACACTACGGCAAGATGGCCACCAGTGACCTCGAGGAACTCATGCAGACTCTGGGCCTCAACTTGTCCCGCGCTCAGGTACCAAAGATTTCTTCCACGTTTACTGGAAGCTCTCATACTCGATTAATGGGGGGAAAACGTGGCCCTAGAATGAAAAAAAAAGAAAAAAAAGTGACGTCTTATTATTATGCATCTAATTTTGTCCGTGTGCATTTTTAGATAAAGAAGCTGGTCGCGAAATTATCTGCGGACTCGTACCTTGACTACCGGAAACTAACAGACGCTCCAGCCAAATCGGAAAAAGAAGAACCGGAACCGGATGCGGTGGAGAAAGAGAAGACGGTAGCGGAAATCGTAGCGAGCGCATGCAGCGATTTAGTTGAGAGCCTCGGCAATAAACAGCTCATCCCGAGCTTCAGTCTAACACCGCCGGAGCGCAAGGAGACTTCGGGCACACCCCCAGCCAAGCGAACGCGGCGCAGCGCTGGCGCTGACAAAGTGGAGGTCAAGCCGGAGCCTATTGAAGATGGTCAGAGTCAGCCATTTTTTTCTGAATTATAATTAATTTTAACACCAATAATTACGTAGTGCGCACAGATGGTAGTTGATTGAAGCGAAATGATTACTTGGTGTGACGTCCATGCTACCAACAGAAAATTGCTGCTAACGGGATTCTAACCCGGAACCTTAGTCGTGTGAATCTAGTATTTTCCCACAGTAATGTTGTGATTTTTATTTATTTACAAAAATCAGTTGATTTTAATTTGACCACATAACATGAAACTAGTTTCTGATGTTACTGTTTGTGTTCCAGGGCTGGTCTCCTACCGAGGTACTCTCATCAACGTCGAGAATCTTCAGGAGCAGCTGAAGAAGAACGAGGCATCCCGCCTTAAAGCTGAAGAAAAGTCCCTTGATTTGCGCCATGATCTCAGTGAGTGCTAGTACTTATTTTGTCAACTAAAGGTCAACCTTCTTTAAGATTTGATAATATTTTATAAAGTTGTATAAAATTTTACGACGTTTTGAAGTTGACCCAGAAAACTGCTAACATGAAAAAATATTATTCTTTGTTTATTTAGTACGAGGATAGGCTGAAAACAAATGCACACAAGCGCGCCAGATGGAATACGAATTTGTTCCAGTTGGACGCTTTTAATTCGTTTCAAGTAATTGTTGACTCAAAATAAGTGGCGCGTTTTTTCAGATGATGTCAAGGAGAAGCTGGACCACATTAATAAACAACTGAAGGACACGCGGAAGGATTTGCTCGGCTCTCAGAAGAAGCTGGAGGGTGCCCGAGAGCGTCTGGAGAGAGAGATGGTCAGTTGGCCTACTTCTGTTTTATCCCTTCCTTTCCTAGGTTAACAAAAGTAGGAACCCTGTCAATATAGAAAATAACTGACAAATACAAATTTGTTAATACCAATCAGAACATGTAACCAAATTGGAAAATTTCGATTTCTTCGACTTGGGGTGTTATAGCCAGATTAGTAATACGTGCGAAAGTACAAGACATCTGTTCTACCACTAAATATATTCCTTTCTCCTTTTATATTTCATTCCCATAACTGGTTTTTCAGACCTCGTCGGATATCTACCTTACGACGCTGATGGATATGCATGAACGAATATTTCCCATTCTGGACACAGATGAAATCAGGCGACTGGTCACGAAGAGGCAGCAACTTCTTGGCGCCCCTGAGATTAATTTGGTACGGAAGTATTTCATTTATTCTGCAGATAATGTTTCAGTTAATTCTGTGTACACATTTTAACCTCCGGCTAAGACTGAAGATAGATTGTATTTTATTTCTTCTGAATATGTTTTTTAGCTTTGTCAATAAAAAAGTTAAAAAAAAAACTCACAGTAAAATTTGAGACCAAATAAATATTCAGCAGTTTCCTAATAAAAAATTATCCTTTAAAAACTCCAACCAACAGCATAGTATCTTCAGTCTACTTTAACACGTATTCTGCTAATGGTGAAAAAAGAATTTACTCAATAATACCTAATAATTTCTTGCGGTTTTGCTTGACAGGTGCCGCTGACAAAGGTTGAGGAAATCGTGATTGACGATGTCGAGATGGAGGACGCGAAGGAAGAGAAGGTCTCAGTCAAGGTGGAGAAGACTGAGAAGGTTGAGAAGACCTAAGTTTTTATCTGACTATTATTAAGCGTTTTATTCGGTAACGGTATCTTTCCGGTTCCGTATTGAAACTTCGTTGTCAATACAGTCGTTTATTCGCTTTCGTGCGACTGATGTTTTATAACGGCTCATGGCTCGTGGTTCCTTCAGCCTACTTGTAGAGATCGATCGTTCAGTAGAAAAATATGCACTGAAGAGTTGCAGAATATTCACCCATTATTATCTTGAAAAGGTCACCGTTGTAGTTGACATCCGCTAGGGCCAATCCCACCAAGCTTGACTTAGCGCTAAGTTCGACTTAAATAATCAATAAGTACGACTTAAAGGAAGAGTGTGTCCCACCAAATTTTAAGTCTCCCTCAAATGCCTAAGTCCGACTTAAAGTCGCCTTGAAAGCAACGAGTTCGGAGATGCAGTCATATTGGCCGACAGTGCGTATGCACTGAATAGCAGAATAGCTATACAATGACACCATTTTTGAATCCAGCTAATCAGGCAGAAGTGAGCTACAACACAAAGCAGATCACAACCAGGAATGCCCTAGAACGAACGTTCGGTGTCTGGAAGCGGCGTTTTCCTATAGTCGCTTTGGGGTCCCAAATAAAGGTACGACACATTCTCAATATCATTATAGCCACTGCTGTTCTCCACAACATCTTACGAGACATTGGTGACCAGGACCCTGATGACGACCCAGACCTGGAGTTACCCTTACCATGGGAAGAAATTCTTGAAGAAGGCGATGTTCATGACCCTCCACAACCCTCAACAAGTAGGGCCAGCGAACATCGCCAAGCTCAAACTAAACGAATGAGATATGTGTCTTATTTTAGCAGCTGAACTTTTATCATAATAAAGTATTTGTATCATGACCTTTCGGGAACTTTCATTCGAACAACTGCAACTGTCACCTTTGAAGCTACCTATAGCAATTATATTACAAGCGACTAGCAGGAGTAGAGTAAGCTTCTCTACCACTCAACGACCAAAACGCTGGTTTTGCGGAATTGTGTGTAATTGATAAGTAAAGCTGAACGCATACCGATGGGCCGCGGCCATAGGCCCTTATCGGCCGCGGCTTGTAGGTGCGCCTCAGCCTAAAGGCGCTGATACACCGGAGTGCCGCACAGAATTTTCGGTCTGACACAATCGTGTTTGTGCACACCCGTGTGCGCGATCAAGAACTTCGGTGTATCGGCACCTTAACAGTAACATTGCTGCATCGAGCCAAGTGCAAATAACTAATTCAGATGGTAGAGCTTTGTTCCAATAGTCATGTAATCGTAGGCTCGACACTAAAAATAAATACTGCAGTTTCATGTGACTATCCTGTATTTATTCTCTTTCTATCTCTCTCAGTTTCGCTTCTAGTAAAGCACATTCTAACTTAATCTTTTTAATCTGCTCGACATGTAACTCCTCTTCCCTTCGGTCTTTTGCTTTTTTCAGATTCAGCTCCTCCTCTGCCAGTCGCGTTCCCACCTTGAGAGCTTCCGCTCTGGCCGCACTCACTTCTTCATTAGTTTTTTTTTGTTTTTTAAAGTAGAATTTGGGGATTTTTAGGGGCGTTTCAGCGGGCGTCCGGGACTTCGGGGTAGAGTTAGGTTCAGGATCAGATTCTTCTAGTGGCTGCACAATGTCGTAAGTATCCGTGGTTACTCGGATGACACCACCTTCATACTGAGAAGCGTCTGAAACAAATATCACATCACATCAATATCACAGAAGTCGTTATTATTATTTCCCAGCTTCTTTGTATATGTGAAGGGACGCTCCCCTTCAATTTCAATCATAAAATATGATTCTACTAAATAACTACTAACCTCTGAAGTTACGATGATGTTTTATTAATTTTTTTGGGGAAATTGTTGGGCAGTTTGGGCAGTCCCCGACTGCATTAAACTCAACCGCAAGCCGGTCCCATGCAGCAGCCTTCTCTTTATTTGATACAGCGTCCGTTTGTTTGTTTTCTATAATGTCTTTGAATGAAATTGTAATAAAAAACAATAGCGTACCCCTGTCGCCATGTGAGAAGTTCCCTTCGCGGCTTCTCTGCTGGATCGCCTTTAGAGATGTCGGCGCCATTCCAGTGAATAATCTTAGCAGGGTCGAAAATAGAAGAGGTCCGAATCAAGCAGGGTCAAAGTAGGGGTCCGAAAATCAAGGCACGCGATCAGTAAAATATAAATCCAGTCCAATAATCAAGCAGGGTCGAAATAAAATCAAGGAAATCAGAAAAATAATTAAACTACTCCGCACGCAACCCGAAATACCACAACACACAAAGATGGCGTCAGCTGGCTTTGCCACAAGTACCAACCAAAAACGAAAAAATCCCGCAATTTCCACTACTTAGTTGAGTTCTCGACAAAATTTTGCAGGCTCACGACAAGGATGTCGGTGGGATTGGAATATTTTGAAGACCGACTTAAATTTTAAGTATTGCTCAGCTAAGCACGACTTAAGCATGACTTTGGTGGGATTGGCCCAAGAGCTTGTTTTCGTACAAAATCTGAAAACATGCTACATTTTATTTAAAAAAAAAACCGCGAAAGAAAAGGGGAAAGTTGTCGACACCCTGCAAAATCACGATTAGCGACATTCAAGGCGGCCATTTCCGGCGTTCACGAGCAAGATGGTGAGTAAATATACCACATGGCTATTTCATTTTTAAAAATGTCGTGGAAAATAAATACTAAAAGTATTGAGCTAGCGAACTGTAATTTCTTACATAAATTTTCACATACATTAGTTTAAATAGGCGCTTCCTGTGCTTCACTGTGTTGTAGAAAATGGATGTGGAGGTTATGCCCACGTTGGCGTCGCTCTCCATGTAAAATCTCCTACCCATTTGAGTCAGATCGCAAGGCAAACATTTGTACACGGCTTTCTAACGACTGTTGTTACTTTAGGAAACTTATTCTGCACAATGTGGACGAAGAGTTGCTCTGCCGAATGCTGGCTCAAATATTTGTCCAAGTTGTGCTGTTGCAATAATGATGATTACTGTTGTTTTAGCCGTTCTCACGATTCGTGGAAACAGGCCGGGTGGCTTACATTTCAAATGGTCCCTACTCTGGGCGCCTGGCGACGATCGTCGATGTTATTGACCAGACACGGGTAAGCAACCACTAACCTGCACGTAGGTGTAGGTAGTTCTATTTTAATAAGTAGTGCTGATTACGTATATGAGACTTATTAGATTGCGGAACATGCACGCATGAAGAAGTTCGTGTCTGAGGGCATGTCAACATAGATTATTTCTTGGTCTGCAAGATGTGACGTTACTGGGAGACCTCATTCAAATTTGACCGTTAGGCAATAGAACATTCAAAGTTGTCATCCGTGCAGCAGCAAAGAAACACCTGCGGTTCAAAATGGCTCGAAAAACTGTCGACATCAAATAAAATCCAGGGGTGTGATTTGAGTTAAAAAATACAGTGGTCATTCTCTATAACGACTCTATTTGCAACGAAAACCTCTCTACAACGAGCAAATGTTATGGTCCATTGACAGTCCCTGACTCCTTTTGACTCATATTAAAAAGCTCTCTATAGCGAACTCTCTTTAAAGCCAAATTTACGGAGTCCCTTAAGAGAGACACTTCTGTGTTTCTCTGCTGAAATCCAATGTCTGTAATGATGAACCTTATTCTTGATAGGAATTGCCAACTGATCGAAAACTGAAGATTATTCAATCTGACTCTGAAACAGACATTTCCAAAATATTGAAACACCGTTGACCTAACACTTCCCGATACCTAACTTTTTCTTTTATCTGTCTCTAGGCACTAGTTGACGGTCCCACCACGAGGGTGCCTCGAACGGCAGTACGGCTAAATCAGCTGCGACTGACCAAGTACCTTATCAAATTCCCGTACAAGGCGACGACGCGCGTCGTTCGAAAAATTTGGACGGAAAACAAAATTGACGAGAAGTGGAAGACGAGTTCCTGGGCGAAGAATGCCGCTGCTAAGAGGAAGGTAAGAAAAACTTCAACACACTTTCCAACCAACGGAATTTTTTGACGCGAATTTAAAGCACGGTTGACGTTTGTCAGTGACATGTTTCTGAAGAAACTATTAGATTATTTATTATTTATTCTGAAGTAAAAGGTGTTTTTTAACGTCAGAAACTATAGTCCAAGTCAAGCTAGGAGCGTACCGATTACTCATAATTTCTTGCAAATCTGATCAAAACTTCTTCTTGATCAGGGAAATATCTGTTCTGGGTCGGATTGGCATTTTTAGCGTATGGTAGGATATGGAACCCAAATCCGGATCGGCGTTTACTGAAAATCTTCAAGAAATTATGAATAATCGGTGCGCTCCCAGCCTGACTTCGACTAAGTTAGTTAACTATGGGTGCGTCCCACCATGCCCAGTTAAAATTAAACTGGAGATTTACCATGGTAAACTTAGGACAAAATCTCCAGTTTAATTTTAACTGGGCATGGTGGGACGCACCCTATGTTTACAAATACCCCAAGTGAGGTTATGAATAAAGTAAAAAATGTCGGAGATACCTAGATCATTTCTGACATTAAAAAACAAATTATATTTCAGAACAAATAAATATACAACAGTTTCCTTAAAAACGTGTCATTGAAACGTCAACAAATGAGATTTGAAAAGACGTCCTTAATGACTGAATCACAGTTTGTTTTCTTTTATTTCTTAAAGTGATAATAATCAGTTCTTTATACCTAGCATAAATTCAGAATGAAGAAATGTGGTTATGTGGGACTGCTTAAAAAAGTAACATATGACATCGATGCTCCCAGCAGAAAATCTGCGGCACCGGGATTCGAACCCGGGACCCTCCGATAACAAGCGCTGATAGAATGATGAACCCTCTTTCTTGATAGGAATTGCCGGCTGATCGATAACTGAAGCCAAGTGAGCTATCTGACTTTCAACGTCTATCACCATTTTCTCCAGCTTGTATGTCACCAAATTCTTTCTAATAGCATTTAATGTTTGAATGTTGCAGAGGCGTTGTATGTCCGACCTGGACAGGTTCAAGTTGCGACAAGCTCGCCGCGTCCGCAACGCGATCCGAACCGTCGCGTACAACAAGCTGATGCGAATCGACTGTCAACTCCGCGACAAGTCCAAGAAGGAGAACAAAGGCAAGAAGGGGTACGGGCGCAAACCGAAGAAGGCGGCGCCCAAGAAGAAGTAATCGGAGGTGGTGAAATTCCGTTGTTAATTAAACTGATTTTCATCTTAATCTGGTTATATCACTGGTCTTGAATATCAGACTTTTCAGTCACTCTTTTGCTGGAGCTCTTTGCTATGTGATATTTATTCTTTTTGTAAAATGATATCTTGACTGTTGCATAGCACCATGGTGCACATCTTGACATTTTTGTGACCAACGAGTTACGAGGACGCAATACCTGACGATGCATTTTTTGCCGCCCATAAGATTAACATTGCGAGCGGCGATTCATTTTCAAGGTTTACCCTTGGTTGGAAAGACACAAAATTTTGCCTGTACCTAGCCCTAACAATGTTCTAGGGAGTGTTCGAAGCAGATTTCCCAATTTCTCACTGGTTTCTTTTATTGCAACTGTTTTGCAAATGCTAGCATTGCATACCTCAAGAAAAATGCTGTATCTCGAAAACCAGTGAGAAATTGGGAAATCTGCTTCGAACACTCCCTAGAACATTGTTAGGGCTAGGTACAGGCAAACTTTTGTGTCTTTCCAACCAAGGGTAAACCTTGAAAATGAATCGCCGCTCGCAATGTTAATCTTATGGGCGGCAAAAAATGCACCGTCAGGTATAGCGGACCCTTAACCATGGTAACACACGGCCGTGACCAGAAGACTTTGTCCCCGATAGTGTGAAACAGCAAAAGCGTGGCTGTAGAAATTACTCGATCGTAAAATCCCACCAAACTCGGTTAACGTTAAACTCCAGGTAAATTTAATTATTGCACGGTAAAAACAGAATTTAACTGGAGTTTAACCGTTAACCGAGTATGGTCGGACGCACCCTTAGTTGTTTACTCAGGAAATGGACGAAGTCAACAGAAAGTACTGTCGATAGCGACAGGTCTAGTTCACCTCAGTCTTGGTTAAGAGTAAATTCATTGTATTTGGTGGCCTCGATAGTCGAGTGGACTAAATGGTCGACTTTTGTGGAGCAGTGAGAGCCGGGTCACACCGGTTCGATCCCGATCCTACCAAAAAGTTTTTCTGCTCGGCATTCACCTCTGATATGTTCAGCATGTCAAGTGAAATGTATATCGAGGTTGTGGTGGTTCGGAACCCACTTAAAACTGTAGGTCCCCATCGTTTACTCGATGGCTGGGGAGCTGGTATTTGGTAGTGCTGCCAGCTGAGCACAATGGATAGTTCTTGAAAACGGTCTAGTTGCTGGGCTTCTCCCCCCCAACCCTCCGCTATTATTATTATTAAATTCACTGTAACCCCTTCTTGTTTTCAACAAAATAATAATAATTTTGGAAACACTTTTTCTGAGAACAATGGGTGTCGGTACTCTCATTAGAGACACCGAGAGTGAGGTTGAGTATGCCTAGATGGTTAGCTAGAGATACCTACCAAGGTGTACGTGGCCAGGCAGTGGTGGCGGAGCCTATAGGCATTTGAAATCAAAATAGGATCTGAAATAGTTTCAAAATTTGTGACCAATCGGGCAAAAAATAAGAAAAATTTCTTCACATCCCATGTTTATAATATTACATACGTATTATCATCACATAGGACATAACAACTGCATGTATGCTCAAATGGCAACTGGTGGACCTTTACTTTTTTACAAAAAGGAAAACAGACACAGACAAATGAAAATCGTGGACAACAACCGGTAAGGCTGACTGCCCAAAGCGATGTTGAATTGAATCTGGGTTCGGTTCATCAGATGTTGGAAATAAGCGCCAAGTGTGTTCAAGTCCCGCACGATCCGACAAGGGCACGCTAACATTAGTGAGGTACTACAAAGTTCTCAGCATATTGAGCTTACCTTCGTCTGTAATTTTACTTTTACCCAGAGAAATCGATCTAAAATTTGGAAGTTTCGTCACGACTACAGGGAGACAAGCATCTGTAAGTTCTTCTGAGGAGAAATCCAGAACCAGCTCCACCATTCGGGAACCCTGGTCGTAAGTTGAGCATCATTCAGCCGGCAATGATAAACACGGAGCCTTTTGAGAGGCAGAACGAAAACCTACGATTCAAATAGGTCTTTTTCCATACCGTCAAATCCATACATGGAGACTTCTTCTTCTGTCTTCTTCCAAAGTTCTAAAGAAAATTCTTTAGAAAACACGATGGATAAACAGACCAGACTCTGGAATCAACACTGAGGTGTCAGGGAAGTTCTGATGAGCAGCGGCTCCTCAGAGGAACCGTGCATATCAGTGCATTCCAGCACTTCTAAGTTTGGTGTATGGGCCAGAATATCGCAACGACAACTGTTACTCCAAACAACGCCGCTTCACCGCGACTGGACCTACAATCTGAGTCCTCTTTCGTATCTTTACGGCCAATTTTACATTGGCATAATGACTTTTGCCATTTAGATCAGCCAAATCGGCGTAGTTTTCTATGATAAGGATGTCATTTTTGGTTAGCCCAGGCGAATATGAGACGTCGCGCCAATGACGGCACACAAGCCTGGCGTTTTTTCTGTCAGGCAGCGACAGAAATGACATAATGAACTCTAACATCTCGTCAGGCAGATCGTTGATGGTCATCATGGGTGGGCAACCGGCTGCGTCTGCAAAAATTTAATAAAATAGCTCTGGGTGGGTAGGTATAGAAGGTAACGATATATTTCACTGCGCACTAAAATAGCTGTAGAACGGCTCAGTCCAATCATACCCCACTTGATAAAAGAAAACTGCCACTTTGTGGCTATTGGCTTACCCGAAGAAGTTGGTGATTTTTGCTCCATGCTGAATTTCGACTGGAATCTCGCAAGCAGCTCTCTGGATCTCCTGTTAAGAAGAATTCATAAAGTTATCAAGTGGAATTGTCTCGACAGCAAAAATGGATAAGATTTACTCATCGCACTTCCGCCAATACTTGCTTCCGATTGTCGCACGACACTGCGACTACTTCGGAATGTACTTCTTACTTGTTCCCAATGAGGCAATAACAGATTTCTTGGCTCGTTGACTGGCGGATGGGGTTCGAATTTTTTATTTTCCATAAGGATTCACCTCTAGCGGCGGCTCTCTCTGCCGCTTGGTGCACCTGGTTACGGGTCGCACTGACTGGAGGATTTTTATTCATATATGGAGGGCGGCTGCTGCTTACACCCCTGTGATTCACCTCTAGCGGTGGCTCACCGGTGGCACCGGGAAGTGCGATCAGTATACCTTTACCGCAAAAATTCTCATTCTGATTGAAATGTATTAATAATCAAACAATTAAACTGCTGAGCGGCTTTTGCTTTCTTTGTATTCACAGTCTACATAAGCAGTACTCGTTGCGCAGTGGTTATTGCACCCAGGGGCAGCTCCAGCCTCTATCTCTGAGGGGATAATGCTACTGGAGGCGCACATCTCCTACCATGCATATAAATCTCCATAGCCAAGTCCCCCATAACTTGTATGAGTTGTTTGCTTGATTACTGAGGGTTGCATTGGAATCGGAACCATCGTAGCCGGCTGTGTCCCACAACACAACCGGGTAACCATTAAACCTCAGTTACGGAATTTAACTGGTAACCGCATTCTAAGCATTAAAAATTAACAATGTGTGAAGCAAACTCACCGATATTTAGAGAAGGTGACAACACCCTCTCCAGCCTCCGTTAGTTTGTCAATAATTTTCACTGGAACCCATTGCTGGAAACACTGCAGACTGCAGGGGCACCAACCTCACAACTGAAAATTGTACTAGTGCCACGTTACATGTATCTGGCGGGAATAGTTCGAAATATGTGTGTAAAGTAGAAAAACATTTCAAACGTATTTTAAAATTAAAAGTTTACAGTACCTACCTACCTATTACAGTTTACGTATTTTAAAATTAAAAGTTTACAGAATATTACGTATCGAGTGATTTTTTTTAATCGATCGTGAAATCATAACAGCCTCATAAATTACGACCATAAAAATGCATAATATATTTTTGAAGATGAGTAGGTATAAATATCCAACTGCTGCATCATAAAGTGTAGGTACCTATGTAAAAAAACGTAAGCAAACACGATTTTGTGGTCCAATATATTCATTGTAGACATTCCGCCTAATCTCAGTGCAGACAATTAACCTACCGGTAAGGGTTAGGGCCCAAATATAAGCTAAGCTTTTGTTGAGCAGCTACTTTCACATTCATCTATACCTACCTACCTAGGTACTTAGGGTCATGGGCGCCCGCGGGGGGGGGGGGGGGGGGGGCAAATACAAAAAATAGAGTGATTTGTTGGTAACATGGTACAGTTCTTTGGCTCATCCACCATCCACTCCTCCACCTCATACTAACTACGAGTAGGTACTATGTTCAATCTGATCAAATTTAAAATCGAACATGGGGTAAGTAGGTACCTACATAGGTGCCTATTTAAAAAAAATGGTCAGGTTGGCCCCCTGAATTTTTGCCTGCGGGCGCCCATGCTTAGGGTGTAAGAATCAAATTACATTTTTAATATAATTTCGATAACTCAAAAATTACGCCCACCTTTGTCAAAAAAGTGCCAAAAAAATAAAATAAAAATCGTGTTTTTGATTACCTACTCGGAACGCATTTGACGGTAGGTAGGTACATTTATCAAATTAGAACATTAAAATTTGGCAGTTGTGTTCCCAGATAGATGTTTGAGGATAATTTTCATCCCTTTTGAGATGGGCCAAAAATGTGGGCCCTAATTGGCACATACGTGAAAACCTTGGCCCCGTGAACGGTATTCGCCGGAATTTCTCAAAAATCGATAATATTGTGCTAAATAACATTACTTACTTAAATATTTGTGGAAGAACTTTTCAATCGATTCAAAATTACAGCCAATACCTATATATAGGTAAAATAAAGTCAAAAAGTGGAAAAAACAAAAATCACGTTTTTGATTGGTCGGATTTGACACTACACTAACGGCGCGATAATCTTGAAATTTGGTTAAGAGGACGCTATACCTGACGGTGCATTTTTTGCCGCCCATAAGATTAACGTTGCGAGCGGTGATTCATTTTCAAGGTTTACCCTTGGTTGGAAAGACACAAAATTTTGCCTGTACCTAGCCCTAACAATGTTCTAGGGAGTGTTCGAAGCAGATTTCCCAATTGCTCACTGGTTTCTTTTATATCAACTGTTTTGCAAATGCTAGCATCGCATACCTCAAGAAAAGTGCTGTATCTCGAAAACCAGTAAAAAAATGGGAAATCTGCTTCGAACACTCCCTAGAACATTGTTAGGGCTAGGTACAGGCAAAATTTTGTGTCTTTCCAACCAAGGGTAAACCTTGAAAATGAATCACCGCTCGCAATGTTAATCTTATGGGCGGCAAAAAATGCACCGTCAGGTATAGCGGACCCTTAAAGTGATTTTAGATAGATGTTTCAGACTTATGTTCAACAGAATTTCGATTTTCCAAAAATGGAATGACTGTGACAAAAACTAGCCAGTAAGTCTTGACTAGCCAACGAGTCTTATTGAAATATGGTTTAAAGTTTATATGAAATAGCTCCAGACAATTAAGCTTTTTAGAGCTGGACCATACCAATGATTCACCCACTATTTCATCCACGAGCCGCCACTGGGAGAGTAAGGTCGTAAGCTAACCATCACTCAGCTGGACACTATAAATACCTACGGGGCCTTTTGTGAGGCCAAAAAAACACATACGATTCGGACGGACAATTTTCTGTAACGGAAAATGATTCTATGGATATTTCTTCTATAAGCTCGGCATCATCCAATATCTTGGAAAGAAGTTCTATAGGAAAATCTATCAAATACACGATGGACAAATAGAGCAGATTGTGGAATGTACACTGTGGCGGTATAAAAATCAGGGAAGTTGCGATGGGCGGCGGATCCTCAGTGTGCATCTCAATTAATTCCAGCACTTTTAAGTTAGGTGTATGGATAAGTATATCGTAAAGAAAACTGTTACTCCAAACAACACCGCTCAAAAACAATTCGTTTACATATTTCCCGTTACAGGACCAAAACTCAGAGCCCTCTTCCACAATCAGTTCACGGTCTTTTTGGCCAAGTTTAATGCTGGTATATTTGCATTTGCCATTTAGTTTAGCCAAATCGGTATTGCTCTTTATGACAAGGACATCATTTTCGGTTAGCCGAGGCGAATAAGAGACCTCGCACCACCGACGACTTACTAGCCTGGCCGACTTTCGGTCGGCCAGGGGCAGAAAAGACATGATCTGCTCCAACATCTCGTCTGGCAGTTCGGAGATGGTCGTCATGGAGAGGTAACTGACTGCAGCTGCAAAAATAAAGGAAAATAGTTTTAGGTGGATAGGTTTATAGAAGGTAGATATTACTTTCACATTCGCATCGATACAGCTGTAGGACGGGACAATCCAATCATAATCATACACCAATTGGGAAAAGAAAACTGCCACTTTGTGGCTATTGGTTTACCTGAAGAAGTTGGTACTTTTTGGTCTTGGTCCGTGCTGAATTTCGACTTGAATCTCGCAAGCAGGTTTTTGGATTTCCTTTGAAGTGCGATCATGATGTTATGAGGTGCAATATTCTTGCAAGCTTCTCTCAGGATCTCCTGTGAAGAAGAATTCATGACGTAATCAAGAGGAATAATTGTCTCGACACCGGAACCTCTCATTCTGATTATACTGCTGAGCGGCTTTTGCTTTCTTTGTATTCAAAGTTTACATAGGTACTCGTTACACAGTGGTTATTGGACCCAGGGGCAGCTCCAGCCTCTATATCTGAGGGGATAATGCTGTTGGGGGCGCACACCTTCTACCGTATACATACGTCGTCGGGCGTAGTTTAAAAATAAACCATAATGAAATTGCGAAATTTATTCTGAAACATCTGAGTAATGGGTGAAAGTATAGAGACAGTGACCACAGAAATTTGGTCGAAAAATGACATTAATATGTCATTTATCCCAAAATATGACGTTTTCAAGGGAAAAGACGCAAAATATGACGTTTATGACCCTAACGAGTGGGGTTTATTCGGTTCTAAACCCCCTGAAACGCCTAAATACGATATCTGACGCGATAGGCACCAATAGCAAGAAACACGCCAATATGCCTTTTGACGGTCTCTAGTCATAAGCTAAGCAGGCTATCGAACAGGTGACGTCAGCGTCATATTTTTATAGACATGCGTATGAAATATCCTTATAAATAAATGATTCTTGGGCTACATAAGCGATTACACGCCTCAGTTCTGGCAGTCTGCCGCCTGATGCGGACCCTGGAGGCAACCTGCAGTTGTATTCCCTTTCTCGAAAGCCAGCAAACCCACCCAACTAACACCTTAAAAATTTATTGTAAGAAGAACTGTTCTCCGTATATTGCATCATGACGTGCCTCATCTTCTTACAATAAATTTCAAAGGTGTTAGTTGGGTGGGTTTGCTGGCGTTCGATAAAGGGAATACACCTGCTGGAGGAACTCGCTGGTCCAGCAGAAGGTGCACGCCCTGGCGCTAACTCGCTGGCCTACCATTTGAGGGCTCCTGCCTCACTCGTTGTCCCTCGTTCTTCAAGTACCTGTTCATCAATAAAATAAGAGAAGAGTTCTTCGAATGCTGTCTACTTTCCTCAAAGACGTTAACCCAGAAGGCACATACACGTTAAACCTCAGTAGTTACAGTTACGGAATTTAACTAGTAATCGCAAGTAGGTATTAAAAATTAACAATGTGTAAAGCAAACTCACCGATATTTAGAGACGGTGACCCCCTCTCCAGCCACCGTCAGTTTTTGTCAATACTTTTCACTGCTGGAGGTGTAGGGGCACCAACCTCACAACAGAAAATTGTACTAGTGCCACGTTACATGTATCTGGCGCGAATAGTTCAAAATATGAGTGTAAAGTAGAAAAGAACATTTCAAACGTATTTTAAGGTCGACTACACGTACTTGGTTCGCAATGCTACGTACTTCAAGCCCTACTCCGAAGTTACAGGGCGAGTGAAAAGTCTTTATAGGGGGATGTAAACCTGAGACTCTTTGTCGTGAGGTAGTGTTGTATTTTTGCATGAAATGGAGTAAGAAGCCCACAGGAGCGGTTTTAAACAGTCAACTACCAGTCCACATGTTTTTTTTTGACAGATCGCGAAAACACAACACTACCGCACGCGGAATATTTTTTTGTAACGTTTCGGACAAAAACATGTATGATTTTATCGTCTTATTTAGAAGCTAAAGCTTGATAATAAATGTTTGTAATATTTACCGTCGCCATGTTGCATGTTGACAATTTTTATTTCACTTACGGAAGTGGGTAATTGCAACACCATTTCTCTACTTTTTCTCCTGTAAAAGCTAAACATAGTGTCCTGCTTTCACTCGTTCGTTTCGCGTTCAAATAGCACACTATGTTTAGCTTTTAGAGTACTTAGACACAACCAATACGATAATGCAATTACCAGTCTCCGGCAGCACTAATATGTAAACATTAGTTTTGTCGAATATTTACTTTCGCACAGTGGTTTTGGTGGAGTTCGTCGAGAATGTATATACAGCCTTAATATTAAAAGTTTATAGAATATTACCTACGTATTGAATGATTTTTTTAACCGATCGTGAAATCATAACAGCCTCATAATTTATGACAAAAATGTATAATATATTTTAGAATACAGGTAGGTACCTACCATAAGTACCTACCTACTACCTACTTATATCCAACAGCTGCCTCATAAATTGTAGGTACATAAAAAAACCGTAAGCAAAAACGATGCGTCATGGCGGCAGTGCCCACGCCATGACGTCATCAACCACACATTGAGCTTCCCGCCATAGGGTTCGTGTGTTCGTGTTTTTACTAAAAAATTTTAAAGCATTTATAATTACAATTAGAGGCTATTACTGCATCCATAGCAAGAAGATAACTCATAGTCTATGTTAAGTTCGTAAAATGGGGAAATTGGACAAATGGGGTAGAAATGGGGAGGGTTTTTGGAAACACCAAAATTTGGCCATTACCCCCTTATTTATTATTGAAAATAGTGAAATTATTATTCATTCCTGAGTTGTCTAACAGTGTTTCCTACAACTTTTGTCTAAAACCTTTTTTGATCACACCCTTAGGGGGTTGAAAAACCCGAGGTTAGTGAACAAAAAATTCATAACGTCGTTAGTAGGTATGTGATTGAGTTATTTCTTTTTTGCTATGAATGTGATTTATATCACCTACAACTTTTGTATAAAAAGTACCTACCGTTCAGACAGGGGGTGGGATGATAAATATTTAAAACATCATAACTCACTTATGGTAAGATATCAAGTTTTTTTTCTTTTTGTTTTTAGTTTTCATTAATATTTTCTACAACTTTTATCTGAAAAAGTTTTTTCTAAAATCACTTTAATGTGGAGGGGTGGGAGATCCACTATAACCTCCATAGCTGCCGTGGGGCAGGATTTCATTCCGCCCGTGATGCATACACAGGCTAACCTTTGCACTTTTGTAAGGGTATTCCTTACAGTTTCCAGCTTCGTTCTGCCAGCCCACACAATACACCCGTATGTGATGATAGGCCTCGCTACCATCAGGTACATTTCGCGCAGGATTTTGGGGGAGCATCCCCAATTCTTCCCTGCCAAGCGCCTACATACCATGATTGCTCTTGTGGCTTTGCCCACCACTTCTTCAAGATGTTTGCCATAGTTAAGTTTGCTATCCAGGGTTATTCCTAGATACTTAACCTCCTGCTTCCATTCAAGGGGTGTCCCTCCTATGGTTATCTGCTTGAAATTAGTCTTCCTTCTGGTAGTGAAGGGAACGACGCACGTCTTTGCAACGTTTAACTTCAAACCTACTGTTTTGCACTATTCAGATATTATTGAGAGCGCACCTTGCAGGAGTTCACATATCGTGCTGTCAATTTTCCCCCTGACCACGACCACAACGTCATCGGCATAGCCGACACAGTCAAAGCCTTGGTCAGTGAGGGTGTGCAGCAGCTTGTCTACTACCAGGGACCACATAAGCGGTGAGAGCACTCCACCCTGAGGGCATCCTCGGGTGGTTCTCATGGAGATCCCCTGGGTCACGGCTGTTCGACTTCTTAGAGCTGCCTTCATCTCAGATAGATGCTCGTGGGTCATTTTCAACCTATTTTGGATTGCGTAAAAATTAAGCCAGCAAAAAAAAAAATCATTTGGGGCGAGAAAGTTAAGTACGACTGTTGTCGGACCCTTTATTCTCGTTGAAAAGCAAAACATTGCGTCCTACTTTCACTCGTTCGTTTCGCGTTCGAATAGCACACTAGGTATATGTTTAGCTTTTAGAGTAGACAAAACCAATAGCGGTATTACAATTACCAGTCTCCTGCAGAACTAATACGTAAACATTAGTTTTGTCGAATATTTACTTTCGCACAGTGGTTTTGGAGGAGTTCGTCAAGAATCTTTATTATTTTTATTATTTATTATTATTATTATTTATTGAGAATCTGAGTTGTAAGTAAGGAACAATATCCCGCCTTTTCAAATCCATTAGGGTTAACAAATATTTGGAATAATCGGCATCTGCGATATAAAAGGGAAAATCAAAATTAGTGAGGTGCTTCAAAGATCTCAACAGATTGCGCTTACCTTCGTTTGTAATTTTACCTTCACCCAGAGAAATCGATATCAAATTTGGAAGTTTCGTCGCTATTACAGGGAGACAAGCATCTGTAAGTTCTTTTGAAGAGTAATCCAGAAACAGCTCCCACATTTGGGAACCTTGGTTGGAGAGTAAGGTCGTAAGCTGAGCATCATTCAGCCGGCAACCATAAATACGGAGCCTTTTGAGAGGCGGAACGAACAAAAACGATTCAAACGGATATTTTTCTGTACCGGCAAAGGAATATATGGTGACTGCTTCCAGAAGCGGGGCATTTTCCACTATCCTAATCCAAAGTTCAAAAGGAAAGTCAATGGCAAACACGATAGACAAACAGCGTAGACTCTGGAATGTACACTGTGGCGGAGTAACATAATCGGCAGTCCGGGAAGTTTTGATGAGCAGCGGCTCCTCAGGGGAACCGTGTATCTCAGTTAAATCTAACACTTTTAAGTTAGGTGTATGGGGCAGTATATTGTAAAGACATCTGTTACTCCAAACAACACCGCGCAAAAACAAATATTGCACATGTTCACCACAACTGGACCAAAACTCAGAGCCCCCTTCCCCAATTAGTTCCCGGGTTTTTTGGCCAATTTTGATTTTGGCATATTTGCTTATGCAATTAAGATCAGCCAAGTCGGCGTGGTTTCCTATATTAAGAACATCGTTTTTGGTTAGCCCAGGCGAATAAGAAACATCGCGCCAGTGAAGGCACACAAGCCTGGCGTTTTTTCTGTCAGGCAGCGACAGAAAAGACATGATGTGCTCTAACATCTCGTCTGGCAGATCTTCGATGGTCATCATGGTGGGGCAACCGTCTGCGCCTGAAAAAATAAAATAAAATAGTTTTAGGTGGGTAGGTATACAAGGTAAGTAGATATAAATATTTTCACATGCGCACCAAAACAGCTGTAGGAGGGGACAATCCAATCATACCCCACTTGGTAAAATAAAACTACCAAGTCGTGGCTTCTGGACTAAGGCTGGATTTCACCACTTGAACGTGAAGACTATCGTGTACACGATAGCGCTATCGTATTGGTAACAAAAAATGTTAACGGCTTTCACCATGCACCGTTACCGTTTCGTTAGCTTTCGAGTGGATTTTCCGTGCGTTAGCGAAAACGATAATTTTCATACCTGCGACTCATTTGGTGTAGTCTAATGTAGTCTAATCAACATATTAACTTCTTTCTCCGAAAAAATAGGGGGTTTTTCACGTTTATTTCCACTTTTAGATTGAAATAAATTTGACGTAACCAAAGCAGGCGAATTCTATTGACACAACAAAACCTAACGAGAGGATGTCTGCTTTTTCGAATCAAAAGCTATTCGAACGTTAAAAGGCACTTGAGATGGTGAAATTCAGCCTAAGAACACTATGTGGCTTTTGGGCCCCGACCAACGGAAGACAGTTACTTTTTCGCAATTCAATTTCCTATCTTCCTTTTTCCTATCTTAAATTTGTGCTCACAAGTTAAAAGGTCACAAAACTGTCAAGGAATTTTTTCTTATCAGAAACTTAGGCACCATACCCATACTCATATTATCAACATCTGAATTCCTTACCTTTGTACATGAGAAGAAACTTCAACGTGTAACGTATAGTGTAGATGCAGAGAATCCACCACAGAAATCCAACGCCGCAACAAGCAAGGAACTGCCATCGTAAACTGTCTCTATAAAACAGAAGACAAATCGATCACTAGTTAAATGGGTTTTTGGATGGCTATTTTTTGTGATACAGCACTGTTTGTATATTTTATAGGGGAGGAGTGGAACCTTAAGGTGGAATACACGTATTTGGTTCGCAATGCTACGTACTTCAAGCCCTACTCCGAAGTTACAGGGCGAGTCAAAAGTGTTTATAGGGGGATGTAAACCTGAGACTCTTTGTCGTGAGGTAGTGTTGTATTTTTGCATGAAATGGAGTAATAACCCCACAGGAGCGATTTTAAACAGTCAACTACCAGTCCACATGTTTTTTTGACAGATCGCAAAAACACAACACTTCCTCACGCGAAATATTTTTTTGTAACGTTTCGGACTAAAACAGTATGATTTTATCGTCACATTTAGTAGAAAAGCTTGATAAATGTTTGTCATATTTACCGCCGCCATGTTACATGTTGACAATTTTTATTTCACTTACGGAAATGGGTAATTGCAACACCATTTCTCTACTTTTTTCCTGTAAAAGCTAAATATAGTGTCCTACTTTCACTCGTTCGTTTCGCGTTCAAATAGCACACTATGTTTAGCTTTTAGAGTAAACACAACCAATATGATATTGCAATTACCCGTCTCCGGCAGCACTAAAATGTAAACATTAGTTTTGTCGAATATTTACTTTTGCACAGTGGTTTTGGTGGAGTTCGTCGAGAATGTAGGTATGGTGGCCCTTAAATAGGGGAGTAAGGAGTCTAAATAGGAGGAACTTACTCTGGTAGATAAGGCTGGACACGTTCCAGCAATCCGCCGGGTACTCTATACCCTGCCAAATTGAATCCAGCCAGGATGGCCACTGTGATCCAGTAACTTTGTATACTGGCCGGGTAGGTACACTCCATTTTTCACGTTATTCTGAAAAAATAGAATGGGTAAGCAATGAATGGCCAACTGGTAGAGGTATCAAAAGGAAACCATTGTTAGCCTTCCGTTCGGCAAACACATGCAGCCAGTCCGCAACAATGAGCCATTCACAGAAAAGTAGGTATGTAAGTACCTTATTGTACACCTATACCTATAGATAACTGTAATTTTAATGTGACTATAAAATTTTTTTGGGGCTACAGATGTACCTACACAAACAATAACGAAAAACTCAATATTTAAATTTTTTTACACCTACATAAATGGAGTAATTGCCCAACTTTAATTTTTTTGAAAACCGCCCCTATGTCCACCCGCCCCTATGTCCACCCGCCGCAGGTATTTTATTTCCCCCCACGCAAAGCCACTGCCCCCTATAGATTACTTCACACTAAACTTAATTAACTTACAAATGGTAACGGAATTCCAGGGGGCAAGGTCAGTTGGAAATCCAAACTAAAGAGGGAAAGGCATGCAAAAGGGAGGAAAAACGACACAGGACGAGCCTGGCAAGGGGCAGACTCCCCAGCCACTGCGCACATGGTACTAAACTGACCAGTGACCGACACATCTGTCCAGTGACCAATGACACGAACAGGTTCCTTCAGGGGTGACCACTGAGAAGATGATTAAGGTAGGCAAACCAGAATAAAGCGAACAGGCATGGGACAGAGCACCATTTTCCGGGTTCAGCTGCACTGGAGTTCAATGACAATAGATTTTATTCAGGTGCTTGTTTAGGGGGATAATGGATAATCGAGGGGGTAACCACTCCAGAAATTTCCATGATTTCCTGCGATAACGATTTCCAAAGATTTCCTGAGATTCCCAACGAGATTCCTAGAGTGGTTAACCCTCCGTCGTCGATAATCAACAAACAGTGAGACATTTGATAATTGAGACCGGGTAGAGAATGGTTATATACCTTGAATCTGGCGAGGCGCTTCTTCCAAGACCGAACGCCAGAAGCCCAGACTATATGGAGGATCTCGCGGTCAAAGTTGACGTCCCAGCCCTCGTGGGTGATGGAGAAGGAGAATGCAACGGCCGAGTGTGCTTCAGCCATGCCTGCCTATGGTTTTCAGGTCTGCAAGAAAAGAAAATATCGGCTAAGAGAAGAGTATACCCTTTGACGTCATATTTAACACAGGCGAATTCTATTGACACAACAAAACCTAACGAGAGGATGTCTGCTTTGTTTACGTCAAATTTATTTCAACAATTTCAATCTAAAAGTGGAAATAAACGTGAAAAAACCCCTATTTTTACGGAGAAAGAAGTTAAAATGTTGATTAGACTACATTAGACTACACCGAGTCGCAGGTATGAAAATTATCGTTTTCGCTAACGCACGGAAAATCCACTCGAAAGCTAACGAAACGGTAACGGTGCATGGTGAAAGCCGCTAACATTTTAGGTAGATTTCGAAGAAAAATCTACCTATTGTAGTCGTACCAGTAGTCTCACTTTTGAAAAATTTCTTCACAGTTCTTCTTTTTATGACCCCCGGATCCCAAAACCACCATCAGTTCAAAAGTTTATATATATATATATCATTTTCACTTCCTTGTGAACACGCTAGCAGCCGTATTTTTGAAAAATAATTGGTTTTGACTATTTAATAAAATATTAGGGTCTAAAATCTCGGTCGAGTTCGTTAATGGGGGAAATCGGACGAAGGGGGGGAAAATGGGGGGACTTTTTCGAAATCTGGCTTTTTGGCCATAACTCCCTTAATATTGCAACTAATGAAACGTAGTTTTCTCTGAGGGTCGTCTAACAGTACTACCTACAACTTTTCTTTGTAACGTTTTCTGATCCCACCCTTAATGGTTGAATAAGGGTGGAAAAAGAGGGTTTTGCGCACAAAAAAATTCATAACTTGTGTCCTAGGGGTGTTATCGAGTTCTTTTGTTTTGTATTGCATTTGCCTCAATATTACCTACAACTTTTGTCTGAAAAAGTTTTTCGTCCGACGCACCGTTTAGGCAGGGGGTGGGGGGTTGAATTTTCAAAACGCCATAACTCACTTATTTGGTGAGATATTGAGTTTATTCTTTTTGCTATGAGTTTCTATTAATAATATCTACAACTTTTGTCTGAAAAAGTTTTTTGTAAAATCACTTTCATTTTCTTGTTAAGGGGGGGGGGGGGGGGGGGGGTGAAATTTCAAAACTCAATTCCTCCGTTTGTTATTGTAGATAATGCAATTGGATCAACTGAAAATCTTCTTATCCGTCTTTCTAAATGATTTTAGACTGCTTTTAGTTGATGGAAGTAATCTTCGAAATCTACCTACGCCTTTCGGGGCTGCCGAAAGGGATTTTTTTACTTATACGATAGCGCTATCGTGTACACGATAGTCTTCACGTTAAAGTGGTGAAATCCAGCCTTACCCGAAGAAGTGGGTGATTTTTGCTAACGATATATTTTCATTGCGCACTAAAACAGCTGTAGAACGGCTCAGTCCAATCATACCTACCCCACTTGGTAAAAGAAAACTGCCACTTTGTGGCTATTGGCTTACCCGAAGAAGTTGGTGCTTCTTGGTCCATGCTGAATTTCGACTTGTATCTCGCTATCTATTTCTGGATCTCCTGTGAAGAAGAATTTATGACGTTGTCGGAGTTCGAACATAACTTTGATATTAATTCATTATTATTGTTAGTTGTATAATGTACCGATAAGTAGCGCTACGGGCGTTGTTGTTACTTCAGTGTTCTGTGTACCGCCCTCGCTATTAGACGTAGGTACAGAGGCCTCCCGCGACAATCTATACCGCGGCACATACCTATAATAATTATTCTATCAGGCTTAGTAAGCCGTGTTTTGAGGATATTTTCGAGTGCTTATTCTCGTGACATCCATACTGGAATACTTAAGAGGAACACACTGCGAGTTGGTTCGTCCTTTCCACTGATTATCTCTGTTGTATTTCCCATATCCTCCCTTATTTCTACATTATCATTATACCTACCCTACGAACCTAATTGTCCTATGCACCTTTACGGTCAACGAGGGTAAGTTGCTATTCATATTTTCCATTAGTAGGTATACCTACAA
This sequence comes from Mesopsocus fuscifrons, assembly GCA_950004255.1. Lineage (NCBI taxonomy): Eukaryota > Metazoa > Arthropoda > Insecta > Psocodea > Mesopsocidae > Mesopsocus > Mesopsocus fuscifrons. The sequence goes on from OX465375.1 coordinate 3,239,548, forward strand.
AACTCCATTAAAATATATACAGTCCACTATTACCAAAATAAAAATATAACTGGGTGGTACCCAGACAAAAGGTCCTTACGAGCCAGATATTGAACTGGTCAAATTATTTAATTAATTAATTATTGAATTAATATTGAGGGGTTCGTTCGGACTCCAGACTAAGAAGATTTGCCTTCCTATAGAATGTGCATGGGTGAACCCGTCTTCTTAGCTTGTATTATCGATATACGCTATTTTATTCCTTATACATTGAGGTAAAAAGTCGAGCATCAGGAATTGAGCATTTTGCCTCAAACGTCAGGCAGGTTTGCTGACACTGTACTTTCTTATCGTTGGGCCGCTGCCAAGTTTGCTTGGTCGCTGTCGGCATAATTGCGTGGGATTCGTAATCTCTAAGAATTGCTTATCTCTATTTATGGGTTTATTGTCATTGGTAACTAACTATACCTACCTAGTCCAGAATGTGTGACGAAGGTCCAAATGCGAAGGCTCTGTCTGAGCAGAGACAGTACCTCGTGCGAAGAGTTCGTGAAGTTGTAGCACAAATCCAAGAGCTAAACGTGGAAACTCATGCTAGGGAGATCCTCTCTAAAGCAAAGCGAGTAGATGTATCTTATCAGCCTACTTGGGATAAGGTGGAAAATCAATGTTTTCTGTATAACAGTTCGGTTAGGAAGAGCCAGAAAATCCCTCTCGAGGATGATCTTCAGAAAGAGTTTGCGGATTGTGTGGATTTCATCAATACAGCAGCGATTACTGCTCAAGCTAAACTCCAAAATGGTCAGGCTCCTCCCACAGCTCCCTCTCAGCCAGTGGCAGGTCAAGAATCTGTCCGAAGTTACCTAAAGCCAATTGAGCTTCCCAAATTCTCAGCTGATGAATTTGAATATTTTTGGGGATTATTTGAATCTCTTGTGGATAAAAATCCTAGCCTAAATGCAATCTTGAAGTTTCATTATCTATCCAATGCATTGTCAGAAGATGCAAAAGCAATCATTTCGGGATTTTTACCCATATCAGCGGAAAATTACCCACTTGCTAAAGAAGCATTGATTTCTCATTACCGAAATCCTCGTCGGCAGGCCAGTAAACATGTTACCAGCCTACTGAACTACGATTCTCTGCCCGGCAACCACAAGCCAGCAGAATTAACCAGTCTTGTCAATCATTTCCAGAATACTGTTTCTTCCGTTAAGAAAGTGGAGATGGAGGACTTAGGAGATTTTTTATTGTTCCAAATTCTCTACTCGAAGTTGGAGAAAAGGCTCCGTATGGCCTACGAACGATCGCTTGAAGATAGCAGGAAGATTCCTACCCTTGCAGATCTTCTAAAATTTCTTAAGGATCAAATTCAAATGTCAGATCTGAATGACATCGCTTCCCTGAATACTAAAAGGGATGCTAAGGAAACTCTTAAGCCTGACGGTGTAAAGTCAGCTCCCATCAGAAAACCTTTCGCCAAGTCTGCACTTCTTATCAAGGACGACACTACTTCTCCTTCACTGAAAAAGTGTAGTTATTGTTCTGGTGATCATTTTATTTACCAGTGTGAGAAATTTAAAACCATTCCTGTGGAAGAAAGGTATGCTTGTGCAAAGGGAAAGCATTTATGCTATAAGTGCCTAAAGGCGCACAAAGGCAACTGTACTTTTAGATTCAGCTGTAGAACCTGCGGTGGTGATCATAATTCATTGTTGTGCAAAGGACAAAGAAGCTTCAGTCCAAACGAAAATGCCGAGATAAAGGTGCATGGTGCACCCAACCTTAACCAGACGCGGAACTCTGGCGACCAGCCAAGTAATTCGCTGAATACGCAAGCCCTATCATGCAACTCAAGGAATGCTCAAGCGTTACTTGCTACTGTTATCATTGAGGTCCGGGATACCTCTAACTGTCCTGTTCTAATTAGGGGTGTTGTAGATTCAGGCTCACATCTCAATTTTATCACTGAGCGGGCCGTACAAAAACTTGGATGTGCACGTACGTGCGATCGCACAATAGTTAATGGAATCTCAGGTACCACCTCTTCAAAGGGAAAGGTCAATCTTCATTGTGAATCACGATTCAGTCATCAGAGATTCAACGTTTCAGCATTGGTGTTACCAAAAATATGCAACGATTTGCCTAGTTGCTTAGTGAGTGAGGAAGCCATCTCACAGACAACAGACCTTCCACTCGCGGACCCATCTTGGGGAAGACCAGGGCCTGTTGATATGTTGTTAGGAGCAGAAGTCTATGCCCAAATTCTGTCAGCTGAACGTCCTATAGTCAACGTAACCAACAGCTTGGTAGCTCAGTACACTTCACTGGGATATGTCCTCGTAGGTAGTGCAGATGCCAGTATCCTGCAAACTACTTCATTGCTATCAGTAGATGACACTCTTACCCTTGCTGTAGAGAAAATGTGGAAACTAGAGGAGTTTCCCGAAGTACCTATATTAAGTCCTGAAGAACAGGCAGCTGAGACATTTTATAAAGAGACCACTAAGCGTGACCCAGATGGGCGTTATGTAGTCAAGTTACCGTTTCGTTCAGACGTTACTGAACTCCATGCAAACAAGTATCCCCCGAAAAAGGCTTACGAAAAGTTGGAGCAAAAGCTCGAGAAAACGCCGGAAGTTTCGAAATTATACAATGAATTCTTCGACGAATATCGTAAGACAGGAATGATGGTGCCTGCTGAAAATGCAGTCGAATATAAATTAATTCATCACGCTGTGGTGAAAAGTTCAACCACTACGAAGGTTCGGCCCGTCTTCAATGCGAGTAGCCCGGATATCCACGGCTACTCACTCAATGAGCAGCTGTTGTGTGGACCGTCGCTGCACTCTGACATTTTTGACGTGTTACTGTCGTTCCGATTTCAGCCTGTACCATTCGTATGCGATGTAAAGCGAATGTACAATTCGGTTCTTGTCGATCAGGACGATTGGAAGTTCCAGCACATTTTGTGGCTACCTTCCGCGTTGGAGGAAATTCAAGAATTCGCCTTGACGAGAGTTACATTTGGCATGGTTCCAAGTGGGTACCTAGCCCAAGGAACCATCCAACAGTTAGTAGAGGACGATGGTACAGCATACCCTCTCGCTTCTCATGCTTTGCAGAATCAGATCTACGTAGATGACCTGGCATGTTCTTATCCTAGTATAGAGATTGCGTGTGAAGCAAAGAATGAGTTAATTGACTTGATGAAAAGGGGCGGCTTTGAGCTGCGCAAATTCGCTAGCGCCAATTCTGAGCTTACTAGTGATCTGCCGTCTGAGCACTGCGAAGATATTGACTTCGGTGACCAGAACGCCACCTTGAAGATTTTAGGATTATGTTGGAGCCCATCCAGTGATGATTTTCGATATAATGTTCGAGAATTCGATGGATCAATGACTAAGAGAAGTGTCCTCGGCCATGCCGCACGTCTCTTCGATATCAAGGGACTTTTAACGCCAATCACAGTCGCTATTCGAGCCTTTATTAAGAGACTCTGGGAAAGTGATTTGGGATGGGACGATAGGTTCCCCACCTCGCTCTGTGAAGAATGGAGTCATTACTCACAGGAAATGCCGAAACTGCAACTACTGAAAATTCCTAGATACATTCCAGTATTTTCATGCATTCGACTGGAACTGATTGGATTTTGTGATGGGTCAGCTGTTGCTCATGCTGCCTGCATTTATTTGCGTTGCGTACAGGAAAAGCAGGTTGGAATATACCTGATTCGTGCTAAGGGGCGTGTTAACCCCTCGAAGCCACAATTGACCATACCCCGAGTAGAGCTTCAGTCAGCAAAATTACTCGTCGATTTGTACAAAAGTGTTCTGCCCAGACTGGCGAACCTCCCAATCGCAGAAACTATTTTTTGCACTGACTCGACCATTCTCCTATCCTGGTTAAGGATTCCCCCGCACAAATTGCAGTTATTTGTTGGGAATCGAGTGTCCCACATTCTTAGTGTGACCGATGTGGAACAATGGAGGCATGTTAATTCGGAAAATAATTGTGCTGATCCGGCATCCTGCGGTTTAAACCCTTCCGCGATGGTTGAAAACCAGCTGTGGTGGGCAGGTCCTGAATTCTTACAGAAAGAACCGATTGAGTGGCCATCTATTGAGCCCACATCAGTGCAGCCCTCAGAGTTACCCGAGTTAAGAAAGACTGCATTGGTTTGCACCGACGCTGCACCGTGCTTAGACCACGAGCTATTTGAGAAATTCAGCTCCTTATTGAAATTACAACGCGTTCTCGCTTGGGCGAGAAGATTTATAAACAATGCGAAAGCCAAAGCAAATGGTACTCTTCGGAACAATGGTCCTCTTACCGTTAGCGAGCTTCAGGCAGCTATGGAGAAAATACTACTAAAGGTTCAGATGGCACATTTTCCTGAACTGTACAATGGGAGCAAAGTTCCTAAACATTTGCGATCCCTTACTCCCTATGTGGACCCAAACTCTGGACTGGTGCGAGTTGGTGGTAGGTTAGAGAACGCCCCTCTCCCCAAAAATTCCAAGCATCCATATTTAATCCCGATTGTGCACGCTTAAGTAGCACGTTCTTAAGTTAATTATTAATTACTAATCTATTATAATATCCTTTTTTTTTATATAACGGTTATAATGTTTTAATATTTACATTCATCTCATTATTCATTAACCTATTCATGCTCAATATTCAATAATCTTAACCCACTATTATTTGATTATCTATTCACTATTCTTTTATTAACTGCATGTTCTTACTCTTTAATCAATGATTTCCCTTGGTCAATCATGGTGGTCGGGATGTCGGAGTTCGAACATAACTTTGATATTAATTCATTATTATTGTTAGTTGTATAATGTACCGATAAGTAGCGCTACGGGCGTTGTTGTTACTTCAGTGTTCTGTGTACCGCCCTCGCTATTAGACGTAGGTACAGAGGCCTCCCGCGACAATCTATACCGCGGCACATACCTATAATAATTATTCTATCAGGCTTAGTAAGCCGTGTTTTGAGGATATTTTCGAGTGCTTATTCTCGTGACATCCATACTGGAATACTTAAGAGGAACACACTGCGAGTTGGTTCGTCCTTTCCACTGATTATCTCTGTTGTATTTCCCATATCCTCCCTTATTTCTACATTATCATTATACCTACCCTACGAACCTAATTGTCCTATGCACCTTTACGGTCAACGAGGGTAAGTTGCTATTCATATTTTCCATTAGTAGGTATACCTACAAAACTCCATTAAAATATATACAGTCCACTATTACCAAAATAAAAATATAACTGGGTGGTACCCAGACAGACGTTATCAAGAGAAATAATCAGCAAAAACTCTCCGATTGAAATGTATCAATAAAGCAAACTGCCGGGCGGCTTTTTAGTTTTTGCTTTCATTGTATTCAATCTCCATAGGCAGTACTCGTTAAAGTGGTTATTGCACCCAGGGGCAGCTCCAGCCTCTATCTCTGAGGGGATAATGCTACTGGAGGCGCACATTTCCTACGATGCATATACATTATAAATCTCCATAGCCAAGTCCCCCATAACTTGTATGAGTTGTTTGCATGATTATTGATTACTGAGGGTTGCATTGGAATCGGAACCATCGTAGCTGGCCGCGTCCCACCACAACTGGGTAACAGTTAAACCTCAGTTACGGAATTTAACTGGTACTTGCTTCCTAAGTATTAAAAATTAACAATGTGCAGTAAACCCACCGATTTTTATGGAACGACATCATAACCCTCCCAGTCTCCGGCAGTTTGTCAATAATTATTTTCCCTGCAGGGGCACCAACATCACAACTGAAAATTGTGTTAGTGCCACGTTAGTATTATTTGGCGCGAAGAATTCAAAATTTGTGTGTTAGGTAAGTGTGAAAAACACTTGTAACTTATTTTAAAATTTCACATAATACTACCTAGGATTGAGTGATTTTTGTTAACCGATCGTGAAATCATAAGTTAGGCCCATTTGCGCTGAGAAAAATCAACTTTGATTTTTAAAATTATTAAAATCAAAGTTGATCCCACGCAACACCAATGGCGAAGCTCAAATTACTTGAATACCTTAGCAACTAATTCAAATTAGCTTGACTGTTATTTGATTTTTCTTGGTGACAATGGTCTCATAAGTAATAACTCATAAAATTTATGTCGTTAAAAAGACATACCTACCTATTTCAGAACATAAAACCTACTTAGTTTCCTCATAAAGCGTTCATAAAAAACCAAAACAAAAAACATTCGTGTGGTCATTCTTAAGTTTCATCCTTGTTCTAAAAAAATTTATTATGGAACACTGTTTTACTTTTTCGCTAGCTAAGTAGGTACCTAATGGTGAGAAAGTATTGTTTTCGTGCAAAATTTCGAAATTGAGATTTTGGGTTTCCCATGATCCTAGGGGTCTCCTGAGTCCAAAAAAGTGGTTTCTGGAAAAAGTCTGTCCGTCCGTCAGTCAGTCAGTCAGTCCGTACGTCCGTCCGTTCCCTGCTCTAGAGCCTATACCTACCGCCTACCGTTCATCCGATTTTGATGAAATTTGGTATGGACCTGTCTAAAATCACGGCCGAGACAAATTTTCAAGGAATTTTTGATTGCTCAAAAACTGCGGCCGCTATTGCCAACCCCCCCCCCCCCCCCCTTCCCCCCCAAGGTAGGTAAACAATGAACAATGAATTTTTTCCCAAATCAAAAACTATTTTTAATAATTGTCGCGTGTTTTTTCTGGCGCTGACCCTAGGTACGCGTTAAGGATTCACCTACTGATTAAAATTATAAATTTTGGTAATGTTCTAACAACTTTTAAAACTTTGCAAAACTTTTAAAACTTTTTCCCAACTATTCGTTGTGTTTTGGCGCAACGTCGCTACCACGACTCCGTTCTGGATTGCTATTGGTCAGTCGTCCGCTACAAGCTTGTGTCTGCCAAACTCCTGAAGGCGAAAGGTCCCTGCTGGCTGCTAGAAATTCAAAATTTTTATTGTTTAAGTGGAAAAATTTATTTATTCGCTACTCATCAAAATGGACTGGAGAGCAGCGCGCGAACTTCACATAAGTCCCAGGTGAATATTCTTGTTTTTGGCTGAGTTAGGAGCATGTTAGGGATACCATGTGGTTTCTTATGAGCGTTTAACATGGGGTTCGAGACGAACCTCATATTTTAGTTGGCTTTGCATTTCTGAACCTCAGGATGGTTGTTAAAGTATGCCACGTGTCCCGTGCTACTTCTACAAGACCGGAAGTCCGTAATTTTTAGCGTGAAAACTTGGAAAAAGGGGCACATAGGTAACAGACAGGTCTAGACGTAGGTCAGTCTTGTAAGTACCGTGACTGTGCTTTTAGATATTGCTGAATTCAAGTCTATTACTTAAGATCATCGTCTGTAAGCTATCCAGCATTCCTTGCGTCAACGTTAACTGCTGATAGCATTTCTACCGACTACGAAAATGGATGTTAGTCTGCGAACTTCCACATTTGCCACGTAGGTACTCCTACTTATGCCACGTCGCTATGCTTCGTCGACCTACAATGACCGGTATGTGCGTTCGTCATATTTTGGTTCTATTAATCTGACATCGGACCGAACAGCTGATCTGTGTAGTAGGAAGGTGCTCGTTGTAACAGGAGGACTCCCTATTTTCAGAGTAAGTCTGCGCCTGTAGGGACCTTTCGGTAGAAAAAAATGTGTACAATCTAGATTGTGTAAATAAATCTCGCGCTCTTTAACATGAATCGTTACCATTCTATTATGTGTAAAATATGATAGTACAGTTGGACCCTTACCAATATACCAGGACATGGCATCGCAAGCAATGACTACAGCGTCCATGTTCTTGATGCTGTAGATGTACTCTTTGTCACTTTTGTCTTCTGTTCCGAGGATAGTGGAGAGAACCATGGATGCGTAGCCCAAGGCCCCCTCAGGGTGAAACCCCAGCTGAGTGGAATGACGAAACAGGTCCATAGCTTCGTGGTGTCCAGTCACTTCAGCAAGCATTGCCTGAAATATTTCATAATTAAAAATGTGGAAACTAGGAGCACTAGGATAGTTTTTCCTGGTATCTTTTCAAGGAGAGCGCAGGAAAACTTTTGATCTGAATATAAGAAGCTGGCTTAATTATGTTGGGATTTTACCATCGAGTAGGTAATCATTGGCAATAAATTGCCGGAAAATCCTTAACCCCAAAATATGAATCTCAACACATTAAGCAAATTAAAAAATTAGTTTCATTTTGATACTAAAGGTGCGTCCCACCATGCCCAGTTAAAATTAAACTGTAGATTTTGTCCTATGTTTACCATGTTAAATTGAACTTAAAGTTAAATTTAACTGGGCATGGTGGGACGCACCCTAAATAAATAAATGATTTATGTAACATAAAACATAATGATCTCCTATATATTGTAAACTGTATCTTGAATATTGCCACCTCACATTGCCTGGCCTGACGAGTGTCAGACTCGTATCCTAGGAGGTCTGGGTTTGAATCATGGCATACTTATTGTACGCCATTAATTCCTTTACGTGTTAGGAAAGTACTTACTTGCCCAACCCAGCACTGAACATAGTCGGGGTCATAACGCTGAGCTTCTGTGAAACACTGATTGGCCAACTGAAGTACATTGTCCCAAGATTACACCCAGGCACGGGGTTCTGTTCATCGAGGCCAATCGCTTTCACTAACGCGTGCTGCGCCACTGGATAGCTTTTTGTTTCTAAAAAAGTAGTCTCAAATTAGTGTAAACTCTAACGACGTTCTAGGGTTGGCAAATACTGTCCTAGATTTAAGGGATCTAAAGATCTTTCCTGATTCTATAGAATCCCATCACTGGGCACACACTGCTTACACATTCAATTACTTGTATTTTCACTTTTTTCCTTAATTTACATTGTTTAGCTCACATTTTCTCAATTCTTACATGCTGTCATGCTAAGAAAACCCAATAGGTTCCATCCAGACCACAATTCAGCATCAAGCTTTAAACATTTTTTAACTGCAGCCAGGGCTGTACCCCTAGCGGTATTTTTAGCTCCAATAGAAGGGACCTCGTCCGCTAGATAGTGGTAGCAGCCGGCCAAGTCATACCACAGTTCAGCCAGCATAGGACGCAACGCAATGGCGTGGCCAAAACATCGGACACCCAGTTGCAAAAACATTCTAATGTCACGAATTTACTGTCATTGTCTTCACTTTTGAAGCATAGCCAAGATGGAAGTGTTAGTCGACAGTACCTAATTTCTTGGCAACTTGGAAATTAGAACACAAGCATCTCCTAGAAGTTTCCTAAGACACAGGACCTTCATTTTTATTTTCAGTGCCCTGAAAGTAGACTGATTAAAACCTTATTTATGTTAGGAAGTTCAGGGGAGAATAAGGTGGAAAAAATTGATAAGAACACTTACTTTGACAAACCTGTGACTGCAGAGTGGGCAAGAAAAATCGGAGTTCTGCTGTCCCTTTTAGATGCTGCTACCCTTGTTTCAACATGGAATGAACTTTCAGAACAAGGTTATGAGAAGAAGGAAATTTGTTTAAGGATGTTTGCCGCTCGAAACGCCAATAACAAACAATGCAACTGTCGCCTTTTATATCAATATAGTTTAAGGGTCCGCTATACTTCATTATTCCATTATTTATTGCACAGTAATACATCAACACAATTCCTTTCTTTGTTACATTTTTTATTGCCATCTCGGACCTTTTTCAAAACAAACGTACCAACCAACCAAAACAAAAACAGGTAACCAACTCTTCCACATAAAAATCCCTGGCTAAAATGGCGCCAAACAAACTTTCCGCGACACGCCAACGTAACAAAGGTAAAAGCCCGCCAGAATTAGAATTATTTAAAAGTTTCAAAAGTGTGGTTCTAGAGCCTGTTTACAATTACCCCTGTTTACATTTACCCCACTGTACCCTATTTCAAGAATTATTTATTACATTACATAGTATGAATATATCCCTAAAACAAAGTTCAACATGAGTATGGAAAAACATTCAAAGGTCTAACGAGAAACGGTCCTCCTCCTTTTCTCCTTCAGTACCGGTAGATGAAGACACTGTCAGCATTCGCGTCCCTGGTCACGTTGTCACTACTTATCATGATAGTGACAACGTGACCAGGGACGCGAATGCTGACGAGACCGAGGACGTTGCAGGAGCCGAATATGATGATCAAGACAGTGATGATGACAACGGGACTGGGGACGCGAATGATGACGTGACTGAGGACGAGAAACAATCCTCCTGCTTTTCTCCTTCAGTACCGGTAGATGAAGACAGTGATAGTGACAACGTGACCAGGGACGCGAATGCTGACGTGACCGAGGACGTTGCAGGAGTCGAATATGATGAACCACAGACTCGAAGAGCTACTGCTAATCCGTCGTCAGAACACAAAACAGTCACTCATCAGAAACATCCGATGATGTGCTTTATGTCTGCTGAAAGTTGTTATTACCTACGTAATAAAGGTGGTCCTGAATGTGATACACATCGTTACAACATACATCGAGAATCTTATGAACAATGCAAACGTTCCTATTCTCAATGTAGAATCTACCGATTGCGTAATCGTTTGGAGTACTGTGAAGTACATAGTCTGAAGCCAGCCGCCAATTCCCACGAATCACGAGCACCGAAACTTTCTTCTTCCAATACACCAAGCATGTTGAAAGCGCAGGGATTATCAGGATTAAATAAGGGATAACAGTTATCCAGTTCCGTAGATTTTACAATACGATCGAGAGATTTTTGTTAGTAAAAAATTTGTCCAAAATTAATCTTAAAATCAGTCAGTTAATTTTAGTCGTTAAAAAGACACATTATACTTGAAAACATTTAAATTCAAACAGTGTTCCCAAAAAATGGTAGAAAAAAATGTGTACAATCTAGATTGTGTAAATAAATCTCGCGCTCTTTAACATGAATCGTTATCATTCTATTATGTGTAAAATATGATAGTACAGTTGGACCCTTATCAGTATACTAGGACATGGCATCGCAAGCAATGACTACAGCGTCCATGTTCTTGATGCTGTAGATGTACTCTTTGTCAGTTTTGTCTTCTGTTCCGAGGATAGTGGAGAGAACCATGGATGCGTATCCCAAGGCCCCCTCAGGGTGAAACCCCAGCTGAGTGGAATGACGAAACAGGTCCATAGCTTCGTGGTGTCCAGTTACTTCAGCAAGCATTGCCTGAAATATTTCATAATTAAAAATGTGGAAACTAGGAGCACTAGGATAGTTTTTCCTGGTATCTTTACAAGGAGAGCGCAGGAAAACTTTTGATCTGAATATAAGAAGCTGGCTTAATTATGTTGGGATTTTACCATCGAGTAGGTAATCATTGGCAAGAAATTGCCGGAAAATCCTTAACCCCAAAATATGAATCCCAACACATTAAGCAAATTAAAAAATTAGTTTCATTTTGATACTAAAGGTGCGTCCCACCATGCCCAGTTAAAATTAAACTGTAGATTTTGTCCTATGTTTACCATGTTAAATTGAACTTAAAGTTAAATTTAACTGGGCATGGTGGGACGCACCCTAAATAAATAAATGATTTATGTAACATAAAACATAATGATCTCCTATATATTGTAAACTGTATCTTGAATATTGCCACCTCACATTGCCTGGCCTGACGAGTGTCAGACTCGTATCCTAGGAGGTCTGGGTTTGAATCATGGCATACTTATTGTACGCCATTAATTCCTTTACGTGTTAGGAAAGTACTTACTTGCCCAACCCAGCACTGAACATAGTCGGGGTCATAACGCTGAGCTTCTGTGAAACACTGATTGGCCAACTGAAGTACATTGTCCCAAGATTACACCCAGGCACGGGGTTCTGTTCATCGAGGCCAATCGCTTTCACTAACGCGTGCTGCGCCACTGGATAGTTTTTTGTTTCTAAAAAAGTAGTCTCAAATTAGTGTAAACTCTAACGACGTTCTAGGGTTGGCAAATACTGTCCTAGATCTAAGGGCTCTAAAGATCTTTCCTGATTCTATAGAATCCCATCACTGGGCACACACTGCTTACACATTCAATTACTTGTATTTTCACTTTTTTCCTTAATTTACATCGTTTAGCTCACATTTTCTCAATTCTTACATGCTGTCATGCTAAGATAACCCAATAGGTTCCATCCAGACCACAATTCAGCATCAAGCTTTAAACATTTTTTAACTGCAGCCAGGGCTGTACCCCTAGCGGTCTTTTTAGCTCCAATGGAAGGGACCGCGTCCGCTAGATAGTGGTAGCAGCCGGCCAAGTCATACCACAGTTCAGCCAGCATAGGACGCAACGCAATGGCGTGGCCAAAACATCGGACACCCAGTTGCAAAAACATTCTAATGTCACGAATTTACTGTCATTGTCTTCACTTTTGAAGCATAACCAAGATGGTAGTGTTAGTCGACAGTAATTTCTTGGCAACTTGGAAATTAGAACACAAGCATCTCCTAGAAGTTTCCTAAGACACAGGACCTTCATTTTTATTTTCAGTGCCCTGAAAGTAGACTTTGATTAAAACCTTATTTATGTTAGGAAGTTCAGGGGAGAATAAGGTGGAAAAAATTGATAAGAACACTTACTTTGACAAACCTGTGACTGCAGAGTGGGCAAGAAAAATCGGAGTTCTGCTGTCCCTTTTAGATGCTGCTACCCTTGTTTCAACATGGAATGAACTTTCAGAACAAGGTTATGAGAAGAAGGAAATTTGTTTAAGGATGTTTGCCGCTCGAAACGCCAATAACAAACAATGCAACTGTCGCCTTTTATATCAATATAGTTTAAGGGTCCGCTATACTTCATTATTCCATTATTTATTGCACAGTAATACATCAACACAATTCCTTTCTTTGTTACATTTTTTATTGCCATCTCGGACCTTTTTCAAAACAAACGTACCAACCAACCAAAACAAAAACAGGTAACCAACTCTTCCACATAAAAATCCCTGGCTAAAATGGCGCCAAACAAACTTTCCGCGACACGCCAACGTAACAAAGGTAAAAGCCCGCCAGAATTAGAATTATTTAAAAGTTTCAAAAGTGTGGTTCTAGAGCCTGTTTACAATTACCCCTGTTTACATTTACCCCACTGTACCCTATTTCAAGAATTATTTATTACATTACATAGTATGAATATATCCCTAAAACAAAGTTCAACATGAGTATGGAAAAACATTCAAAGGTCTAACGAGAAACGGTCCTCCTCCATTTCTCCTTCAGTACCGGTAGATGAAGACACTGTCAGCATTCGCGTCCCTGGTCACGTTGTCACTATCCTGATAGTGACAACGTGACCAGGGACGCGAATGCTGACGAGACCGAGGACGTTGCAGGAGCCGAATATGATGATCAAGACAGTGATGATGACAACGGGACTGGGGACGCGAATGATGACGTGACTGAGGACGAGAAACAATCCTCCTGCTTTTCTCCTTCAGTACCGGTAGATGAAGACAGTGATAGTGACAACGTGACCAGGGACGCGAATGCTGACGTGACCGAGGACGTTGCAGGAGTCGAATATGATGAACCACAGACTCGAAGAGCTACTGCTAATCCGTCGTCAGAACACAAAACAGTCACTCATCAGAAACATCCGATGATGTGCTTAATGTCTGCTGAAAGTTGTTATTACCTACGTAATAAAGGTGGTCCTGAATGTGATACACATCGTTACAACATACATCGAGAATCTTATGAACAATGCAAACGTTCCTATTCTCAGTGTAGAATCTACCGATTGCGTAATCGTTTGGAGTACTGTGAAGTACATAGTCTGAAGCCAGCCGCCAATTCCCACGAATCACGAGCACCGAAACTTTCTTCTTCCAATACGCCAAGCATGTTGAAAGCGCAGGGATTATCAGGATTAAATAAGGGATAACAGTTATCCAGTTCCGTAGATTTTACAATACGATCGAGAGATTTTTGTTAGTAAAAAATTTGTCCAAAATTAATCTTAAAATCAGTCAGTTAATTTTAGTCGTTAAAAAGACACATTATACTTGAAAACATTTAAATTCAAACAGTGTTCCCAAAAAATGGTAGAAAAAAATGTGTACAATCTAGATTGTGTAAATAAATCTCGCGCTCTTTAACATGAATCGTTACCATTCTATTATGTGTAAAATATGATAGTACAGTTGGACCCTTATCAGTATACTAGGACATGGCATCGCAAGCAATGACTACAGCGTCCATGTTCTTGATGCTGTAGATGTACTTGTCTGGGTACCACCCAGTTATATTTTTTATTTTGATAATAGTGGACTGTATTATTTTAATGGAGTTTTGTAGGTATACCTACTAATGGGAAATATGAATCGCAACTTACCCTCGTTGACCGTAAAGGTGCATAGGACAATTAGGTTCGTAGGGTAGGTATAATGATAATGTAGAAATAAGGGAGGATATGGGAAATACAACAGAGATAATCAGTGGAAAGGACGAACCAACTCGCAGTGTGTTCCTCTTAAGTATTCCAGTATGGATGTCACGAGAATAAGCACTCGAAAATATCCTCAAAACACGGCTTACTAAGCCTGATAGAATAATTATTATAGGTATGTGCCGCGGTATAGATTGTCGCGGGAGGCCTCTGTACCTACGTCTAATAGCGAGGGCGGTACACAGAACACTGAAGTAACAACAACGCCCGTAGCGCTACTTATCGGTACATTATACAACTAACAATAATAATGAATTAATATCAAAGTTATGTTCGAACTCCGACATCCCGACCACCATGATTGACCAAGGGAAATCATTGATTAAAGAGTAAGAACATGCAGTTAATAAAAGAATAGTGAATAGATAATCAAATAATAGTGGGTTAAGATTATTGAATATTGAGCATGAATAGGTTAATGAATAATGAGATGAATGTAAATATTAAAACATTATAACCGTTATATAAAAAAAAAGGATATTATAATAGATTAGTAATTAATAATTAACTTAAGAACGTGCTACTTAAGCGTGCACAATCGGGATTAAATATGGATGCTTGGAATTTTTGGGGAGAGGGGCGTTCTCTAACCTACCACCAACTCGCACCAGTCCAGAGTTTGGGTCCACATAGGGAGTAAGGGATCGCAAATGTTTAGGAACTTTGCTCCCATTGTACAGTTCAGGAAAATGTGCCATCTGAACCTTTAGTAGTATTTTCTCCATAGCTGCCTGAAGCTCGCTAACGGTAAGAGGACCATTGTTCCGAAGAGTACCATTTGCTTTGGCTTTCGCATTGTTTATAAATCTTCTCGCCCAAGCGAGAACGCGTTGTAATTTCAATAAGGAGCTGAATTTCTCAAATAGCTCGTGGTCTAAGCACGGTGCAGCGTCGGTGCAAACCAATGCAGTCTTTCTTAACTCGGGTAACTCTGAGGGCTGCACTGATGTGGGCTCAATAGATGGCCACTCAATCGGTTCTTTCTGTAAGAATTCAGGACCTGCCCACCACAGCTGGTTTTCAACCATCGCGGAAGGGTTTAAACCGCAGGATGCCGGATCAGCACAATTATTTTCCGAATTAACATGCCTCCATTGTTCCACATCGGTCACACTAAGAATGTGGGACACTCGATTCCCAACAAATAACTGCAATTTGTGCGGGGGAATCCTTAACCAGGATAGGAGAATGGTCGAGTCAGTGCAAAAAATAGTTTCTGCGATTGGGAGGTTCGCCAGTCTGGGCAGAACACTTTTGTACAAATCGACGAGTAATTTTGCTGACTGAAGCTCTACTCGGGGTATGGTCAATTGTGGCTTCGAGGGGTTAACACGCCCCTTAGCACGAATCAGGTATATTCCAACCTGCTTTTCCTGTACGCAACGCAAATAAATGCAGGCAGCATGAGCAACAGCTGACCCATCACAAAATCCAATCAGTTCCAGTCGAATGCATGAAAATACTGGAATGTATCTAGGAATTTTCAGTAGTTGCAGTTTCGGCATTTCCTGTGAGTAATGACTCCATTCTTCACAGAGCGAGGTGGGGAACCTATCGTCCCATCCCAAATCACTTTCCCAGAGTCTCTTAATAAAGGCTCGAATAGCGACTGTGATTGGCGTTAAAAGTCCCTTGATATCGAAGAGACGTGCGGCATAGCCGAGGACACTTCTCTTAGTCATTGATCCATCGAATTCTCGAACATTATATCGAAAATCGTCACTGGATGGGCTCCAACATAATCCTAAAATCTTCAAGGTGGCGTTCTGGTCACCGAAATCAATATCTTCGCAGTGCTCAGACGGCAGATCACTAGTAAGCTCAGAATTGGCGCTAGCAAATTTGCGCAGCTCAAAGCCGCCCCTTTTCATCAAGTCAATTAACTCATTCTTTGCTTCACACGCAGTCTCTATACTGGGGTAAGAACATGCCAGGTCATCTACGTAGATCTGATTCTGCAAAGCATGAGAAGCGAGAGGGTAGGCTGTACCATCGTCCTCTACTAACTGCTGGATGGTTCTTTGGGCTAGGTACCCACTTGGAACCATGCCAAATGTAACTCTCGTCAAGGCGAATTCTTGAATTTCCTCCAACGCGGAGGGTCGCCACAAAATGTGCTGGAACTTCCAATCGTCCTGATCGACAAGAACCGAATTGTACATTCGCTTTACATCGCATACGAATGGTACAGGCTGAAATCGGAACGACAGTAACACGTCAAAAATGTCAGAGTGCAGCGACGGTCCACACAACAGCTGCTCATTGAGTGAGTAGCCGTGGATATCCGGGCTACTCGCATTGAAGACGGGCCGAACCTTCGTAGTGGTTGAACTTTTCACCACAGCGTGATGAATTAATTTATATTCGACTGCATTTTCAGCAGGCACCATCATTCCTGTCTTACGATATTCGTCGAAGAATTCATTGTATAATTTCGAAACTTCCGGCGTTTTCTCGAGCTTTTGCTCCAACTTTTCGTAAGCCTTTTTCGGGGGATACTTGTTTGCATGGAGTTCAGTAACGTCTGAACGAAACGGTAACTTGACTACATAACGCCCATCTGGGTCACGCTTAGTGGTCTCTTTATAAAATGTCTCAGCTGCCTGTTCTTCAGGACTTAATATAGGTACTTCGGGAAACTCCTCTAGTTTCCACATTTTCTCTACAGCAAGGGTAAGAGTGTCATCTACTGATAGCAATGAAGTAGTTTGCAGGATACTGGCATCTGCACTACCTACGAGGACATATCCCAGTGAAGTGTACTGAGCTACCAAGCTGTTGGTTACGTTGACTATAGGACGTTCAGCTGACAGAATTTGGGCATAGACTTCTGCTCCTAACAACATATCAACAGGCCCTGGTCTTCCCCAAGATGGGTCCGCGAGTGGAAGGTCTGTTGTCTGTGAGATGGCTTCCTCACTCACTAAGCAACTAGGCAAATCGTTGCATATTTTTGGTAACACCAATGCTGAAACGTTGAATCTCTGATGACTGAATCGTGATTCACAATGAAGATTGACCTTTCCCTTTGAAGAGGTGGTACCTGAGATTCCATTAACTATTGTGCGATCGCACGTACGTGCACATCCAAGTTTTTGTACGGCCCGCTCAGTGATAAAATTGAGATGTGAGCCTGAATCTACAACACCCCTAATTAGAACAGGACAGTTAGAGGTATCCCGGACCTCAATGATAACAGTAGCAAGTAACGCTTGAGCATTCCTTGAGTTGCATGATAGGGCTTGCGTATTCAGCGAATTACTTGGCTGGTCGCCAGAGTTCCGCGTCTGGTTAAGGTTGGGTGCACCATGCACCTTTATCTCGGCATTTTCGTTTGGACTGAAGCTTCTTTGTCCTTTGCACAACAATGAATTATGATCACCACCGCAGGTTCTACAGCTGAATCTAAAAGTACAGTTGCCTTTGTGCGCCTTTAGGCACTTATAGCATAAATGCTTTCCCTTTGCACAAGCATACCTTTCTTCCACAGGAATGGTTTTAAATTTCTCACACTGGTAAATAAAATGATCACCAGAACAATAACTACACTTTTTCAGTGAAGGAGAAGTAGTGTCGTCCTTGATAAGAAGTGCAGACTTGGCGAAAGGTTTTCTGATGGGAGCTGACTTTACACCGTCAGGCTTAAGAGTTTCCTTAGCATCCCTTTTAGTATTCAGGGAAGCGATGTCATTCAGATCTGACATTTGAATTTGATCCTTAAGAAATTTTAGAAGATCTGCAAGGGTAGGAATCTTCCTGCTATCTTCAAGCGATCGTTCGTAGGCCATACGGAGCCTTTTCTCCAACTTCGAGTAGAGAATTTGGAACAATAAAAAATCTCCTAAGTCCTCCATCTCCACTTTCTTAACGGAAGAAACAGTATTCTGGAAATGATTGACAAGACTGGTTAATTCTGCTGGCTTGTGGTTGCCGGGCAGAGAATCGTAGTTCAGTAGGCTGGTAACATGTTTACTGGCCTGCCGACGAGGATTTCGGTAATGAGAAATCAATGCTTCTTTAGCAAGTGGGTAATTTTCCGCTGATATGGGTAAAAATCCCGAAATGATTGCTTTTGCATCTTCTGACAATGCATTGGATAGATAATGAAACTTCAAGATTGCATTTAGGCTAGGATTTTTATCCACAAGAGATTCAAATAATCCCCAAAAATATTCAAATTCATCAGCTGAGAATTTGGGAAGCTCAATTGGCTTTAGGTAACTTCGGACAGATTCTTGACCTGCCACTGGCTGAGAGGGAGCTGTGGGAGGAGCCTGACCATTTTGGAGTTTAGCTTGAGCAGTAATCGCTGCTGTATTGATGAAATCCACACAATCCGCAAACTCTTTCTGAAGATCATCCTCGAGAGGGATTTTCTGGCTCTTCCTAACCGAACTGTTATACAGAAAACATTGATTTTCCACCTTATCCCAAGTAGGCTGATAAGATACATCTACTCGCTTTGCTTTAGAGAGGATCTCCCTAGCATGAGTTTCCACGTTTAGCTCTTGGATTTGTGCTACAACTTCACGAACTCTTCGCACGAGGTACTGTCTCTGCTCAGACAGAGCCTTCGCATTTGGACCTTCGTCACACATTCTGGACTAGGTAGGTATAGTTAGTTACCAATGACAATAAACCCATAAATAGAGATAAGCAATTCTTAGAGATTACGAATCCCACGCAATTATGCCGACAGCGACCAAGCAAACTTGGCAGCGGCCCAACGATAAGAAAGTACAGTGTCAGCAAACCTGCCTGACGTTTGAGGCAAAATGCTCAATTCCTGATGCTCGACTTTTTACCTCAATGTATAAGGAATAAAATAGCGTATATCGATAATACAAGCTAAGAAGACGGGTTCACCCATGCACATTCTATAGGAAGGCAAATCTTCTTAGTCTGGAGTCCGAACGAACCCCTCAATATTAATTCAATAATTAATTAATTAAATAATTTGACCAGTTCAATATCCGGCTCGAAGGACCTTTTGTCTGGGTACCACCCAGTTATATTTTTTATTTTGATAATAGTGGACTGTATTATTTTAATGGAGTTTTGTAGGTATACCTACTAATGGGAAATATGAATCGCAACTTACCCTCGTTGACCGTAAAGGTGCATAGGACAATTAGGTTCGTAGGGTAGGTATAATGATAATGTAGAAATAAGGGAGGATATGGGAAATACAACAGAGATAATCAGTGGAAAGGACGAACCAACTCGCAGTGTGTTCCTCTTAAGTATTCCAGTATGGATGTCACGAGAATAAGCACTCGAAAATATCCTCAAAACACGGCTTACTAAGCCTGATAGAATAATTATTATAGGTATGTGCCGCGGTATAGATTGTCGCGGGAGGCCTCTGTACCTACGTCTAATAGCGAGGGCGGTACACAGAACACTGAAGTAACAACAACGCCCGTAGCGCTACTTATCGGTACATTATACAACTAACAATAATAATGAATTAATATCAAAGTTATGTTCGAACTCCGACAGTACTCTTTGTCAGTTTTGTCTTCTGTTCCGAGGATAGTGGAGAGAACCATGGATGCGTATCCCAAGGCCCCCTCAGGGTGAAACCCCAGCTGAGTGGAATGACGAAACAGGTCCTTCTGAAATATTCCAGTTTCATAATTAAAAATGTGGAAACTAGGAGCACTAGGATAGTTTTTCCTGGTATCTTTTCAAGGAGAGCGCAGGAAAACTTTTGATCTGAATATAAGAAGCTGGCTTAATTATGTTGGGATTTTACCATCGAGTAGGTAATCATTGGCAAGAAATTGCCGGAAAATCCTTAACCCCAAAATATGAATCCCAACGCATTAAGCAAATTAAAAAGTAGTTTCATTTTGATACTAAAGGTGCGTCCCACCATGCCCAGTTAAAATTAAACTGTAGATTTTGTCCTATGTTTACCATGTTAAATTGAACTTAAAGTTAAATTTAACATGGTAAATCTCCACTTTAAATTTAACTGGGCATGGCGGGACGCACCCTAAATAAATAAATGATTTTATGTAACATAAAACATAATGATCTCCTATATATTGTAAACTGTATCTTGTATATTGCCACCTCACATTGCCTGGCCTGACGAGTGTCAGACTTATATCCTAGGAGGTCTGGGTTTGAATCATGGCATACTTATTGTACGCCATTAATTCCTTTACGTGTTAGGAAAGTACTTACTTGCCCAACCCATGTTATTAAAACATGGCTTACAGACACCACCCGAGCAGATGGGGAAGTAAGGAGCGGAAACAGGAAAAAGCTCACTCATCCTTTTCTTTAGAAAAAACGCAGAAAAAACAGAGAAAACTTGCTTTTTTTCCTCTAATTTGCATTGAACCTACCTTTTTTGAAAGAAAGAAGAAAGAAAGAAAGAAGACATGCAGAATAATGATCTTTTGAGACTTGAGAAGTAGGTAGGACCTCCCTACCCTACTTAACCATATTAAGTACCAAAGATTAATTAAGTCAAGATATAAATACAGACTCACTACTTAGGTAGGTACTAGGCAGGTTAGGTAAGTATCAAGTATACATCGCTTTTATCTTACAACTTATGTAACTTGCGGGAACGGTATAAGTATATTTATCTTATATACCCACCTACCTAATATTACCTTCTACCCGTACTTCTACACCTAGGTACCTTACTTCGTACTTCATAATACTATCATCTTACTTTGCAGTGCTGAAGTGCAGTCATAAAATCTTTCTTATCCATGCATTCTTTTGCCGCTTTAAGTGATTGCTTAATTTCCTTTGACTCCATCCTGAAATAATTTAAAAATTATTGTTTACATACTTTCAAGGCGGCCGGCAGCCAATGCAGCCAGAGCCAGCCATATTTCTTTGCCGACACAGATTTGATTTGAAAAATAATAAGAGCAATGCAAAATTTTACTTACCTACTTTTAAATGTGAGCAGAATGAAAACTCAAATTAAATGCAGGCGTATCAAAGAAATAGCCAGCCTCTAGACCATAAAGGATCAGAAATATTATAATGCTCTAGACGCTCCAGCTTAGACGCTCCCTCAGACGCTCCAAACACGAGTGCACGAGTGGATCATTGTGATGCATATGACCAGTCGCGTGCCATCGACGTACGACGTTTCGTATTCGTGGCGACACTGCCGCTCATCCGTAAAATGCGCGGGAGACGACGCCATGTTGGTTGTTTTTACATTACCTGTATACGGAGTATACGTAATAACTTTACCTGTATCTGTATACGGAGTATACGTAAGGTAAAGTATTGTATTCGTGCGGGCCAATTTTCGGCAAACCTCAACTTTGAACCGTCATTGCTCCCAGACCTCAAAAGCGACTAAAACTTGCATATACATTTCGGAAACGTCCATTCCTTCGGAATATGAAAAACATCTCACTTTTTTCCTCCGACTAAAAGTTTGCCCACAGGAATTTTTGGTCGTCACTTCGGTAGCACTATTCGATCGATTTCATTAAAAATTGGTAGGGAGGTGTACTTTAACCTAGTGGTATTTTCCAAAATGAGCGAGTTACGGAACTTCAAAAGTTTTGAAAATTAATAAATCCACCATTTTGAAATATTTTGAAAAGGTCCACTGAAGATATTTTTTCGCCTCTACACTGGCTAAATGTTTGCCTAAAAAAGAATTACGAAAAAGCAAAAAAAAATCTCTCAAAATTTTATCACGTCCACTCACGGACTCTGCCTGAAAATGAAAGTGAAAAAAAGTGGGATTTCAGAAAAACTTTCTCGGAAAAAGTTTTAGGTAGCAAAGAGGCAAACGAAAAAGTCTCATAAACCAAGTCCGAATTGTGAAAAATAGAAGAGTTATGAGTGATTGAAAAACTACAAAACTTGTAAAATTTTCGAGGGGACACGAAAAAAATTTTGAAAACTCAAAATTAGGCTTTTGGAATCAGGATGGCTTGAAACGTCTAATGAAATCAAAATCTCAAAATCGCCCTTTGACGAAAAAACTTGGAAAAATTTCACCCCTCCAGGTTAATATTACAAGTTCACGACACTGCACATACAGTACTGCACAGTTACGACAAGAAAACCACTGCGCGCGTGTCGACGGCACGCGACTGGTGTATGCATGATAATGATCCACTCGTCAAACTCCAAACGCCAATAACAAACAATGCAACTGTCACCAACGTAACAAAGGTAAAAGCCCGCCAGAATTAGAATTATTTAAAAGTTTCAAAAGTGTGGTTCTAGAGCCTGTCATGCGGAAGATATTCCAAACTAAGAGGTAACTAACTTTAAGTGAAATACGGAAAGGTTGGTACCTATACATACCTTATAGTAACCGTGGTATTTCTGAGACCCAGAGGTTACGTTTCGTTACAAGTAGTTCAACTAATAAAATAAAGGGTCCGACAATGGTCGCACTTGATTTTCTCGCAATTTTTACGCCAGCGGTATCGAAAATTTTGATTTTTTTTTACGTAATTTATTTTTTTTTGACCAAAATTTTAACTTTTTCTAAAAAATATTTTGCCATACACTGAACAATAATTTTAGGCACCTACTCACCGGATTTCAAACATATCCATCAAATGGTGAAGTGTCGTTCGACGCGCAAAGTACGTGTTTTCTATTTTCCATGTCACGGCCTTAATTTTCAAGTAATTGAAAATCTATTGAAAGTAACCTTGAAGCATCTATCTGAGACCATTCTCACCAATTTTCAAGGAAATCTGTCGATTGGGGTTGTTGCAAATCCGTCTTAACCAATCAAAAACGTGATTTCCATTTATGGAAAATTTTCCTACGATAATGCCAATATTGGCCATAATTGTTAAGTTGGATAAATTTCGTTCGGTAAAACATCAAACTAGGTTAAAGTACACCTCCCTACCAATTTTTATTGAAATCGATCGAACAGTGCTACCGAAGTGACGACCAACGCGTTTGGGCCAAAACTAGGCCAAGTTATTGGCCCACTACCAAATGATTGTAAAATACATAAAAGCATCTATTCAAAAACACTTTCGCAAATTTTCAAGGTTCCAACTTGATATACGTAGCTTCCAGCCCTTCCGGTACACAGAATTCCAAGACTTCAGAATCTCGAGACTAAGTTCTTAAAAGAACCGTGGAATTATAAGTCTTTAAAAAGACATTAGGTGTGGATGTCCCTAGGACTGGGTTTCCTCGCTGAGGTAGTGACAAGTCGGCTGTTGGATGGTAAGTGAGTGCTTTCGTATAATGACATGGTATTTATAGACAGCCAGCAGCCAATTTTTTATGCTTTGCTCTGATTGGCTGCTGGAAAATTTTCTCGTTTCCCATTGGTTGATTGTTTTCTTACAATTCCAAGTTGACCTAGGGTCAGAATAATTATTATTTTACAATTAAAAGGGCTTTACTGCCTACTTTATTTATCTTTTGCTTATTATTTACGTTTCTAATAAGTTAGTTTACAAAATATGGAAAGTTTACATAGGAAAATCGAGTTTTTAGATCGGAGCAGAATGCTCGTCTGTGATTGGCTGAAATTAGATCTGCGTTCTTATGTTCGGGAAATGCGACCTACTTGCTAGGGAAAGCGTTCCTGAACATTCCGGCCGCCTTGAACTTTGTTCAAAAAGAAAAATTAAAATGACTAGATAGATATGTACATTTTTTAACTATTTTTACGTGACTGATTTCTTGTCTTGGTACTGGAACCTGGATGAAGACGTGGACTTCGCCGTGGACCACTGGGAGGCTCCGCCGACCGCCTTGGCTCATCATCCATTTCGTTCTTCACCCAAGATTCTGGTATTGCCAGCCGTTTGGGCGTTGCCTCGTCCCCGCCGCCCTCAAGGGGTATGATGGCCCCAAGAGGTGTGCTGCTCGCCGCCCTCGGAAGCCGAGGTGTGACTTTGGCTCGAACCGATTTTGGCACGTTACTGGATTTGGCACGAACTGACTTTGGCACGTTACTGGATTTGGCACGAACTGACTTTGGCACGTTACTGGATTTGGCACGAACTGACTTTGGCACGTTACTGGATTTTTCACGAGGTGAACAGGGTGGCAACTCGGCCCCGTCCTGATGTTGCAGTTGATCATTATTAGATTGAGACGAGCCAGGCTCAGTCCCAACTGAAGTTTCTATTGTTGCGTCGAGAGGTAAGACACAGATTTTGGTGATTTCACGAAAACATTTTTCTGCAGCTGCTTCCTCTGGTGTAAGGATTTTTCTTGCTGGCAGTTGTTCTAGCTCCCAGAATTTTGACAGGTCTGGCTTCTGCTCTGCTACGTGGAGAACTTGATCATCATTGTGATTCTCAACTGGCATCGGACCAGCAATAATCCATCCTAGATGGCTGTTCTGAGCTGCAGGGCCATTTCCTTTCTTGATAAATTCTGGAAGTATGATGTCATAATAGACATCCATTCCTAGTAGTATGTCCACGTCGGCTGGACAGTTGAAGTCTGGATCTGCCAGGATTAACTCACGAATGTGGTCCCAGGAGTTTTGAATTGGTAGGTTGGTTGCTGGACTTTTCGCCATTATTCGCGGCATTACCGTTGCTGTAACTGGCAACATAAACTCCTTGATGGTGGAGTGCACCTTTAACTTAGTCCTTTTGAACACGTTTTGCTTGACGGCACCAACTCCAGAAATCTTTTTGTTAATTCTTTCCATTGGCAGGTCGAGTTTCTTTGCGGCTGCTTCTGTTATCATTGAAAGTGTAGCTCCCCCATCGAGGAAAGCTCGCATTTTGTGAAAGCCTCCGTGCTTGTCTTGTACATTGACGATTGCTGTTGCAAGCATAATCGGAGGCTCCTTTTCTTGATAAGCGCAGGTAACGGGCTGCGCTGCTGGAGGTGCCTTGTGGAGCGTTATGTGATGCAGCTTGCCGCAGTTTCTGCATCCAGGCCGGCGACACTCCTTTGTCACGTGGTTTGTATTGAAACAATTCGAACACGCCTTGTGTTTCTTCAGAATTGTCCACTTGTCATGTATCTCCGCCTTATTTAAGACGGGACATCGCGCCAGGTAATGTTCCAGTTTGCATTCAGGGCAGGTTTGGCTTCTAAATGGCTTCTGCGGCGCTGATTGGTTCCCTGGCGCGTTTTGTTTTTCCTGCTGTTGAGGCTCTGCTGTTTTTTGTTCGAAGTATGGTTTCCGGAAGAATGGCTTCTGGCTATTCCCCGAAACTTCCGAAAATATTTTTGATTGCGCACGTTGTTGGAGAAAATTCAGTAGCGTCTCAGTCTTTGGTATCGAGTCGTCTGCATGCATGTTCTCCCATGCTGTATTAATTTCTTCATCACATTTTTCTAGAATCATTGGATTCCAAAAGTGAGCGGAGTCTTCCTGGCTGATGCCCATCAACGCCAAAGCAGCTCTTGCAGCTCGTATGTCGTCGATAAATTTTTCAAAGCTTCGCCTATCTGTTGGCGGTCGCAGAGTTTTGAATTTCTTAACAATGCCATAAATTGTATGACGCTTATTCTTGTACCGCTTCTCGAGGTAATCCCATGCCTCTTTGAAGGAATTTCCCCCTCCTGGGGCAATGAAAGAAATTATGTCTTTAGCTCTTTCCTTCATTGCTGATTTCAGGTAGTGGAGCCGGTCTTCGTCTGATAATTCGGGAAAACGATTCATCATATTCTGGAAGTTTGCCGAAAATGCGGGCCAGTGCACCTGCTCCCCGTCAAAGGTAGGCAAGTCCATTTTTGGCAGCTTGAAAGCAGGGCCGGCCGCCGTTCGCACTGTTGCTGTTGACATTGGAGACTCCGATCCCTCCTGTCGAGGCGTAGCCCCATTTGAGAAAAGCGTTACTAGAAGCATTGCGCTGTCTAGCATTCTCTCATAAATTGTTCTATGCTCCTCTTGAGCTTGAACTGGACATGTTTTTAAGATGTCCATGATATTATCATTAATATCATCTACCAGTCTTATTGCTGCTGGTTTGTAAGTGATAGCCTGCTCTCTGGTCAAACCATCAACTTTGTGGTTGTAGTTTTCTATCAGCCACTCTAGTTGTTTCCTTCTTAGAAGAAATCCCTCCATTTCGTCGGAGTTTTCGGAACTTGTATCCGTGTAATTGCTGGAACTTCGGTCCAGTGATTTTGCAACTCGGTGCTTGGTTTGTTGGAACTGTTGTCCAAGATTTGAGTCTATTAGTCGACTCGGATTGCTGGAGCTTGAGTCCAGTCTTTCAGCAACTTGGTGCTTGGTCTGTTGGAACTGTTGTCCAAGATTTGAGTCTATTAGTCGACTCGGATTGCTGGAGCTTGAGTCCAGTCTTTCAGCAACTTGGTGCTTGGTCTGTTGGAACTGTTGTCCAAGATTTGAGTCTATTAGTCGACTCGGATTGCTGGTACTTGAGTCCAGTCTTTCTGCAACTTGGTGCTTGAATTGTTGGAACTGTGGTCCAAAATTTGAGTCAATTAGTCGACTCGGATTGCTGGAACTTCTTGAGTCCAGTCTTTCAGCAACTTGGTGCTTGGTTTGTTGGAGCTGTGCTCCAAAATTTGAGTCTATTAGTCGACTCGAATTGCTGGAACTTCCTGAGTCCAGTCTTTCATCATCTTGGTGCTTCTTGTTCTGAGAACTTGGCTTTGACGACGGTGCCGGTTGGCCCGTTCTTTTCTTCCGTGATGGGGCCGTGTTGACGACTCCTGGAAATATTTCTTCTTACTTTGTAGTCGTCCACTTGGATAGTACTCGTGTACCAACGCGGATGACCGATTGACAACGCATGTGTCCCCGACCGTTCGCTATTCTTGACGCGAGTAGTAGTCGAAATCCAGCCACCCGCACTTGGCCAACTCTGTAGACGGACGCCTGGACGCGTTTAGTGCACGCGGCACATAGGTATAAAACGCCACTGGGGCGCCAACCATTTAACGAGGTTAGTGGATTGTCTCCCACGCAACCCACCGTGCAATGTGGTAGCGCTAACCTGCCTCTCCCACCACCGACCCAAGAGTTTTGGGCGGTGGCCGAGGTCGTAGGACCCCCTGTCACGCAGAGGCCGAAATACACACCCGGCCACGCTGGCCAGGAGGTAAGACTCCCCGTGGATGAGCTGACAGGGCGTCTTTGAAGCCCGATTTTCTTATTTCTTGGAAACTGCTGCCCGCAGCTTGGCTTGCTTGAGAGCTGTCTTGATTTTTGGTATCTGGGCCGATCCGGCCCTTCTTAGCAGGCGCAATTTTTGAGTTATCAGAATTTCTCAAAACAAATGTCCAGATATATACATTAGGTACCTACATACCAAATTTGAGCAAAATCGGACGAACGGTGTGACGTCCAGTTGCGCGACAGACTGACGTACGTACCTACGTCGGACGGACATTTTTTAAAACAACTTTTTTGGACTCGGGGGACCTCCAGGATCATGGGAAACCCAAAATCTCAAAATCGAAATTTTGCACGAAGACATAACTTTCTCAGCCCATGTATTACATACGGGCGAGAAAGTAAAAATGCCAACCCTGGGCTCGACCTACCACTTTTTCAGAGCCAGGGTGAGGAGAACAGTTACACCTAGTTCCTAGTTCCCACTCTGGCTGAGGAGAAGTTGTAGTGGGTGCCCAGGGCCCAGGGTTGAAATTTTTGCCCAGGTTAGAGTTCCCAGCGCACTGTGTTATTTCGTCTCACCTTCCTGAATATTTCAACGTACAATCCGCAGTGTGGAGGAAATTTTAATTGGGACGTCGTGAGAGCGCATGACCGCACTCGAGCAAGGCAACGGAAAAAGAAAATGTCCTCCCCTCCCCCAATCGCTCTTTGAGTCCCACCATCCCTCCCCTCAGTGCTGGGGTGTAGGGATTGGGACAACCCTCATCCCTATCCCCCTTTCTTCTCCCCCTGCTTACTGTTGCAATTTGCGACGAAGATTTTGTAGCTGTCTGCTAGCTGCGATCTGGAGGCGCAGTGGACACTGAACCGGAGAAGCCAGGTTTCAAATCCAGGTCGTTGAAAAAATTTCTAGACAAAAATCTCCTACCATTCGTTATCTCTATAAGTTTATGATTATACTAAGTTTGCACAGAAGCAAAAGGAAGGGTAATTGAATTTGAAACATATACAATATTATTTCTATCGACTAGCTGACAGGTGCTTTCTACTTACTTTTCAATCTACTTAAATAATTACTGCTTTGTGCACAGAGTATATAACCATGGTTAAATAAGTTCATCGAAACTTGTAGGTACCCTACCTGGGGTTGACTGCTCTATAATAACTAATAAGGCCATTCGTCATTATATTTCAGGTATAGGTACCTACCTACAGTACTCCTCAAGCTAATATATAGTCACATGCCTGTTATCATACATAATCATGCATATCCATAATACCTATAATTAAGAGGACGCTATACCTGACGATGCATTTTTTGCCACCCATAAGATTAACATTGCGAGCGCCGATTCATTTTCAAGGTTTACCCTTGGTTGGAAAGACACAAAATTTTGCCTGTACCTAGCCCTAACAATGCTCTAGGGAGTGTTCGAAACAGATTTCCCATTTTTGTACTGGTTTTCGAGATACAGCACTTTTCTTGAGGTATGCGATGCTAGCATTTGCAAAACAGTTGCAATAAAAGACACCAGTGAGAAATTGGGAAATCTGCTTCGAACACTCCCTAGAACATTGTTAGGGCTAGGTACAGGCAAAATTTTGTGTCTTTCCAACCAAGGGTAAACCTTGGAAATGAATCGCCGCTCGCAATGTTAATCTTATGGGCGGCAAAAAATGCACCGTCAGGTATAGCGGACCCTTAAGGCATTCACCTATTAAAATAGCTGTTGGTTCGTTTGGACATTCTTCGAGAAATCGATTTGATATCGAGTAAACACCTGCAGGTTTGGAAGAAAGCAAGTAGGAAGGTTCAATTTGTCGCTGACACTCACGAGTTATGTGAGCACCGTGTCATAAACAAACTTTGTTGACACATCCTCCTCCTATGTTTAACTTACCCGTGTTCGAAACAAAAGAATCGGGCCGAACCGACAAAAGTGGTTCCCAAAACGGAGAATGCTTCCTAATTAGCGGGCTTCTGGAACTCGGCTCAATCAGGGTCGGAGACTAGGCTAGATTTCACCACTTCTTATAGTACACTATAGTGTCCCCTAACGAACATGCAGATATGGCTTATGTTATGTTTAGCTTATGACAAGTGCTATAGTAAGAAAACAAGTAGTGCTGTCGCAAGGCACTTATGTCATAAGCTAAACATAAGATAACACAAATCCGTTCGTTACATGGACTAGTTAGAAGACACTATAGTACCTATACTATAAGGGGTGGTGAAATATATAGTTGTCACTCTCTATAACGACATTCACTATAACGTAAACCTCTCTATAACAAACCCTGATTCGCTCCTCGTTGTGGAGAGAGAGACGACTGTCTTAGATACCTATTTTCAAAAAACTGTAAATATGTCGAACCGGTGAGGTGTTCATTAGGGCTGGGTCCTATTTCTTAATAGCTCAGTGACAATCCGGATGCAGTGAAGGAAAAGAAAGCTTGGCTGCACCGCGTCCCCCATCCAACTCCACGACCAAAGACTAGGCTAGGTGGACGAGGTTCTTAAGAGCGACACACAATCGTGTTTGTTTACGTTTTTTTCGCACAATTTATGAGGAAACTAGGTATATAGGATAATTTTCTGAAATGTACTAGGTATACCTACCTAGCTGAGGTTTGGGGGGGACAAGCCCAGCAACTAGACCCTAGACCGTTTTCAAGAACTATCCATTGTGCTCAGCTGGCAGCACTACCAAATACCAGCTCCCCAGCCATCGAGTAAACGATGGGGACCCAAGGCCGTACCCAGGGGGGGGGGGGTTAGGGGGGTTCAAACCCCCCCCCCCCCCCCCCCCCCCCGAAACTATTCGGCTTTACACTAGAGAGAATTAAGTTTTGAAGGAGAAAATATAGTTTCGTGCTACTTAGGTACCTAAACCCCCCCCCCCCCCCGAAATATTTTCCTGGGTACGGCCTTGTGGGGACCTACAGTTTTGGGTGGGTTCTGAACCACCACAGCCTCGATATACATTTCACTTGACATGCTGAACATATCAGAGGTGAATGCCAAGTAGAAAAACTTTTTGGTAGGATCGGGATCGAACCGGTGTGACCCGGCTCTCACTGCTCCTCAAAAGTCGACCATTTAGTCCACCCGGCTATCGAGGCCTTAGGTATACCTACCTACCTACTTACCTATGTCTTTTTAACATCATAAATGGCTAAGTTGTGATTTTACGATGGAGTGATTTTTGTCAACAAAACAATTGTCCAAAATCACAACATATTATATTTCAGAATATTTAAATATCCAATAGTTTCCTCAGAAAGCGTGCATGAAAAAACGTAAACAAAAACGATCGCATGGTCGCTCTTAAATTGATAAACCTAGTGCCGGCCCTGCGTGGAAGATAATAAAAAGGAAACCGTTTGTAGCGTTCAGATAGCTCCCGAATCCACTCAAAATCTACTCAACAAATTTTTCATCGGAGAAGAAGAATTTATTTTCGTTTTTAATGAGGAGAAATCGATATCGCACAGCTATCACGTTCATATATTACGCAGGTCCTGTTCAGTGGTGAGCAGGGACGATAAGCCTGTGATACCTACAAGCCTTTCTGCTTTGTTGGATACCTCGTACCCATACCTCAACCTGGTAGGTACTCGATACCCCTTAAGAGGACGCTATACCTGACGATGCATTTTTGGCCGCCCATAAGATTAACATTGCGAGCGGCGATTCATTTTCAAGGTTTACCCTTGGTTGGAAAGACACAAAATTTTGCCTGTACCTAGCCCTAACAATGTTCTAGGGAGTGTTCGAAGCAGATTTCCCAATTTCTCACTGGTTTCTTTTATTGCAACTGTTTTGCAAATGCTAGCATCGCATACCTCAAGAAAAGTGCTGTATCTTGACAAAAATGGGAAATCTGCTTCAAACACTCCCTAGAACATTGTTAGGGCTAGGTACAGGCAAAATTTTGTGTCTTTCCAACCAAGGGTAAACCTAGAAAATGAATCGCCGCTCGCAGTGTTAATCTTATGGGCGGCAAAAAATGCACCGTCAGGTATAGCGGACCCTTAAGGCCAAACTACACGGTAAGGCTGCGTCCCACCGTACTCGGTTAAGAGAAAAATGCCGAATTTGTTCCATGTTTACTATGGTAAATTGTCAGGATAACGGGTGGTTTTCTGTTAAGGGAACAATTTAACAGTTAAACAGAACAAATAAATATACTAGGGGTTAACCACTCCAGAGATTACTTGAGATTGCCTGAGATTGCACGAAGATTTCCAAAGATTTCCTGAGATTCTCAACGAGATTCGTGGAAAGATGCACCCCGAAGGGTTCATTACCCCAGAAATATCCAAGATTCCGTGAGATTTCATAAAGATTTCCAATGATTACCTGAAATTCCCAACGAGATTCCCAACGAGATTCTTGGAGTGGTTAACCCCTCGTAAATAACAATAGTTTTCCGAGTGCATAAGGCATTTCGACTTTCCATTGGACAATACGTAATATGAATCCACTATTCTGTTCGTTATAGAGGGGGTATCTCACGCCATCAGTGCAAAACACCCTTCACAAAAAATGAAGTCAGTACCTCCCAAGTCTTCACTCCGTACGCCACGCGCCCTCGGTGGACAAAATCACGCTGCGTGCATGTTGCACTAACTCCCAAATAAAACAAAACTTAATGACTTGTCCTAGTGCGGCCGCCCTCCGTTATGGAGCCCGTCATTGACCTAGTCAGGCGCGTGTCAGGATCGAGGGGTTGTGCAAATTGTACGTACGGACGTACAAATTGGACGGCACCCCGCTGAGCAGCGCACGTGGCGGCGCCGCGTAGCTGCACTTTAATGAGGTCCGTTTGCACAAAAACAACGAAGCGAGTTTTGCGGGTTGCGAGCCTTTGCGGCCTCTGCCCCTAACGGCTGCGACACCCCTCACCCTCTCACCCCTGGGGGTGGGAATTTTTGATTTTTAGAATTTCCTGGGAAAATTATAAAAACGGGACTTTTTGTTTTATGTGCTGGTTGTGTTTTGAATGCACCCCCGATTTTTCTGAAATCTCTGCGTTGCATTTAAAGCACTGGGAAACACTGGTAATTAACTGCACGACCGGCAATGGCCGTGGCTGCTGTAAAAGCTAAACATAGTGTGCTATTCGAACGAAAAAGAAATGACTGCGAATAGGACACTGCATGTTTAGCTTGGACTGGAGAACCAATTTCTTCGAAAGATAGAAATAGTGGTGCAATAACTGTTCGAAATAAATTATACCATAATTTAATGTATACCTATTTACGTAGGTACGTACATCTGTAGCGTAATTTGGGGGGGGCGGGGGGGGCGGTCCGCCCCGGGCCCGGGGGCCCGGGGGGCCCGGAGGGGCCCGGAGGAGCCCCAGGCGGAGGGGGGGCTCAGAGGGCCGGGGGCCCGAGGGGGCCGGGGCCTGTGAGCCCGAAGGCTCCTATGTTAGATTTAAAACAAGAAGTCATATTTTCCTAGTTGTTTTGATAAAATTTTCCTTTCGCTCGCTCGATTAATGGTTTCCTTTTTCGGGAGTCAGGGCGGCCCACCGTAAGCGGTTGGCATGATTTAGAAAAGGCAAATGAATAAATGTTTTATCCCTGCTAACTATTTGGATCTCAAATTTTCTTCTCGCTCGCTTCGCTCGCTCGATTACTGGTTTCCTTTTTCGGGGGTCAGGGCGGCCCGCCGTAAGTGGTTGGCATGATTTAGAAAAGGCAAATGAATAAATGTTTTATCCCTGCTAACTATTTGGAGCTCAAATTTTCTTCTCGCTCGCTTCGCTCGCTCGATTACTGGTTTCCTTTTTCGGGGCTCAGGGCGGCCCGCCGTAAGCGGTTGGCATGATTTAGAAAAGGCAAATGAATAAATGTTTTATCCCTGCTAACTATTTAGAGCTCAAATTTTCTTCTCACTCGCTTCGCTCGCTCGATTAATGGTTTCCTTTTTTGGGAGTCAGGGCGGCCCGCCGTAAGCGATTGGCACGGTTTAGAAAAGGCAAGTGCATAAATAAATAAACGATTTATCGCAGTTAACTATTTAGATCTCAAAATTTTTTCTCGCTCGCTTTGCTCGCTCGGTTACTTGGTATTGGTTTTGGGGTGGGGCGCCTGAAGGGGACATCAAAGAGGACTAGCCAAGACAACTGGACGAAAAAAAGATAAATATTGCAGGGGTGGGGGGGGGGGGGGGGGGGGGGGGCCGGGTGGGGTGGGGGGGCCCGGTGAGGCGAAGCCGCCCCCCCTTCGAAAATGCTTAGTTACGCCACTGGTATGTACGTCGTACATACCTAATTTAATAAGTATGGCGGTCCTTTCGAGAAGTTTTTAGGAGGTTTGGCAGCTGCCATAGCCGAGGGGGTAACCACTCCAGAGAGTCCTTGAGATTCCACTGAGATTCCATAAAGATTTCCAAAGATTCCAATATTCATAGCAAGATGAACGCCGAAGGGATAACCACTCCAAAAAATTTCAAGATTCCCTGAGATTTCATAAAGATTTCCAATGATTCCCATCGAGATTCCCAATGAGTGGTTAACCCCTCGGCCATAGCTTTGCTTGAGAATTTTCTCTGCAATCTGTGGTTCTATGATATCGTCAGAATCACGCTACGCAGTCGAGTTTTCCGAGGACTGTCCAAGGAAAAATTTCGAAAAGCAGAGGCTAGAACCTGGGCCCACATATCACCTATCAATTTGTAGCCTTTCAGACAATACACCTCGCGATCGATTGGTATTCGAAGTTCTTGCCTGTCGGTGTTGATTTATAATTTGACGTCTGACGGGTAGGTATTGCAGGTGTTGGTCTTGGCGCACAATAGACCAACTGCTCCTCTCCCACGCAGTCACTTCAAAACTACCCCCGAAAACCCATTTAGTATGCACATTACGAAAAAGCTCGTCAACACGTTCCTAATTCATATGAAAATTATATTAGGTATGGTATACTTCCTTCTTTTGTTGGTTCTCTGGGTAGTTATTTTACGATAGGAACCTTAATTTATGGTGTTAAAACGAGGGGTAACCACTCCAGAGATTGCTTGAGATTGCACGAAGATTTCCAAAGATTTCCTGAGATGGTCAACGAGATTCGTGGAAAGATGCACTCCGAAGGGTTATAACTACTCCAGAAATTTCCAAGATGCCTTGAGATTTCATAAAGATTTCCAATGGTTGCCTGAGATTCTCAACAAGATTCCCGACGAGATTCCTGGAGTGGTTAACCCCTCGCGTTAAAATGATATTTTATATTTCAGAACATCTGAGTATCCAAAAGTTTTCTCGAAAACTGGGAAATTATTCCGCGACCACTATTTCACGATTGTTTCCGTTTTTTCTCGGCTCACTATTGGATATTTAATTGCTCTGAAATATAATATGTCTTCTTAACGGCTGTGTGCACGATCGAGTGATTTTTGTCAACAAAAAAATTTGTCCGAAGTTAACCGATCGGTCATTAAAAAGACATATTATATTTCAGAGCATTTAAATCTACAACAGTGTCCCTTTGAAAGCAAGTTAGCCCTCAAACAATATAGCCAGCGGCTTCGCTCTTTTGTATCATTTTCTTCACCTTGTACCGTCGTCGAATGTCTTTCTAGGTTACGTAGGCTCTTACTGACAGAGCAAAGAAGCAATCGATAATGGGTGCGCATTGTCCTGCTTTCAGAGAGCGGACATAATAAAATAAGCTGACAGCAGCGGCGTGGTTCTTGGCCAACCACTTGGAATGCAACAGATGGAGGAACTAAAAGAGACCGAGGAAAACTAAAACATCTCATGAATATGTAATCAGAACGAAATATAGGTGGGTAAATTTACGTTGTTCCTTTCACCCGTCACTGGCCTAATGGAAATTGCAGATGACAGTGAAATTTTAAAGATAATGGCTAAAGAGTTGGCTTGTAAAAGCATAGACTCAAAATAAAAGTGTTCAGTGTTTCAGCAACCTTTCCGAGAGGGCGTATAGCACCATATAAGCAATATTCCCATAAAGAGATTGCTTTGATACCTATAGGTTTCCCCATAGCCGTATCCACGGGGGGGGGGGGGGGGGGGGGAGGGGTTAGGGGGTAACCCCCCCCCCCCCCATGACCCTAGCCCCCCCCCCCCCCCCCATAACCGCTTTCTGGATACGGGCCTGGGTTTCCCCAGAGCTCCGTGTATTTTGACAATGGCGGAGCACCTGCATGAACACCGAAGCAAGAGGGCACAGGATCTACCCCGGAGTTGTGCAGATTTTTTCTGGTTTTTTCTGGTACCTGGCCTTCATCGACTGGAGGAAAACAACTAGGGCGTGATTCTGACGAACTCTAGCCCTCCTCCTTCTCTACCGAATGTCCCCACTTCACAACTCCTACGATGAGGTGATAGATCTACGCAGACACGGCGGCAGTGTTCGGACTTTTCTTGGGTGACTTGAGTCTGGCGGTTATCGGCGGGCGATCAAAGGTTGATGGATGCGTCGCAAGGCGCTGCCACGATCCGTCATACCTGCGACAACCAACCGTCACCCTGATCTTCAGGCATGCGCGAACAGATATTATTAACTTTACAAGACAAATCGTCACCATTGGAGCCCTGCCCTGCTTGCCTCCACCAGTGGCGTCTCGCTGTTCTATAGGTAAGTACGGGGGGTTAACCACTCTCGTTGGGAATCTCAGGCAATCATTGAAAATCTTTATGAAATCTCAGGGAATCTTGGAAATTTCTGGAGTAATAACCCTTTGGGGTGCATCTTTCCACTAATCTCGTTGAGAATCTCAGGAAATCTTTGGAAATCTTCATGCAATCTCAAGTAATCTCTGGAGTGGTCAACCCTCTGGTAAGTAGTTTTCCTGTAACAAAAAATTAGAAGTATTTTTAGTTCACTATAGTATTTTTTCTTCACTGAACTGAATGGTTGTTGACTCAGGAACAATTACTATTCTTTTATTTTTCATGTTGATATAGGGGGAAACAGCGGACAGTTCCCTGTACAAAGAACTAGCTGTTGTACTACAGTATAGGTAGGTAATCATGCTTTCTATAACGAACACCTCTCTATAACAAACACCTCTCTATAACGAACGAACGGTAGGGTCACTTGAGAAACCCTGTCTTGTTTTGAAACAACCTCTGTAACGAACACTCTTTGTATCGAGAAAATTTACAGTCGCTATAGAGAGACTATATCAACTGGACATATTTCGATCATAAACTCCCAAAAACCTTCCACCATTTTCATTCATGAACATTGTCTCCCATACAAGTGATTTTACTACTTTCTCAGCATGTCCGGTCTCCCGTTCGTTTTTTGAACGAGCCGCCACTGGAGGCTTCCCTTCATAATCTGATCTAGGATCCATATTCCATGAAAATTGATGATCCTGGACGGAACTTGTTGAGACGTCTTCTGTTTTCCGTTTTTATGAATACCTCTTCTCCATGTCTTCGAGATAACACGTCCTTTTCGTTTCATTCATGATCTCCAGAAGGAAATTGATGGAGTATTCATTCTTATTTGTAAAGACGAGAAGACATACAGGGGGTACAGTTATCATCACTCTCTATATAGCGACGGTCAGGGACCAAGTACGCTATAAAGAAAGTTCGCTATAGAGATGGTGAAATTGTAGAGATAGGGTTTATCAACGTTCGTAATAAAGGGCGCCGTTACAAATGTAATTAAAAATGGTCGCAGATCAAACCTCATCATCAACTAAAGACCCTTGAGAAATCCTGACGCAATTTTGGTACCTTCTCTATAGCGAGGAAATATACTCGGTTCCTTAAGGCTGAATATACATTCGCTATTTTCGACTACATGTACTTGGTTCGCAATGCTAAGTACTTCAAGCCCTACTCCGAAGTTACAGGGCGAGTGGAAAGTGTTTATAGGGGGATGTAAACCTGAGACTCTTTGTCGTGAGGTAGTGTTGTATTTTTGCATGAAATGGAGTAATAAGCCCACAGGAGCGATTTTAAACAGTCAACTACCAGCCCACATGTTTTTTGACAGATCACAAAAACACAACACTACCTCACGCGAAATATTTTTTTGTAACGATTCGGACTAAAACAGTATGATTTTATCGTCACATTTAGTAGAAAAGCTTGATAAATGTTTGTACTATTTACCGTAGCCATGTTGCATTTTGGCAATTTTTATTTCACTTACGGAAGTGGGTAATTTCAACAGCATTTCTCTACTTTTCTCCTGTAAAAGCTAAACATAGTGTCCTACTTTTACTCGTTCGTTTCGCGTTCAAATAGCACATTATGTTTAGCTTTTAGAGTAGACACAATCAATACGAGATTTCAATTACCAGTCTCCGGTTGTACTAAAATGTAAACATTAGTTTTGTCGAATATTTACTTTCGCACAGTGGTTTTGGCGGAGTTCGTCGAGAATGTATGGTGGCCGTTAACTCGTTATAGAGAGAGACTGATGTATGTAAAATGGTAATGACGCTGTAGGCGTTCAAAATGTAGAGGTTTTTGGGGGTTTTGTATCGTTTATTGTGATTTTTGAACATCGCATAGGTAGGGAGTGACGCAGTACAATTAAGGGTAGAATGGGATAAAAGTTTGGAAGGAATGGGGATGGGGTATGGTGGTCCGTGGGGAAGGGGCGGGAGCGGGGGATGGGGACCTCATTAGGGGAGAAATATGACGCTGAGAGGAAAATAAAGGACGCAAAGAAAAGTCTGCAGTGCCGGAGTCAGGTTTGGAATGGCAATGCAGGGATGGCGGGTACCCACAAAAACTGCCATCCCCAATAACTATGCGTCCGGGGATGCCAACTTGTCAGAACGGCCGTCCAGGAGGATCGTCATGCTGCATGGGCCTGGGTGAGATAGTGGGTGCATGAGGAAAGGGCTTCTTTCTTTCTTTTAAGGCGGGTGGGGGAGCCGCAAAGCCCGGTGGAAACCTGGCTTTCACTGGCCGAGGATAAACTTGACTGTTGGGCGTGATTCTGACCAGATACGGACAGAGCTCACGAAAGGTGAGATCCTGTACCTCCCTACGCCCCGGCTTTTCTGTAAATAGGTAAATAGCGAGGGGGTAACTACTCCAGAGATTCCTTGAGATTCCCTAAGATTCCATAAGGATTTCCAAAGATTCCCAACGATATTCATAGAAAGATGAACCCCGAAGGGGTAACCACTCCAAAAAAAATTCCAAGATTCCGTGAGATTTCATAAAGATTTCCAATGATTCCCAACGAGATTCCCAACGAGTGGTTAACCCCTCGGTAAATAGTTATCAAGACCTCATACCCTTTGATTTGGGGAACCTGAATCCGTTGCTGACAGCTGCCTGTTTCCCCCCCTCGCCCTTCCTGCCAGGACTTCATCATTATAATGAACCCCGCTCCCCCTCCCGCTCCCGGTTCGAGAGATTTCAAAATTTTTCCAGTCAGCTTCTCGAGTTTCCAAGATTTTTCTCATCGGGAAAGCTTTCTCTACTGAAGCGTGGGGCTTGCTTCCGTCATACACCGTAACCATCTCCTTACTTATTATTTATTTTCCGTTTCTAAAGCCTGAGGGAGAATAATTGAGTATATAGGTATTTCGTAGAGGGGTGCTGGGGGACAAGCCCAGCAACTAGACCACTTCAAAAATTATCCATCGCGCTCAGCTGGCAGCAATACTAAATACCAGCTCCCCACCCATCGTGTTAGTACACGACGGGGACCTACAGTTTTAGAAGGGTTCCAAACCACGACAGCCTCAACACGCTTTTCACGTGACCTGCTAAGCCGATCAGAAAAACTTTGATAGAATCGGGATCGAACCAGTGTGAACTACACTTAAGGGTCCGCTATATCTGACGGTGCATCTTTTGCCGCCCATAAGATTAACATTGCGAGCGGCGATTCATTTTCAAGGTTTACCCTTGGTTGGAAAGACACACAATTTTGCCTGTACCTAGCCCTAACAATGTTCTAGGGAGTGTTCGAAGCAGTTTTCCCATTTTTTTTACTGGTTTTCGAGATACAGCACTTTTCTTGAGGTATACGATGCTAACATTTGCAAAACAGTTGCAATAAAAGAAACCAGTGAGAAATTGGGAAATCTGCTTCGAACACTCCCTAGAACATTGTTAGGGCTAGGTACAGGCAAAATTTTGTGTCTTTCCAACCAAGGGTAAACCTTTGAAATGAATCGCCGCTCGCAATGTTAATCTTATGGGCGGCAAAAAATGCATCGTCAGGTATAGCGTCCTCTTAAGGTTCTGCTTTACCTGCTGATGTTTTTCTATACCAGCCATAAGAATAACATTGTGAGCTGCAGTACATACTCTGTGGGTTATTACCGTGCTTAATAATTTGCGCTTATCAGAGAAACGATGCATCAAAGGGAACAGTGTCTTGTGACAAGCAAACGCTGAAACTCCTGTTTAGAAATACATTGATTAATGTTCCTACTTTTCCTTTGAAAATGAAATATATGAGGTTTTTACTTCTGTATAATGAGGAAAGTAAAACTACGGATTCCTAAGTTAAAGAATCCATCTGACATTCACCAGTTATATTTAACTGGAGGTTAACTCGAGTTAAAGAACTGGTAGTTGTCTTTAGAGAGAGGTCTTTAGAGGATCCTAACCCTATCAATTTTTTTTAGGTTAGGTTTGTCTACGTCCACCAGCTTCCCAGGTGAGTTTTGAACCACCACAGCCTCGATATACATTTCAGTAGACATGCAGGACAAATGATAGGTAAACGCCGGCCAGAAAAAACTTTGGTAGGATCGGGATCGAACCGGTGTGACCCAGCTCCAGTCTACCATCTTGACGACTGGGCTATCGAGGCTGTTATAAAGTCGCACGGTGGTGAGCCCGCATGTTACGGAACG
The DNA here is from genome assembly GCA_950004255.1 of Mesopsocus fuscifrons. Lineage (NCBI taxonomy): Eukaryota > Metazoa > Arthropoda > Insecta > Psocodea > Mesopsocidae > Mesopsocus > Mesopsocus fuscifrons. The sequence continues at coordinate 3,279,870 of OX465375.1, forward strand.
GCCGCTATCTAACATCGCAACGCTCTCATGCCTTCAGTCAACCCTTTGCCACTTCTACCCCTCCGTCAGTTTTCCCAACAACAAGGTGTTTGATAGATGCCTTATCATCCGCAGTCATCTTCATTATAATGTCTGCAAGAAGCCTTAAAAGGTGTGCACTAGTGATGCACGATGCAAGAACAAGAACAAGAAACGGCATTTCTTGTTCTTGTTCTCGCAAAGCGACTCTTGCTCTTGTTCTTGCAGTAAAAATCCTATAGTGTTCTTATTCTTGTTCTTGCAGTAGAAATCATTTCTTGCTCTTGTTCTTGTTCTTGCTGCGAGAGTCTTGCAATTTCTACATGGAATTTTATGCTGTTCAAATGTGGTTTTTTGCCTACCGAGCGGCCATTTCAAGTGCAATCTATCGTCGCATAGTCTGCAGAGTTTTTCGCACAATATATGGACTGCAATCCATGAATGAAGCTTTGGAAAAAATCTGCCTGGGTTTATGCAAGACTCTTGCGAGAACTCTTGCAAGAGTTCTTGTTCTTGCAAGTCACTTCTTGTTCTTGTTCTTGAAATCAAAATCAACTCTTGTTCTTGCTCTTGTTCTTGTTCTTGCATGCAAGAAGTGCAAGAACAAAAGCAAGACAAGAAATTTTCGTGCATCACTAGTGTGCACATACAATTTGAGGTTTTTTTTTTATACAGTCTATATACCTACCTCGCGTAGGTACCTCCTTTACGTTGGCGGAAATTGGTAGGTACTACTACTTCGTCAAAAAATTTATTCTCTCTGCCCTTGGTCTGGAACCAACCTAAAAATCTATAGGTTCCCGACGTCGCCAGCTGAGCACGATGGATAGTTATTGAAATGGTCTAGTTGCTGGGCTTGTCCCCCGTCAGCTCTACTTATTAACGAATCCCCTGAAAGAGTAAAAGGGGACTGTATGTCATGGGCGTAGGAGGACCAAAAACCTGGATTGGCTCAGCCCCCCAACGCCTTCTCCTCAAGCATGGCTTTATGAGACGTTATTTGTAGGCCAGAAAAATCCTGGGGGTGGCTAAACTATTCCTGGGGGGCCCCAGGCCGGCAGCCCCCCTTGCTACGCCTATGTATGTAGCCACTAAAACTGGAACCACCAGAACTTTTAGTTATGAAGTCCCATCAACCACCGCGCCTACGTATATGCTGTTTCTATGGCAAAGACTAATAGCACTTCTCGATAACGATTGAAAGTCTAACATATTACTCGCGGCCGAGTCGTACCTGAAAATGTCTTTTAGGCACCGACAACTTCATCCGTCCTAGTTCGTGATTAAAACCATTTGCCTGCCACCATAAATTTGGGAATGAATGAACTACAGTAGCAAGTTTGGGACCTTTAAGGCTGGGGATCGCAGGTTCGGCAATTAGAGAAGAATTGTTCGGTTGTTTATTGGAATCCTCGCGGTTATCAGAGATCGCGTGAACAGTGCCCGAAGAGTAAATCTTGGAGTTATCGCGGACGTCATCAGGCGCAGGCTCCTGTAGGACCTACTTCTTCTCTGAAAGGTCCATTTCGATTTTATTCTAGTATACAGTAGTCTCTCTCTATAACGACGTAAATTTTCTCGCTATAGAGAGGGTTCCAAGGGGTTTATAAAAAGACCGTAGCGTTCGTTGATGAGTAATCTGTTGAAGTGCCAGTACAAATTGTATATGCAGTTGTCACTCTCTCTTTAACGAATACCTCTCTATAAAGAGCAAAAATGACGGTCCCTTATCGGTCGCTATAGAGAGACTACTTTTTTCTTGACCCTATATATTGCACTCTACAAGCCGCCTTTTCAGAACAAGAATGTGAAGTTGCAGTTGACACTAATAGGTCTGTATCTTATAGATAAGAATGCTATCGTCAGGATGGTGAAAGACACCACCTTTTCTTTTCGGGAGGATAACGCTATAGTGAACTTTTATCGGTCACTATAGTAGACCTTAGGAGCTGGTGAAATTCATATATAAAGGACGTTGAGGAGGTCTACATTAAAAGTATAGGTAGGTAATATTGTATTATTTACTATATAATATTATATAATATTCCTAGACAACACATTAAAAATGAGATCAGGACGGGGTAACAGTGTTGGATGTGGTTGAATTTACACACAATTTTGAACCTAGAAAATCTATAAAATATATACTAAAGATCTCTCGCAGATCAATTATTTTGACATTAGGCCCGTGTAATTTTCCGAATAAATAACCTAGTCCAGTTTACATTTAATTGCTAATTCAATTAGTGAAATATCCACATGGTTACCAGAAGCACATGCTCCACATAACAACTAGCTTGATAGATTCTATACCCATTATTATGGCAACTGGTTAAACAGTTTAGTTTTCGACTATATCACCTGCCATACGAACGTTCTCAAGAACAAATGTTGAGGTCAGTGGCCTGTTTAAAATTTTCACAAGGTTGAGTTTGTTGGTAAAGAATTATTTCGTCAAATTATTGGGGGAGTTCTGAAGGAGGTCGTCCATCTAGCCGCCCCACCCGCCGTCTTCCAGAATACAGGGCAGGAGCACGATGGACGACCTCTTTAACACAAGATAAAATTTCACCATAATTTAGCACTCTAGGGAATTAAATTAGGTACCCAGGCGTCCTTGAACCCTCACCCTAGAAACTAAAGGTTGTATCGTGTATACCCGGCATTAAAGTGGGGGGGAAGGAGAGGTAGATCAGTACATATCGCTGTAGCCAGGCCCATGGTGCATATGATGAACTTCGTCCAAGTTCTGGGAGGAGGTGTCCATGAGACCGCTGGACGGGCAGTCCATACTGCTGGTGCTGCTGACGGACAGGGGGTTCCCTGGACCTGGAGTACCTGGAGGGTGACCACCGCCCTCTTGCCTCATCAGATTCCGTCGCCATTTCGCTCTTGCATTCTGGAACCATACCTAGAATCCCGAGAATGATTGTTGAATTTCAATTTGTCTTTCGAACGTCAGAAATCATACATACTGCTATGGAAATCTCACCTGCAGAACTCTTTTCGATAGCCCAGTCTTTTGCGCTAGCTGCTTGAGGTCCTTGGCATCGGGGTTCTGGTTGATGGCGAAGTAGGACTTCATGGTTCGAAGCTGGTGGTGCTTGAAGGAAGTGCGCATGCGCTTGGTACGAGTGTTTTGCGAAGTTTGCTGGCTTGGTGACCCCGGCAGTGATCCCTCGTAGGACAGGGACTCCATCGAAGATGACAGGTCGTTGGGGTGCAAAAGTTCTGCCAACAATTAAGGATGAAATAAAACGTGGCACTAGAATGGTTTCTAGCGACATCAGAACTTTCGAACCTACCTTTCTCTTTTAATCGGAGTAGATGTGCTATTTAACAGTCACCATTAGTAGTGACTATTACATTGAATTGAAAATCGAAGAGTTGAGAATGACCTGGACCCTGGACGATGGCTATTCCCATGAAATACCTGAGAGTCCGGCAGGTAGTGCCTATCGAAGTTAGCAAGAAGGAACATAACATTCTCTGACGCAGAGGCTGTAAATTTCTTTATTTTTTATACGGATAGCGGCCCAGATCTCAGGACCGGGCTGACCCAAAAGAACAACAAGCATCGAACTAAGAAAAAAGGAAAGAAAACAAGAAGAAGAGTGGGGTTCCAAGAAATCGTGAGAAGACCGGACCGGTTGGGACTTGGGAGTCGACCGCATTAATGCACAACACGAGTCTGAATAAAGTCCCAACACTATCTAAAATTGAAATAAAATGGTCCCTGCATCGGGATCTGTTTATTTATGGGGCAGTCGGTAGCGGTGCTCCATGGGGCGGTGGGTGGGCCCAACATGGCTCCCTTTGCTCCAACCAACATGGTCCTTCCAGCTGGACAGGACCGTGTCAAGCGTCGTGCTCTATGGTCCTTCCAGTTGGACAGGACCGTGTCTCTATGGCCCTTCCAGCAGGATATGACGTAGTGGGCATAGAACGTGCCTATGGTCCTTCGAGCCAGCAAGACCTTGTATTTTCCTGTGCTACGTGGTCCTTCGAGCCGGATAGGACTGCGTCTAGTGCCGTACTGTGTGATACCTTTGCACCAGTATACTTCTGTGCTTCATGGTCCTTCGAGCCGGACAGGACCTGCTATCTACTGCTATACTATACTTATGGTCCTTCGAGCCGGTCCAGTCCATGCCTAGTCTGGTGCTCTATGATCCTTCGAGCTAGGTAAGACCTTTGTCTACTAATAGGCTGTAAAGAGCCTAAAAACACCCTTCATAACCACTTCAAAGAACTGAAAACTAAAAAGCGACAGTTTGAAAATACAACTGAAAAGCGTCCCGAAGGACCACCCTTGAGGAATAAAACAAGGAACTGGTAGTAAATAGACAAAAAACAAACATGGCATTGGTGATGTTTACTCAAAAGCGGCTTCGTCAGCAGAAGTAAATTTTCCGGGGTAAACATACCGCACACTGCTGTTGCTGCTGAAATCACGACGAGTGCTCAGCAAATACTTCAACATTCTCCCCTGACGTTTTGCTATTGTACAATCTTACTCGCAGGGGGAGTTGAAAACTTACTCAAGTGTGCGCTGAACACAAATTTCTTCAAAATGTAGAGTTTTATAATAGAGGATTGGTTTTAAGTAATGTACCTACGTACCTACCTTCCTACCCCACCTACCTTTTTTTGTGGGTGTGCCCGGTAACACCACAGGAATTAGGCTGAAGCCGAAGAGAATTTGGCCGAAGCTAAATGAGAATGGGCCGAAGCCTATCTACCTATATGCCGTAAGCAGAAAATATTGCTTACGCCAGAATTAGAACCCAGACTGCTCAGGCACTCAACTCGCACCTATAATAGATTGGGCTTGGTCTCTTCAATTATAAAGACCGAGTGTGCTCGATCGTTATAGAAAGGTTCCGTTATAAACACTGAAAACAGAATTTTCTAAGTACTTCCCGAAAATATCCAAATTTGTGAACTTTTAAGATGGGATCATACTCTGGTTCCCAGGGCAAATATCACGTAAAACAGCTTCAAGGGGAGTGCACTCAACGTCACCCCCTCTCATTCTATTGTCTAAACCTCTCGAGCATTGTTATTGGAGCGAAGCTCACTGACACGCCAAGGCTTTCACAGCGCTTACGTTTTCAGTTGTCAGCCCTGGAGGCGTAATATGCCCTTCAATGAGATCATTTTTAGTTCCATTGTTTTCTTATATAGCCTACCTCACTATTGAATCACAGAGGGACACCCACTGCTCTAAAAAACTCAGGATTTCCAACATTATTTTTTGTTCAGTAAAAGAAGTAGACAATTCAGGAAACTGATCGACTGCAGTTTCATGCAGGTACCTGATTATCCATGTTTCGAACTGACGGTTTGGGGAAGCTCAAAAACTATCTTCTCCTATATCAGTGGTTCCCGAGATAATCTTACCTGACGGTGCATTTTTTGCCGCCCATAAGATTAACATTGCGAGCGGCGATTCATTTTCAAGGTTTACCCTTGGTTGGAAAGACACAAAATTTTGCCTGTACTTAGCCCTAACAATGTTCTGGGGAGTGTTCGAAGCAGATTTCCCAATTTCTCACTGGTTTCTTTTATTGCAACTGTTTTGCAAATGCTAGCATCGCATACCTCAAGAAAAGTGCTGTATCTCGAAAAACGTCAGGTATAGCGGACCCTTAATGGTAAAATACGAAATTTGACTGCTTCCGCACCTGTATCTCGGTAACCGTTCACTTCCAGACAACCATTACCTAGTCAAAGTCCATCTCAATCGACCCCTCTATCCAACCTGAAAATATATACCTATACCTTTCTTGCTGAATCATTCTTTATATAGCGTACCTACAGGATACAGGATGATAGGGGCAAAAGTAAAATACAGAAGATCCAATACTTAAAAGAAGTGTCGCAAAACCATGTCCACTATGTCTATAAATGGAACATACAAAGTCTTCCAAGAATTAATAACTTCTAACTGACGTAATAGACATTGAAGTACATACGTCTGCATACATCTCCGTATTGCATGTGTGTATATATTTCGTAAGAGTACCTAGAGCCTTTAATAGGGACCAATTAGGATGGTTCGGCTTAAAAATCGCCTGCTTAATAACCAATGATTACGTGCATGCCAAGGACGTCACAGTTTTACTAGGAATTGTGTGCTAAATTTCGTAGGGACATTATTATTAAAGTGCCATTAAAAACACGTTCCTAAACTATGTACTTTTCTATGTCATGGTATCTCTCTGCATTGTTAGGTATATCTTCGAGACTATGCAGTCAAATTTGAAATGTATTCTTTTTCAAATGGGCAGTACCTACTTAGTGAAAGCTTGTGCTGTTCTGAATTAAGGGTCCGCTCTACCTGACGGTGAATTTTTTGTCGCCCATAAGATTAACATCGCGAGCGGCGATTCATTTTCAAGGCTTACCCTTAGTTGGAAAGACACATAATTTTGCCTGTACCTAGCCCTAACAATGTTCTAGGGAGTGTTCGAAGCAGATTTCCTATTTTTTTTTTACTGGTTTTCGAGATACAGCACTTTTCTTGAGGTATGCGATGCTAGCATTTGCAAAACAGTTGCAATAAAAGAAACCAGTGAGAAATTGGGAAATCTGCTTCGAACACTCCCTAGAACATTGTTAGGGCTAGGTACAGGCAAAATTTTGTGTCTTTCCAACCAAGGGTAAACCTTGAAAATGAATCGCCGCTCGCAATGTTTATCTTATGGGTGGCAAAAAATGCATCGTCAGGTATAGCGTCCTCTTAATGCAATAATGATCAAGGTATAATTCAAGAGGACAATTTTCGACTATTGGTTCCTACAAGAACCCTACAACACTGGTGAATCACACCAATTGATCATATCATGGAAGGAATGATCTATCACTTCACAGTTTCTCAAGGGATGGGAAAAATTCACAATTACACAATTCGCGCCAAGGACTTGGCCCAGTAATAAGTGATATCACTAATTTTTGGAACTGATTGATCAAAGGAGTGTGGAGAACTTGGTAAATAATTTTTATATCAAACCCTTGTATACGGGCTGCTGAGTTAGATTGATTTTTTGAGGGTTATAAACTTGGCTGATTTTTTACACGAAGTGTTTTAGGTCCGATTCACAATTATTCCATTCAAGGAAATAATTTGCAACTTCACCAATTCTGTACCTACTCCTCAGAGGGATTAAAATTTCAATTGGTTTCTTCTACATCTCACAGGAGCCTCCATGACACATCCCTAGCGCAATGCCAACTAAAAGAAATTTCCCGGAAGTACGCTGCAATTTGGAACAGATGGATGAGGCGTCAGCAACCCTTGATGGGCAGTCAGCCGTGTGATGTCCGCTGACACACCCTCTGGCCTAACCTGTCCTACCCTTAGTTCTACCCTCCATACCTTCCGGCACCCCTACACGCGCCAGCCTTTACTACCCCATCAACAGTTTCCGCTTCCGTCTGTCAGCAGTAGACGTATCCGATGACTCGAGCAACAAGTCGCGATTTATGACGTTATCTCCCTTTATATGAGTCCTTATCAAGTGTCATTGGAAGCAAAAGCAGTGAGGTTGAAGTAAAACTGGAGGGGACACACCATGGTACCAGGAAAAAATCAAATTGGCCTTTTCTTTGTACCCTTTCCATTTTCCATATATTTAGTGCTTCGGAGATCACTCGCTATAATGGGTAACGACACTCTCTATAACGAAAACCTCCCTATAACGGTGAACGGTTCGGTCCCTAAGCAAGCCATGACTCTTTTGTACAGCCCCTCTATAGCGAACTCTCTTTATAGTGAGCAATTTCTTATAAAGAAACACTAATCTTACTTAACTGCCCAACTAGAAAGTTGGTGATCAGCTGTATAGGGTTTGAGATTAACCCAGACGTTACTTCAGAAAAATATGAGTCGAATTTCGTTTCGCACTCCACGGATGATCGAAAGATCCAACAATACCTCTTTCCTTGAGCCACATGCCACATGCCATTGGCGAAGTCTTCAAGAGAATACAAGGACACCCTGTATGTCCGACCTGTCACTCTGTACGAAAAACTCACCTAGAGATCCTGAAGACATTCTAAGTGATATTCCCATTTCGGAGCTGGGAGATGCATCTGGAGGCTGCTGGAGTTTTCGTTTGCGTGGCCGTCCTTTCTGGACTCCTGTGACTCCTCCAGCAGGCCCGCTGCTCCCTCCTCCACTCCCAAAGAAGTCAGCTGGGGAGGAGCCGGCGCGGAACACCGAGTCCAGGTCCCCACAATATGGATCATGACTACAGAGCAGTTCGTAGTGAGGGTGGCAGTACACCTGCAAAAAGAAAGAAGATCAACCGGCGCGACGGTAAAAGATGGTTTGGTCATAGTTGATGCTGAAAAAATATGTTTTTTACAGTCAATTTCCCGAGGATACTTATTTGTTCTGAAATGTAATATGTCTCTTTAACATCAGACTTTATCAGACTACTGCTACTATTACTACTACTTACAAGACCGTTCCTCATTCCGTAGGTGTCACCTTTAGCCAGAGGGACGCCGCAAGACGCGCAGGTGAAGCAATGGACGTGGTACACCATGTCCTTAGCTCGCATTACCAACTCACTAGCAGAAATCCCTGTTTGGCATCGGCTGCATCGCTTTATCGCAAATAATCTGAAATATAATAGTGCGAATACGTTGTTATTTCTGGTCATCTACTTCAAGGAGCCAAAGGTACTACAAAAAAGTCACAACCAATACAAAAAAATCTCCATTTTTATTCGTACCTACTTCCGGTGCTATTTTTTTGTGTGCTTAGTAACGACTAGGTTGTGTCTTCCCTGCCTGGGAGGTTGCATAAGTGTCGGGTAACAGACAGAACTGGCAGGGACCCCCGGGATCCATGGTCCGATAGCCAGTGAATTGCTCCGAGAGCGAGAACTGATAAACCCATTACCGCGTTCATTAGCGTGCACACCTGGAGCTGGAGCCTGGACCGCCTGACCACGCTGCAAGGTATGGAGAGCATGCAGCCCGCCCACCTCCTCTACTTCCTGGTCTAACTACTAATCTCACTGCATTTTGAGGGAAGGTTCCTGAGCCTAAAAATGCTGGACCTGGAGCCTCGACCGCCTGACGCAAGTTATGGAGAGCATACAGAAGACCGAACATATTTTCGCTCCTTGTTTACGTTCTTTCTGCACACATTATGAGGAAACGATTGGATATTTAAAATGTTCTGAAGTCTTTTTAACGGCCGAAATTAGCAGGCTGTGTTGTGATTTTACGATCGAGTGACTTTCGTCAGCAAAAGATTTGTCCGAGACTGTAAAATCACAACACAGGCCGTTAAAAAGACATATTATATTTCAGAACATTTAAATGTCCAATAGTTTTCTCATAAAGTGTGCAGAAAAAACCATCTACACCACTAACCTGTAGTAGTCGTCCTTGCAGTAGATATTCCCATCCCTTGCAAAGCACGTAAGTTCGGAGTCTAGGGGTAGTTTGCACTCACAACACTTCAGGCAGGGGGAATGCCACTGTCGGTCGACAGCCAGCAGGTAGTACCGATCGGTAATGTTCCCCCCACAGCCTGCACAGGTAGCTGTACACTCCCCCTCACGCCCCGGGCTACTAACTCCCATAGCACAACACTCTTTTAGCATCCACTTTTTGAAGACGAGGAAACTACCATGTTTTTGGACCTACCCGGCACTGGTTTCTTCGGGAAAGTTCAATGAATACCGTTCAGAGAGTGTCCATAGTTCGTAAAATCCTTCTGGAAAAGTTTTAAGTTCAGGCTAACATCAAATGGGACAGGTGATGTTTATTTACCAAACATTAAGGGTCCGCTATACCTGACGGTGCATTTTTTTCAAGGCTTACCCTTGGTTGGAAAGACACAAAATTTTGCCTGTACCTAGCCCTAACAATGTTCTAGGGAGTGTTCGAAGCAGATTTCCCATTTTTTTTACTGGTTTTCGAGATACAGCACTTTTCTTGAGGTATGCGATGCTAGCATTTGCAAAACAGTTGCAATAAAAGAAACCAGTGAGAAATTGGGAAATCTGCTTCGAACACTCCCTAGAACATTGTTAGGGCTAGGTACAGGCAAAATTTTGTGTCCTTCCAACCAAGGGTAAACCTTGAAAATGAATCGCCGCTCGCAATGTTAATCTTATGGGCGGCAAAAAATGCACCGTCAGGTATAGCGTCCTCTTAACAAACAGTCTGGACATTTTGTGTCAGTCAGTTTGTTCATGTTTGGTAATTCGAACACTGTGAAGTAAATATGCTGTGTTTTGGTGGTGAACAGAAATAAATACCACCACTCCCATGTCGTCTTAAGGTTTCTGCCTGAAGGCCTTGAAGGCGCACTTACTTATGGAATGACGTACAGGGCAGGTACTAGGTGTATCTTGTTTTTTTAGAATCGGTATTGCAAGAGGAGCACCTGGCCTGATATTGGCCATTAAGGTATCCTGGTTTATTGATTTTGTATAGTTCCATTAGTAAGACGACGTTGGTGGTAGGTTATCCTCAGAATAAGAGATTTTCAGCTGTTAGCAATCTGGCGAATATCATTAGGTGCTATTTGTTATAGGTGATTGCTTAATTCTCTCGCAATCAGTACAATATTTTTGACCGGGAAAAGGACATAGGTACCTAATGCCCTACCCTACCAATAAGCCAAAATTTTCATTAACCAGACCCCAAATAGGTACTCCACCAGCAATACTGTCACACAGAGATAATAAGAAATTAATACGTAAAATCCATTTTTAAAATATTCGCAAGAGACAGAATTTTACAAATCACAGCTGGATCCAAAGCTTCTTGAAAATCAGCACTTCCGGCCTCGCGGGTGACCGGAAATGAGCGGAAGCAGTCCGTACCGCGCACTTCCGGTGCGAAGGGGATCAGCGAGGGAAGGCGGCCCGAAGAGGACTAGTCAGCAGTGTGGCCGGGGGGCAACGCGGCGCCGCGAAGAGCCCCGCCCCGCGCAAGCGCCCATGCTGACTAAACAGTCAGCACGGGGGGCTGAAATGCATTCTCAAAATTGGTGTATTCCCATGACGATGGGGTAGAGGTTTTGAATACCTAAAAAGTGCCGCTGCAACTGTAGAATGGTCACGTCCTCTGTCCAAAGTATGTAAATTGGTGAGAGTCTAGTTTTCCCCCAGCAGGGACCTAGGAAAAGTCTCTAATATACGTGGCTTGAACCTGGGTCCCTTGGGTCTACAGGGACACGGGCATACCTAACCTAAACAGTAACCCTAACCTAACCAATCACCACATTTGGTTGTATACATTGGTCTGGATTGAATTTTTTTCTTCTGAAATATAATATTAAAATGTGATGTTACGATTAAGTACGAATAATTTTCTGATATAAATCACTCCATGCAAAAATCACGGCACAAAAAATTAGTGTCAAAACGACATATTATATTTCAGAACAAAAAATATTCAGCAGTTTTCTCCGAAAAAAGTTGTTAAGAAAGGAAGCAAAAAGGCATAGTGTGATTAATCTTAAACATAAACAATGAAGGAGGTGTGAAAAGTAAATAAAATAGTTTTGTGTAGATGTAGAGTTTGCACTGATGAATTGGAGAAGTGTGTTGAGGCGGGGGGCCTTACGCACCAATGGGCGCCTGCGCTCCGCTACATTCAACGCTATTGGTCGATTTCTCCAGCCGGCCCAGAGTTCCAGCCGCATTCTTTGTCTCCAGGCTCTCCAGAGGACGCCACAGTTGCCATGCAACTCCAGAGTTCGATATCATCTTGCCTATATTTTTTAATATGTTTTCATTATTTTGGATACTGTACCCGAAAGACTCCAGAGCCTACTGTTCTCCAGGGCGGAAATTTTTAGTGAGCATTGACAGGTAGAGGGAACCCTGGGTTGGAATTACGAGCTAAAGTAAAATAATTTAAGACCCAGGGTTGGTACCTATCGTTACAACCATATTGGTATAGTGTTGTAGTTTATTCAGTCTTGCCTACTACCTATATACCTACCACATAACTCTTGGAACGCGAAATCATCTTGACCATATTTTATTCCTACAATAATACATAAAACTGTTTAATAACGGAGGGTTGGGGGGGACAAGCCCAGCAACTAGACCGTTTTCAAGAACTATCCATTGTGCTCAGCTGGCAGCACTACCAAATACCAGCTCCCCAGCCATCGAGTAAACGATGGGGACCTACAGTTTTAGGTGGGTTCCGAACCACCACAGCCTCGATATACATTTCACTTGACATGCTGAACATATCAGAGGTGAATGCCGAGCAGAAAAACTTTTTGGTAGGATCGGGATCGAACCGGTGTGACCCGGCTCTCACTGCTCGTCAAAAGTCGACCATTTAGTCCACTCGGCTATCGAGGCCATAAAACTGTTTCGTTCTTTTGGAGAAGTAGAACTCCTCTTCTATGCTGATTTCCATAAGAAACTATACTCGCCATACAATGTTTACTATAAAGAAATATCAAGCAAAAGATTTCAAAACTGCCTCAACGTACCTGAAGAACGAGAAGAAACTACCGATTTCGGGTAGTTTTTACTATGTACCTGGCAACTGTACCGCGCAGCTGGACTACGATTGAAAAATAATTTAAATTATAAGTTTTGGCGGTTCCCAGGGTGAAGACCGCGCCTATTTCCGGTCGACGAACCGGAAGTAAAGGAAGGGTTAACGTCTGTGATTATCTCCCATGCAGCCTGACCACCACTAATTCACAAACCCGACGTCTTGCATATAGAAACCGTCCATTGTTTCAGGATCATTTGGCCAAACAATGCCTTCCAAGCCAGGTTTTTCCTTCATTAAAGAAAAAATTATTAGTTTTCAAAATATTTTGTTATTCATAAGGTGATTGTAACGGGTTGAAGTTGATGGGGTTGGGCGAAATAATGCAGGGTTGTCGCATAATGAATTTAAAAGAAAATCTTCTTTTGAATCCAATAGGTACTTACCGTTTCTTTTGCCATATAAGTAAATTAGAAAAATAGTACCTACATTAAGCATATACCGAAAATTACAACAAAGAAACTTTTCTCAAAATCATTAGGTAGGTAAGTAGTTACTTTTTGAGTGACTTATCAGAAAGTTCTATATAGGTATAATGTAAGAATGTAGGACTAATGGCGCTATAGGTGGTAGGTATTTAAGTATACCTATAATCGTAGGTAACCAAACCTAACCTAACTAACTATACAGAAAAAAAGCCAAAATGCACACATGCACACTGTGCAGTGTGTACCAAGGTACCTATACCTAAATCGACCAACAAAAAGCAACTTTCTTTACAAACTTCAAATGGCGAAGCGCAGCTGCCGTCACCATTATAAATTGACCCGAAGCAAAAAGGACAAACTGAAAATACCAATAGAATTATTTGCTCCATAACAAAAAAAAAGAGAGAAACGAAACGTTTAGCAGCATTCTAAAAGCCAGGTCCAGCTGCATCTAAACCTGAAATTGCACTTGATCGCAGCTGCACGGTAGTGGCATGAGCCACAAAAGTAGTACCTCAACTTTACCGATCACCCAACACTGTGAAATTTTTCACAGTTTTCAAAAAGACGTACTGGGCTTACCGTAAACGAGTTTTGTGGTCAACTTTGTGGTGAAATTTGAAATAGTGACCAAAACTTGTGCCCATCGCCATTTTTGGTAAATTGGTAATCTGGTCACGTTGGGAGTTTTCGGTAACGGAACCTCGGAACAAGATATCACTCCGCTTTGTCCTCGAACTATTTATTGCTATGTCTTATTTTAGAATTTTAGATTTCGAAAAAAAATTGCGCAACTAGTGCTTTAGGCCGAAGGTCTCCCAACGAAGAGGCAACCATGACTAATGTTGCTTGGGTCTGGTCTTGAGGGCTGAAAGAGCACTATTGGATGGCTACCTAGAACTAATTTTCCCCTACACATTATTTGTTGATGGACGTTCCTAAAGCCATACTTCTGTTTGTTGACAAATTTTTATTAAGAGGACGCTATACCTGACGATGCATTTTTTGCCGCCCATAAGATTAACATTGCGAGCGGCGATTCATTTTCAAGGTTTACCCTTGGTTGGAAAGACACAAAATTTTGCCTGTACCTAGCCCTAACAATGTTCTAGGGAGTGTTCGAAGCAGATTTCCCAATTTCTCACTGGTTTCTTTTATTGCAACTGTTTTGCAAATGCTAGCATCGCATACCTCACGAAAAGTGCTGTATCTCGAAAACCAGTAAAAAAAATGGGAAATCTGCTTCGAACACTCCCTAGAACATTGTTAGGTGTGAAATTGTTAAGGATCTTATTTACTATTATAAAGTTTAAAATTATTTTAAGAACCCCCAGAAATTACTTCAGATTTTATCACCACCTTCGGTAACAGCTCAAAATAAATCTTTAAGGGGTTGAAATTTTTTTCACCCTTCTGATGAAATGAGTAGGAACGGATGCCGTGGAAAGATAAGGTTCACTTATGTTCAAATTAATTTATCTTTCTATTTGATCTTGACTGACCTCTTAAAATAAAAACTTGAGGGGTAGCAGTGAAGAATGACCACCATAACTCGTATCTCACTCACATATAAAGCAGATGCCTAGTTAGTCTGGGAGAGAAATAGTGAAGGTGACATGTGCTCAGCATGTGTTGGGGGACCCCCAAATTTAGAACAAAAATGTTATCGTGCTTTTCTCCTCCATTGCTCCCCATGGTAGTTTCCACCCTCTCCCTTCTATTCAAATAAAAGGTTTGACAATGGTCGTTCTTAACTTTCTCGTACTATTGAAGTCAGTAAGTATAGAAGTAAGCATCCAATTTACCCATGTCTAAAGAAAAACTTGTCTTGTGGCCTAAGGGTACCTCTCACTGCTGAGGTCCTGGGTTCAAATCCCAATATACCAAAAATTTTATATGGTAGCATGGATATCACACCTTAACCTTCGGCTAACCATGAGTTGAAAAAAATAAGGAATAACTTTCCCGAAAATCCCAAATATCAAAAGAAATGTTTACACAACGCCTCTAAATTATCATTAAGAGGACGCTATACCTGACGATGCATTTTTTGCCGCCCATAAGATTAACATTGCGAGCGGCGATTCATTTTCAAGGTTTACCCTTGGTTGGAAAGAAACAAAATTTTGCCTGTACCTAGCCCTAACAATGTTCTAGAAAGTGTTCGAAGTAGATTTCCCAATTTCTCACTGGTTTCTTTTATTGCAACTGTTTTGCAAATGCTAGCATCGCATACCTCAAGAAAAGTGCTGTATCTCGAAAACCAGTAAAAAAATGGGAAATCTGCTTCGAACACGCACTAGAACATTGTTAGGGCTCGGTACAGGCAAAATTTTGTGTCTTTCCAACCAAGGGTAAACCTTGAAAATGAATCACCGCTCGCAATGTTAATCTTATGGGAGGCAAAAAATGCACCGTCAGGTATAGCGGACCCTTAAGACTTTTATTAGTATGTATTCGTATGTATACTATTGTACTTACCTATACCTAATAGTCAAAATGTTGATGCAGCGAGAAAGTAAAAACAACATTTGAAAAGTTGACGACATTGTTACCATGAAGATGTGTCGCCAGCTCGTCTGTAGCTCCCTTTCTGAAATGTAGCGCTTAAATTTCAGCTGTTTGGTGTTTGTAGACTAGTTACGTGGATTTTTCAACATTTAATTTGTATATTTATCGAATTTAACTGGCTCCGTAGGTCTGTAGGCTTAATTTTTGTGTCCACAGCATACCTGAAAATTTGGATGCCGAAACCCAATAGCAGAATTTAATCAATAGGTAGATAATATAAAATTTTGTTTCCAAATGTTTTTCCAATTTTCCAAGGAAAGCACAATCCACAAACAAAGAGTTAACAGAATGTCGCAATTTTTATAGAACTTCTCAGGTATTTTTGCAGCAATTTTTATTTGCAGATTGAGAACAGGTTTTGAAAACCCACACCCCACGAGACAATAGGAAGAATCCTTTGGAATGCCCGGCATTGATCATTGTTTACAGTAATCGCGGAATCACTTGATTGCCGTTGAGTTAAATAATCGATTCAAAGAATCAGAATAGCAGTGGCTTCCAAGGTAGCTGGATTATCGAGGTGTACTCACTCGGAGAACTATGTGTCCACTCAATGGTACTGACCAAACCCGAGGTACCTAGTATTTTTCATAGTCCATATTTTGTAAAGTTATCTCTAGCGGTTATATAGGTAGGTGTTAAATTAAGAGGACACTATACCTGACGATGCATTTTTTGCCGCCCATAAGATTAACATTGCGAGCGACGATTCATTTTCAAAGTTTACCCTTGGTTGGAAAGACACAAAATTTTGCCTGTACCTAGTCCTAACAATGTTCTAGGGAGTGTTCGAAGCAGATTTCCCAATTTATCACTGGTTTCTTTTATTGCAACTGTTTTGCAAATGCTAGCATCGCATACCTCAAGAAAAGTGCTGTATCTCGAAAACCAGTAAAAAAATGGGAAATCTGCTTCGAACACTCCCTAGAACATTGTTAGGGCTAGGTACAGGTAAAATTTTGTGTCTTTCCAAACAAAGGGTAAACCTTGAAAATGAATCACCGCTCGCAATGTTAATCTTATGGGCGGAAAAAAATGCATCGTCAGGTATAGCGTCCTCTTAAGTCATGAACAAAAAAGAACAAGAACAAGACCAGGAAATTTGTTGCTCTTGTTCTTGCATTAAACATAACTACCTATGCATCATTTTATTTTTATTCGATATCAAAGTATTTCCCAAAACGACTACCTGTGGAATCAAACTACCTTGAGTCGGTTCAACTTTAATCTTCAATGGCCGCCTTTTTTGCAGCCATCAGCTGCCGAAGAGATTCCAACCCGAATCATTGGTTATTGCTCGGAGTTGATTTTCTCTTTTTTTGTGGCAATGTTGAATAAAAGAAACGGCATCCCGTGAAATCACAATTACAAATTGCGCACCTCTCTGCAGTCGCGACGACTGCGACGCAGACTTGCTGGACTTCTTTCTTACCATTCATTCCAGTAACTGTCCAGTAATTCTCCAGTAATTCCTGGTAGAGGGGAAACTGACCCCGAAGAGCAACTGCTCTACCTTTGAGGACACGTGGATGATCGAGAAGTTCCAGCTAAGAAAACCTAGAAAACTTAGAAAGGTTTGTTGACGTCCATTTTCCGAAGAAACTATTGAATTTTTTTCTGAAATTTAAGGGTCCGCTATACCTGACGGTGCATTTTTTGCCGCCCATAAGATTAACATTGCGAGCGGCGATTCATTTTCAAGGTTTACCCTTGGTTGGAAAGACACAAAATTTTGCCTGTACCTAGCCCTAACAATGTTCTAGGGAGTGTTCGAAGCAGATTTCCCATTTTTTTACTGGTTTTCGAGATACAGCACTTTTCTTGAGGTATGCGATGCTAGCATTTGCAAAAGCGTTGCAATAAAAGAAACCAGTGAGAAATTGGAAAATCTGCTTCGAACACTCCCTAGAACATTGTTAGGGCTAGGTACAGGCAAAATTTTGTGTCTTTCCAACCAAGGGTAAACCTTGAAAATGAATCGCCGCTCGTAATGTTAATCTTATGGACGGCAAAAAATGCATCGTCAGGTATAGCGTCCTCTTAATGACCTACCTATAGGTGATCTGAGTAGTTCCTAAGTTACCTTATAGTTCAGAACAAAAAATAGTCACAGCCGCTGCCGAGAGAGAGAGAGTATGGGTACATTTGTATAAACAGTTATCACTCTTTCCCACGACACTCTCTATAACGAACACCTCTCTATACAAAGCGAACGATAGGGTCCTTTAACAAAGTATAGTATCTCCACAATGTCATGCACCCCCTCTAAAGACACCTCTCTTTATGCGGTATAGAGACTTATAATTTAAAAAATATATATATATATTTTTTTTATCAACTTCTCTTTTGTTTTTTGGAGGGAGAAAAAAAAAATAAAAATCGGCCGATGGCGGAGATTTGTAATAAAATGTTTCCTACACAGATTTACAGGACCCATTTTGGGTGGTATCACCATTAGAGGCCGCTCTTTATTGACCGAAATTTTATACTGAATGCTTCAGCGACTAATGCGTGATCTGGTGCTATAAATCAGGGAGGAATAGCTGCACTTGAGTTTTATATACGTTGGTTTCATTTGCCGCCAATACCTGAGATATCCCAATCCCTTACTAATCAGATGGCGTTTTTATGTTTGATCGTTAAAGTGTGGGACAAATGACTGCCACCATGGGTTGGCCCGTCGAAAATTACCCATCAGGTTTATTCGGATTAATTGGGAAAAGTCTGAACCTCAGGAAATGATTGAATTAATGTATAGTCCGATGGCTGACTTAGTTTCTGTATTATCTTAACCACAAGATAAAAAGTTATTGCACTCTAAAGTGGCCGGATTTTAAGTTGGTATGGGACCTGAAAATGACGTCACCATTTGCTATGTTCCGCGTCTTCTGCTACCTATCTCACTGTAAGCTAACTGTATAGGAACCATCAACAGAAGACCGATATAAATATAAAGGGAGAAGACCTTTGGAACAAATTTAGGATTCTATAAGGTGGCTGATAGTAGATTCTCATAATTCTCCCACAAACTCCAAAAAAAGAAAAATCGTAAATATTTTAATGAGACATAATTTGGAGTGATAAATGACCAAGTGACCCACGTGCGGTTTTGCCCCTTGGGCCCCAAAAGGCACCCCTGCCTAACTAAAGTCACCGCGTAGGGGTCGTCCAAATGACGCGAAACCAATTAAAGGAAAAAAGGAGGAAAAGTTCGAGTCCGGCATCCGGCGGGGCAAAGGGCTCTGCGCAAATGGTCCGTGCTCACCCCTCTGAAATTCATTCAGAATATGGGGAAATTGCAAAAAAATCTGGTTATGGCTTTTGGGTCATTTACGGTAGTTGGACGATAGTTCCAGTGCCGCCTGGCTTTCCGAATTAGAAGCGCATTCTTTTTGATATACAGTAATCTCTTTATAACGACCGTCGTTATAGAGAGATTTTCGTTATAGGGAGTAACTACTGTGTAAGTTTCAGAAATGCTCGGGGAGAGAGACTCTTCAAAGGTATCGTAAGTTGACAGAAAGGTGACTTCAGACTGATTTCGTATAGTATGAGCTCAGAACTGTAGCGCAGCCTTAGAAAAGCCATGGCTTGCTGTTCGATGCCTTCACAAAGGACCCGATATCTTCCATAGTTCCGATTTTAGCCCAAATAGAAACGCAGATGTTAAACACGAAGAGGTGCAAGAAAATAAATAATAATTTAGTGGATTATTCAATAAATATCAATGACAGGGTGCGGCGGAGACTTATAGCCCCCCTGCTGAGAACAACTTGTTCCACCGCCGCCCCCCGCAGGTTCAGGTATAGCAAGGTATTGCGATCTCACCTGTGAGTCACGCATGGGGAATGCCGAGGGGTTAACCACTCCACAGATTTTTTTTGAGATTTCCTGATATTCCCAACGAGATTTCTGTTAGGTAGGAAACGTTTCAACCAGATCTATGTCCTACCACTGAAACTGCAGGATAACTGGGTTCGAATTTAGATATGGTGAGAGTTTTTCCTCGAAATCTTACCCAGTAGTGCCTATCAGTCCTATAGTGGGTACAAAAAATCATCATTGGAAATCTTGATGAAATCTCAGGGAATCTTGAAATTTTTTTGGAGTAGTTACCCCTTCATGCAGGGTTCATCTTTCTATGAATATCGTTCGGAATCTTTGGAAATCTTAATGGAATCTCAGGGAATCTCAAGGAATCCCTGGAGTGGTTACCCCCTCGGCTGGAGCCTTCGTCACTGAGTGCCTGTTATATAGAACCTACTTATAAATAAATGCTCATTCCATGAGTCACGGCAGTACAAGAATCACAGATAGGAAACCAAGGAACAAGTAGGAAAAGAAATAAAAATAAAATAGTCGCGTCATAAAAAACATAGGTAGGTATACCAAGGAGTACTAACCACGTATCCTCATCAAAAAGTCAAAGACATTTTTGTAGAAAGCCCAAAGGAATCGGCGGCACATAAGGCATAACAGCAGGCATGTGCTTAGTCACTGCGATGGCTTCTGGATGATGGGGATCTCCATACAGTGCTCATACAAAGAGACGGACGAGGCGATGCTATCAGTTCAGACCATTCAGGCATCAGCCTGGACAGCTTGAATAACTAGCCAACACAAAAACCTTGCCCTAATTCCACCACCTCTAATTTGGACAAGCCTTTTCAACTGCTACTGGGTTTAAACGGCGGTTTGGTTAGGTAGTACCTATATGTACGGTCCTGGTAAAAAAATAATGTTAGGTTGCCTGACAGTCTGTATTCAGTAAAAAGGTTTTTCGGCATCGTGACCATCGGGAGGAGGTGATGTGCTTTGGCAGGTTCATCAAAGCTATTTCTCGATGATTGCAGAGCAGAGCGCTTGGTCCGAAGATCTTGCAGATCTGGAGGAGACGAAGACGTGAGGTAACCTTGTGAGCCGTGGGAAACGGACACTGAAACTTAGAACTATCATAGGTATGCTTGCTATGAACCAAACCTGGGCGGCCGTTCTGGAGAGTCGGCATCCATTGCAACCCTGCCATTCTAGCCCCCCATTCCAGAGAAAGGAGAATCCACAAACAAAACTTAAAAAAATTCAGAGCCTATCCTTTTCCCTAATTTTCAGATAGATCTTTATCCCCCTCACTCTTTCCTTTAAGTACCTGATTGGTACAATAAAAGTCAAAAGGAGCAGCTGTTGAAGCAAAAGCTTTGTGTACAATAGAAGACAAAAAAAAGCTACAGCAGCTGATAACCAAAACAAACGGCTAAAGTCTCTGCTGTCAGAAATATATCTCAAATCCAGCAGTACTAATCGGGGTGCCAAAAGGGTTTGAATCGGCTTGATGAAGATATGATGTTTTTTAATAGGGAAGCTGGCTCTAATTGTCAAGGGTGGAACATATGTCCGCTGTAGGGGTGAGTCTCTTACTCAGATTATATCAATTATTTTGTTTATTGATTATCTTGTGAGGGGTCGTATATTAGGGGTGTCTACGAAACTGTCTAGGGAATCGCGATTTGTAGTAGTTAGTTCGTTAGGGGGTGTGGTGGTTCCGATTTCATCGAATATTATTAAACCCCCTAGTGCAGTGGTAACTCTCTATAGCGACGCTCTCTATAACGAATTAATACCTCTATGTAACGAGCAAGTGATATATCAAGGAGAAAGGGACTTTCGGTTTATGGTTGGATCCCATATTAAGGGCAACCATACATACATAATATGTCTTTTTAACGTCATTACTCATGAGGCTATGTTGTGATTTTACGATCGAGTGATTTTTTTCTCACCAAAAAATTGTCCAAAATTAACCCATCATGAAATCACAACACACTTATTATATTTCAGAATATTTAAATATCCAATAGTTTTCTCACAAAGTTTGAAATCGGAACGTAAAAAAAATAGCGAATGTATATTCAGTCTTAAGTTGGAGGAAAACCAGAATATAACGGAGGTTTAACTCTAACCGAGTTTAAATGGACCTATGCAGCCTAAGGCTGAATTTCACCACCTCACCATAGTGCCTTTTAACGTTCGAATAGCTATCGATTCGAAAAAGCAGACATCCTCTCGTTAGGTTTTGTTGTGTCAATAGAATTCGCCTGCTTTGTTTACGTCAAATTTATTTCAACAATTTCAATCTGAAATTAGAAATAAACGTGAAAGAACCACTATTTTTTCGGAGAAAGAAGTTAAAATGTTGATACATTAGACTACACCAAATGAGTCGCAGGTATGAAAATTATCGTTTTCGCCAACGCACGGAAAATCCACTCGAAAGCTAACGAAACGGTAACGGTAACGGTGCATGGTGAAAGCCGTTAACATTTTTTACCGATACGATAGTGCTATCGTGTACACGATAGTCTTCACGTTAAAGTGGTGAAATCCAGCCCAAGGCTATTTTTTACAATGACTTATAAAAGATCCGGTAAAGAGAAGAAAAACTCCCATCAAAATATGGACAGGTTAATTTGAAAATATATAAGAATAACCTATAGATGTCAAAATCTTGCGTTCCACCACTCTCCAGTAAAACATCTGGGTTTTTTTCCTTTCACAAACATTGTTTTCCTCCTCATATTTCAATGCTCTCTAGAACAGAAACCTCCATATAACCAGCAAGCTCGGCAAACCCTCTCTATAGCGAGCAAGTTTACACGGTCACATTCTTGCCGTAAGACGTGATTGAAAATTTTCCCATAATGGAGTCGCGTCTTAAGGTATGGCTAATGGGCAATGACACGTCCCAGGATCAATAATCTAAAACTGGGGACCGCAAAAAAAAATAGGGCTGGGCTTGTTTGTTGAATAGCGAATCATACCACGGAATTCTTTAAAAACCTGAAATTCAACGTCAATATTTATTGTATTGCAAATCAGAGTAACATTGTTGCAATTATCATTTGAGAGAGAGCCAGTAAAACCTGTATGACTGGGGATCATGTTAAGCTGGTAAGCATGAGATTACCCAAAAATTCCCTAATTGCCGTAATAATTGGATATGTGCGTACAAATGCCTCGTTTGTACAATATTTTTGCACACAAAAATCATTAGCAAATACCTATTTACTACCGTACTGATACGTAGTACCTGAATGACTAGGTAATAGTTTTAAATTGTTGTATTTAGTATGAGGGGTTAACCACTCGTTGGGAATCTCGTTGGGAATCATTGTAAATCTTTATGAAATCTCAGGAATCTTGGAATTTTTGGAGTGGTTACCTCTTTGGGGTTCATCTTTCTATGTATATCGTTTGGAATCTTTGGAAATCTTTATGGAATCTCAGTGGAATCTTAAGGAATCTCTGGAGTGGTTACCCCCTCGGTATTTCACTTGAACCGTGCTAAAGTATCTTATTAGCTTCCCTTTGGTTGGTCCAATTTAAGCTGGAAACACTGTTCGAAAATTTTAAGTACCTAAACTTAATTAGAGTCCTACAGTCTACTATAGTGTCCCTAAACGTTCACTATAGCTTAAGAGGACGCTATACCTGACGATGCATTTTTTGCCACCCATAAGATTAACATTGCGAGCGGCGATTCATTTTCAAGGTTTACCCTTGGTTGGAAAGACACAAAAGTTTGCCTGTACCTAGCCCTAACAATGTTCTAGGGAGTGTTCGAAGCAGATTTCCGAACTTCTCACTGGTTTCTTTTATTGCAACTGTTTTGCAATGCTAGCATCGTGTACCTCAAGAAAAGGGCTGTATCTCGAAAACCAGTAAAAAAATGGGAAATCTGCTTCGAACACTCCCTAGAACATTGTTAGGGCTAGGTACAGGCGAAATTTTGTGTCTTTCCAACCAAGGGTAAACCTTGAAAATGAATCGCCGCTCGCAATGTTAATCTTATGGGCGGGAAAAAATCACCGTCAGGTATAGCGGACCCTTAATCCTGGTGCATTTCGCCATCTTGTCATATCACAACGTTAGCTGGTAGATGTAAACATTGGCTCTATGAATTCGGGTTGGAATTTTATTTCCCTAGCAACGCATGGCAACCATGTTTAACTTACAGGGAAACAATTTTGGGTGAAAAATTCCAGAATAACCAACCCGGCCTTAAGGCTGAATATACATTCGTTTTTTTTTACATTTCGACTTCAAACTTTGTGAGAAAACTATTGGATATTTAACTATTCTGAAATATATTACACTGAGAAAAAAGTCAACTGAAAACTCAACGGAAAAGAGTCCGTAGGCACTTTTCCGTACAATCGTACGGAAAATAGAAAACTTGTTTCCGTACCAGTGGCAAAGTTGGTTTTCGTTGGAAAAACGTCCGTTGGCGTCCAACGGACACGAGTTATTCGTTCTGTTTTCCGCTGTTGCAGCAAAAATCTTTTCTACGAAAATCTATGAAAATATATTCGTTCCGAGATTTTGTCCTCAGAACCAATAAAAAATTATTCGTTCGTTTTGAAATTCTTTGTCGGTACGAAATACTAAGTTCCCGTGGCCGGTACAAATACGATATTCCCATAAGGATGGTGTATGTGTGCTTACATTCGTACGGTAAACGAAGAAATCAGTCTGATTTTATTAATATATTCTAGATATGTATAATATATAATACATTTTGCCTTATTTCAATAGTGTGTGGTAGGTTCTTGAGATAAACAACTTTTCGGTGAAATCCATCCTAAAACGCGTTTCCTGTAATTAGGCTATATGCAGAAATAAGGAACGTACCGTAAGGTATACGTCTCAAATATAGATTTTTCCTTGTGAAGGTATATGTCCATAATTTTAGATACAAATACCTTTATACCTAATTTCGGATAGTAATAATATCTTTCCGTAGAGAGAATGTTCACCATGTCACATACCTACACGTCACTTGGATTGATTTCCTTTCCGTTAACGAAAATGGCGTGGTTTAACATTTTCTTCCACTACCTACCACTGTTTTGTATTCAGTACATCTGGTTCGTCAGTTGTACGGAAAGTGCCGCTGTATACCCACGAGACGTGTAGGTTTTCGTTCCATTCGGACGGTAGAACATGTTCGTTAACCTTACAGATATCTCATAATAAATCACGTGATCTATAGTTAGTCGTCCACCGTACGAAATCCTTCCTTGAAACCCACGTGACATGCAGTTTTTCGTTGAGTTCCAACGATAACTATTTGGCGCCAATGAATTCAAATTCTTTATTCTACCTCGTAATATTTTCAAATACGCTAGATTAGACGTTTAAGGCCTTTACAGAGTAACCAGACTGTTCCAAAAAAAAAACTGAATAGATTGACATTAATATGTGTACATAAAATGCTATGAACTGGTCTAAAAATATTATTATTTGTGAGAGTTGTCAAGCGTTCGAGGACACCGATATGCCTCTATGTAACTACTATGAGGGAGCCTGGATATTCTGTGCTTGCTACAGTTTTGGTTTACGACAAGAACTTTACTTTTTCTATCGAAGATAGTGTCTTAATTTTGATTTAGGGGTAACAAGGTAAATGTAAGTAAGGCATATATACTGCCGAGATTAGGGGTAAATACTATTATTACTCGAAAAAATGTGAAGCGAGTTGATAATTAGACAAGGTAGCTTGCAGTATTTGTATTTGCAGTATTTATTTAAGGGGATCTGTCTCCTTGTCTATATATGACCCTAATGTGACTAGTTTTGAAGCTATTTCTACCCAAGTCGAGACAGAAGATGTTGGAATACTGAGTTCAAAAAGTAAAAAAGATGTATTAACTCTGTCGTTAAGACATTAATTTGGTGAGAATCACGCGTAAAACGGATTTTAAGAATCGTGCCAAATATAGTATATTTCCGTTGTGGCGAGTGCATCCAACGGAAATGTTGTTGTTTGCGCATGAAATTCCAACGGAAATCTGACTTGTTCGTAGAATCAACTGAAATATTGTTTTCGTAGAGAGGTATCCGTTGGCGCCAACGGATACGGTTTTTATTCGTACCTGATGCGAAATTGCTAAATCAATAACCGTTCGTCCAACGAAAAAGTACTTAGTTCCTCCACCCTCCACTAGGTGCAGGTACCAGATTTTCGTCAGGTCGACGCCAGTTTTGTTCGAGACTTTTGCGGGAGAGGTTGTTGCTCGCAGTTTCCAGTGTTACCCCATTTTTGCTAGTGTATGCCGGTTGTGAAGTGTTTTTACCTAAAACTTTCATGCACTCAAGGGCTTTAACTGTTTATTATAAGAAAGTTTCAAAAACAACAGTGACAAAAAGGACGTTCAATCGACAAGTGACGATGGGCGACCTGGCCACAGTGTTGAATAGCTACGATATCGGGCACTTGCTCCCCAAATGTACTGGTAAGTCATTTTATTTTGTTACTTTCTTGCTTGCTAGATCGCCAGGCTGGGAGAAACGTTCTGAGACAATATATATTGTCAAAAAGTTTTTACAAGCTTCTGCCTGTTTCTCTTATAAATGCTACATTTTTTTCATTGTTATTTCAGAGCTTGGAATCAACAAAATCAGCGATCTGAGAATGCTGTCCACAGAAGAACTCAAAAATATGTTTGCCGATTCCGTGAAGGCAATGGAGCTTAAAAAGCTCACTGTCATATTACTTTCGAAGGTCAGTTCCTATTTTTACTTTCCCACATATACGAAGTATGTAGGAAAGTATTCACTTTCTCAGGGTTTATACTAGTAATTGTTTCGGATTTGCCACATAGGTATGAGACATTGGGGTGGGGATGACCACTGGGTTGCCGGGGGGGGGGGGGGGGGGGGTTAAAGATTTGGGCTAATGGGGCATATGGGTAGGTTGAGCGACTACTGTCGTACTCCTTGTTGTATTTTTGCTTGAACAAGGATTGCATTGCATTACCATCCCTCCCGCTATGCTAAAAATACAGCCAGTAGTAGGGCGGAATCAGAATGCAATGCGCCTTGTTGACAAGGGGTGGTTGAGGCAAGTTCTGTTTTAAAACATAACGGTACGGAGAGCGTGCCTGGCTACCTTAGTCAGAGTTCATTGCCCGCACTTACATGCTTCAATCCATGCCATGTCAGAGTGACAATGGCCTCATCACATGTTGATTTTGCTACACTGACCTCTGACATTGCTTTTAACCGAGGGGTTAACCACTCCAGAGTTTGCTTGAGATTCCATAAAGATTTTCAAAGATTTCCTGAGATTCTCAACGATATTTGAGGAAAGATGCACCACAAAGGATTATATAATCCAAAAATTTTAAAGATTCCCAGAGATTTCATAACGATTTCCAATGATTGCCTGATATTTCCATTAAGAAAAACTCGTTTCACTCAATCACTCAAAAATGTTTTATTTTCCTTCAGACTGGTACCGAAGCCGCCGGTAAGGCAGCTCCTTCTCCCGTGGTAAAATCACATTCCGAAGAGTCATTGGAGAAGATAGTGAAGGAGGCTGAGGCCCGGTTCGACAGCACGGCATGTGATACGAATGAGCAGGTATGTGAAAAATTGTCTTTTTTTGTAGGTTGTGGGTCATTGCCCACCAGTTAGATAAATCAACATCTTATAAATCAGAATAAATTTGTGATCCCTTTCCGTTTTTAGAACCCACAATGAAAAATAAAAATCCCCCACACGCCGAACTTGTTTTTCTGTAGATCGTGGTTAGAAATAGGTATAGAGAAAATTTTGAGTCTTCCGAACCAAGGAAAAAAATTAGAATTCGAAAATTGCAATGTTAGTCTTACGGGCGGCAAAAAATGTATCAACAGCTAAAGCTCAGCCTTAAGTATTTTATTCTTATTTATTTATTTTTATTTCAGGAAATCGAAAAAATAGTTTCTTGTATTGAAGCTGTGGAAGAAATTTTACTTGAATTTGAGTTGGTCGGCGCAGGCAAGGGTACCAGTCTTAGACTAATACTATCACAATCAAGCCTTGGTCAGGCAATCTTGAACTGCAAAGCGGGGAAAGACAAAACGTTAACGATCGGGGAGCAGTATTACATTGCGGGCCTCGTCGTAGAACTTGAATTTATAGCGCATCAGAATCGACAGGGAAAGAAAAAGCCTCGCATACCGGGCGACGTGTGGTCAAGGTGGGCGAAAGAAATCGTCGACGTATTCCCGCAGGAGATCGCGACCATTTGGTACACGCCCCGTCATGTAAGTATTTTATTACTATTACGAAAATGCAAATTTAACCGCGTAGTAAGATCGAAAAATATAATTTTAAGAAGGGAAACAGTGAAAATAACACAAAAAGAACGATTTAGACAATGGTCATATAGCTTATTGCGACTTTCCAGTGAAATCCACACTGAAAATAAAAATTAAATTTCAGAAGATATAAATGCCCAAGAGTAAATGAAAACGAGCTGAAATACATAAAAGTATAGTAGTTGATGACACAAAGGAACAGAGCGTTGTTAATGTTTTGTTGATATTTATTTTCAGAACGAAATTCGAGCAAAAGGACTTCTGGCAATCCGTATCGGCAACCACAACAAACCCGCTTTGAGGGTTGACGCTTCCACGAAACAATACGTATTGGAAGAAGAAATTTCAACTTCTAGCCCCTGCCCCTCCACGTCTGGGCTCAAGAGAGTACAATCAGCTGACGACCCTTGGTCAAAAAATGCAAAGAGGTATCGGCCATTTGACGATACGTATTTCAGCGCTGGAGGGTCACAGCCAGAAGACGACTCTTTGGAGTTATTCCAGCTGAGTGGGGAGGAAGCGCTCACCTGGCTGCGGGTGTCCTCCTCACCGGAGGAGGTGGCACATGCCAATTGGCGCCTCACTTGGGAGGCTAGGAGGAGGCTTCTATCTACGACGAACAACACAGAGGAGTACGTCAAAAACTTCCGCGTCTTAGAACTGAGCATCGGCCACGAATTTGTAAGTTCCCTGTAGTTACCTCTGCATCTATCTGTCACCAACCTTCGAATTTCTTAGAGAGATTTTGAGAGTAAAGGCGACTTATTCAATAGTTGCAAATTCTGAAATAGCCCAGGGATTACGGGAAACACAAAATCCCAATTTTGAAATTTCGCACGACAACAATACTTTCTCACAATATAAGCAAAGCTATTATACAATTTACTACAGGTACCTATAATATTGATTTCTGTTACAGCTGTTGCAAGATTATTATCGCCTCTTTCCCGACCACGTGGGTGTTTTCGAAAGGCGGTTCCCTATCTTAAAGGGGAAGATTCTTGAAGCGTTCCGGGAGTCGATAGCCGCAGGAACCGTTAAGAAGACGTCAAAGATCCGGGAACTTCTCGCTCTTGCCTGTGGTAAGCTCATCTATGTTCCATACGAAAAAATATACACATATACATATATAACTTTTGAGCTGATGATGGTTTTGGGATCCAGGGGTCATGAAACGAAGAACTGTGAAGAAATTTTTCAAAAGTGACACTACTGGTACGACGTACGACTACAATTATTAGGTAACCTAAAATATTCCTGACCCGTGAGGACTGAAACCTTTTCGCTGATGTACTCATATATGTTAGGACCCTTTATTATATATTCTATTTTATGAAGAAAAAAAAAACAGCTCAATATTTATTATATAGTTTCTGAAGGCATATTATATTTCATAGTCACATCTATAATAAATATCCACCAGTTTCTTCATAAAATAGAATATAAAAAACATAATGGAAATAAAATGTGAATTCAACCTTAAGAAGTCCGCAAATGGAATATTCCCCCAAAAATTTCAATACTTATTCTATTTTCTAATTCTATTACAGAAGGAGAGGAGCAGTCCAGTATAGCTGTCGTACGGGGAATACCGGAGCTGTTCCACACAGTCCCCCCCGTCCACTTTGGGAGGGGCAGAACGTGGACGGTATCTTCCGAAGAATTCCGCGCGTTCCTGGGGAGAGTGTCATCAGTGTCGGAGCTCACCGACTACCACAACGCGCGGGTGAAGCTGTGCGTACAGAAGGGAGTCGACGTACAGCCGTACATCGTTGCTGTGGGGCAATCGTGGTCAGAAATTACACAGTACGTGGTATTTGTTACCAAAGAGTTAACGTACACCTTTAATTCCATTGAAAGAGCTCTTTTCGCGTGTTACACGATACAGTGGGTTCTCCACCTTCAGTATTCGGTGGAACTCATGCCTTGCTGGCTTGTCATTCAAAGGTGCGTTTTCCAACACAAAGTCGCAGGAAAAGAAGGAGACAAACTAGGGACTCCCCTGATTTCAGTGCTCTCACAACTACAACTCGAAGAAAACTAAAAAAAAAAATGGACATAAGATGTGCGTTCTGCCCCGAAATTAGTCGCTCATTTCATGCATTGCAAAAACACATTAAATACTGTCACAATCTATTGGAAGTTCATTGCGCACTCTGTCCTAACAGATACAAATTATTTGCGTCTTTTAAAAAACATTACTTACGTGCCCATCACTCGATGCGTCTCCCAGTTGTGGGAAACTCCAGTTTGTCTCCTGATAGTTCCGACGGTGAAGACACCCTTAACTGTACAGGGGGCTCTTCATCTCAAAGTTTCACTCACAGAGTCGAAAAGATTGATGCTCGATTGCCTCTTCGTAAAGGGCTGGGCATTTTCTTTGCACATTTGTACGCAAATCCACAGGTTCCCTTGACGGTCTGCAACGATATTGCCAAGCAACTTGACATTCTTTTCAAACGGTCAGTGTATTCTTCGACAGTCAGCACTGCCGCTGAATCACCTCAATCTCATTTTGATGATTTCACTTCTAATCATAAAAGAATGCGTTATTTTAAAAATAACGGGTCGTTTATTGCACCAGAGCCTTATGTGCTAGGCCGCAGACGAAATGAAGGTTTATTTCTCCGGAGAGTCTTTTAAAACAATGTCATTTGAGCGGCACTTCTACGCGTATCGTATTACTTCCAGCGATGATAGTAAAGATGAATACTTCCCCTACGATACACTGGAGTGTCCGTACCCTTGCACTGTAACACCATTTACATTTAATGACGAATCAGTGTTACTTGTTATCTTGGGTCGACCAATATAAAGGCCCTGCAGGTGGACAAGTTTTCGTCATCCTTACGCGTATAACCTTTTTTATATTTGTTTGTTAGTAATAAGTTTTTTGACATTTATTTGTTAGTAATAAATGTATAAGTTTAGAATTCGCATACAATAAAATGTATTGTACCATGCATAAATGATTGTTATCTTTCCTGAAGCAGGTCGCCTGGGAGCTACACCAATGGCACTGACGACCATTATTGGGTAAATCCGCACCCCCGAGCCCCCCCCCCCCCCCCCGAGGGGGAGGGGGGGTATGGGGTTCCCAATAGTGATCGTTACTGTAACGAATTGGTGTAGGTCTCAATTTCGTCCCTCCAACGAAATTAAGGGGGTTAGTCCTCGTAGGTGGAACGGAAAAGTAGGTACTAGAAGTTGTAGGACCAACGGAAAAGTAGGTACTACAAGTGGTAGGGCCAACGAAAAAGTATATACTAGAAGTAGTAGGTCTAACGGAAAAGTAGAAACTAGGAGTAGTAGGTGTAACGGAAAAGCGCCCACTGGAAACAGTAGGTAGAACGAGAAAGTAGCATTTGTATTCGTAGCTGTAACTGAAACGTACGCCTACTTATTGTTTTGGTAACGGAAAAAATTGAGTAATATTTGCTGGCGGTACGAAAAAACTGTGAAAGCCGTTCTATGCGTTCGTTATAGTAACTGCAATACATCGACTTCTACGAAAACTTTGTCGTAAGCCTAGCGAGAAAGTGGGGTAGAAACGGGACGTGGCTAACGGAAAATGTGTATTTTTGTTAGAATTTCGTTGGGTAATTTCGTTGGAGGGACGGCAGTTTCGGACGCCCAGGGCCTCTTCATTCGTTCCTGAAACGAAAATCAGACTCTATAATCTTCGTAGTAGTGGCGAAACCATATCCGTTCATAGAACCAAAAGTTTTTCGTAAATTTTCAGCCGAAGTGGGTCGAACGGAAAACATTTCCGTTGGCCACGTTTTCGTTTCAAAAACGGAAACAAGTTTCCGTAGTCTCGACGAATTTTTTTACTTTAAAAATTAACGAAAAAACAACGGAAACAACTTACGAAAACCGTTTCCGTTCTTAATACGGAAAAGATTTTCGCTGCTGAAAAACAACGAACGATTTTCGTTAACTTTTTTCTCAGTGTAGGTCTTTTTATCGTCATTACTCATGAGGGTATGTTGTGATTTCACGATCGGTTAATTTTGGACAATTTTTTTTGTGACAAAAATCACTCGTAAAATCACAACATAGCCTCATGAGTAAAGACAATGACGTTAAAAAGACATATTATATTTCAGAATATTAAAATATCCTATAATTTTCTCACAATGTTTGAAGTCCAAACGTAAAAAAATAGCTATTGTATATTCAGTCTTAAGATACATTGGATTAGGATGTCCTGCGCCTTAAAACTTTGCCCAGGGATACTTTACATATATACAAAAGAAAAAATGTTCCACTTCAATAAACAATTTCACATGGCCAAAAATAAGCCACTCGAACCAATGCATTGATCACATGCAGAAGAGATTGATACACTCGGGAAAGCGGAAAATCCTTCAATTTTCCACAGATTTGGCTGATGTATTGTTCAAAAGGAAGATAGGGACGGGGGATCCTCTGTCAGGGCTGCAGGTGTTTCGACCCTCTTCAAACTGCAACCCTTTTTGAAATTTAATGATAGGACTATAGCATGATCCAGTGGCAGTTTTGGTGGGTATTGTGCATTGTTCGATGGTGATTATATGGGTCTATCCTCGAGGGATGAGCTGCGGTGTTAGTTATTAACATCACAATCAACGCTGATTGGTTATTATTTATTATTGCGCTTGTCATGTGATATGAATTTATTTACTTAGTCTGATTTATAAGATTGGTTGTCACTAATTTTTAGATTGATTTTTTTTCTTTCATTGTATAATATGACGTGAACCCAGATATTGCTTGAGATTGCATGAAGATTTCCAAAGATTTCCTAAGATTCTCATCGAGATTCGCGGAAAGATGCACCCCAAAGGGTTAATTACTCCAGGAATTTCCAAAACCAAGATTCCCTGAGATTTTATAAAGATTTCCAATGATTGCCTGAGATTCCCAACGAAATTCCTGGAGGGGTTAACCCCTCGAGAAAATATCACTTATAGGCTCCTCGAATGTTCTTTCTGCATAGTTAATGAGGATACTATACTGAATATTTAAATTTTCTAGAATATGATTTGTTCTATGAACGGCAAAATCCGAGGGGTTAACCACTCGTTATAGGAATCTCGTTGGGAATCATTGGAAATCTTTATGAAATCACAGGGAATCTTGGAATTTTTTGGAGTGGTTAATCCTTCGGGGTTCATCTTTCTATGAACATCGTTGGGAATCTTTGGAAATATTTATGGAATCTCAGTGGAATCTCAAGGAATCACTGGAGTGGCTACCCCCTCAGCAAAATCACTACCCACCATTAAAAGTGTAAGGACCTTGATTTTTTCTACAAAAATCTTAATTGCATCAGGCTCGAACCGGAGTCACCCGGCTCTCTCAGTTTTCCTATACAGTCTAAAAACAACAACCTATAGACCAGTCGTATGTAGGGAAAAATTCTTGAGCGACAGGGGCTTGAACCTGGCTCCTAAGCTTGTACTACTGTCTCTCGTTCCCAATGCTGCAAATTTGTTACCCGGCTTAACTCGCACGTGCTCCTCACGTGCGTTAAACCATCGTTATCAGTGAGCATCAGCCTTTAACACGTGAATGAGCCATCTTCGAGCTCAGCAACCCCATTACCCAACCTCCCCCTCCCAATCACGGCAGGTTGCCATGGTAACGGCTTCCCGCGCACACTCACCTGCTGACATTACAATCAGCAGTTTGCCCCAACTTGAAATTGTTTCTGGGGCGTAAGAAGGACCCAATCCACCGAGCCGCGTCGCGCTGAAGTTTCTGGTAAATAGGATGTTGTCCAGTTAGGCAGTAAGAAGGATACTTCTTCGCAAGTAGCTTTGATTCGTTGAGATTTAACAATCGATTGATTTTTTGAGATAGTCACTCCATTGCTAAAATATAAATATAGAGCATACTAAGGCGCTGTCACACTATATCCAATTTCACATCACGTATAAGGACATAAGCTACTATCCTCTTTCTACAGCAGTTACGAATACCGTGGATACGCCAACATGGCTGAACCCAAACAGGAACTTTAAATTTTTTCGGTGACCGGACATAACTTAAAAACCACTTTTTTGGTTCTTCGCAATTAAAATCTGAAAATCAAAATTTCGTTCGATAACACTTTCTCAGCCCATGTATTACATACGGGCGAGAAAGCAAAAAACAACCCTCATATATTTTCCCATTGAAACGAACCATGGACCACACCCCATGACTTCAAAAACATACTCACCCCCTTGAAAATGAACCAGCGCAGCACCTATTCAACGCAATCCGCTCCCTGCTGGATATGAAAATCCAGACCAGTGCTGAACAGCTTCTCAGCGAACGGCCGAACGACGTTCGGAGCCACGTGCCGTTCACGTGCGCTCCCGCCGGCTTTTCTTCGGAATACCCTAAATCTGACTCTAATACGACGGAAAACTTCGTCCCTTTTGTTCTGATGCAGGAAACCGAGAATTCGGCTGTAGAGTCTGCAATGCGATTAGGGCACTTCTGCGGCCGAGCTAGTTATCGATTCCTATCAGACATTTAAATTTTGGAATATTTTTGGCTTATAGGGCCCTTCTGAAAGAGCATTCATAAATTTGTTAACCCCTCGATGCAGACATACAATCATTCGAACGTTTACCATTCAATGGCTGTATAGGGGGTTCTGGTTAGAGTACCAGCTAGACCTGTTCCTAACTGGAAGTTAAATCACTCTGCTTCTGCAGGATATGACACCTAAGAACGAAAAAAATGACTCTTGTGTAACAGACTGGAGCGTGTTGCCATGCAAATTTTCCCCATAAAACTTTCTTAGTGCCTTGTTTGGAATAATAGAAATGGATACAGAGGGCGCGTGTGTCACACCGCTAACAACCCTCAGCGGGTCACTGAGGGGGTGAGGGGGGAAAAGGGGGGAACCCTCAGTAATTGGACGAACTTTCGCATAGCCCTGTCAGCAGTAGGGGGTGAAAATGGAAGCCATGTCGTTACGTTGTGCACGTTTTCTTCTTTTCTGCTCTTTGTGACTAATGGTCTACTTTTTGAAACCAGTGGCGTGTCGTCCATTTTAGTTTTGGGAGAACCTGACTCCAAAACTTACCAAAAATTACATTTTACAATGTAACTTTAAGAAATTGCGAGCCATGGGCGTAGACACTTGCAGGGGCGCCATCTTGGGGGGGGGGGGCAGGGTCCAGTTTGCCCCCCCCCCCCCCCGGAAATTTGGGGGACAATTATTTTTATCATGTCAAATATTTGGCGTTATCACGTAAAAAAAGCAATAAATAAATAAATAATAATTTTCGCTAATTAATTAAGTCCAGATTGTCGGTAAATCTGGACTTAAAAATTAAATTTAAAAAAAAACGAGAAAGTAAAAAATTAATTGTAACTTTTTAAATTTTGTGCGCCAAAACAATAATCGATTATGCCACTGTTACCGATTGATAGTTAGATTTTGTTTCGTTTTTTGGTATGCCTTGGACGCTGGGTCACTGAGAGGCACAGAGACCTATCAGACTGATAAGAGTGATAAGTAAATTGAAAATCTAATGTTTACAACTTCTTGCCCCCCCCCCCCGGATTTTCAAAACCTGGCGCCCCTGGACACTTGATAAAATAATGACCGGAAACGACACTCTCTATAACGGAAAACTCTCTATAACGAGTCAATCTACAATGTCCCTCGACGGTCGCTATAGAGAGAGTGGCGTGAACGTTAAATTTCCTTATCCACAGAAACCGCGGAATTACCCCTGGGTGATTCGCACAAACTGTCATCCCAAAAAAAAATTGCACTAATTTTTTTCAAAACCATGAAAGAGACAAATACATATATGTATAATTATAATGTATAATTATTTAAGCACCTGAACCTTATTGGTTTTGGGCAAAGGATACCCACGATTAGCCAGTTATTGTGTAAAACTCGACCTTTAACCGCTGGTTATCCTCTAGACATTATTTCCAAATGACTTATTCGAAGCTAGACTAACACCGCCCTGCAGCTACTCAAATACCCATAAATAACAACGAACTATTGACAATAGGAAATTGATTTTTTATTCATTGAAATAAAATATGTGTAAAATCATAAATTGTGCCCACTAGTGCAGCAGGTAAATTATTAGACCGATCACAATTTAAATTGACCGAGATAATTTAGTGTTGCAGACGAGCGGCACCACCCCTACTAGCTCATTTTACGATGACAGCTTGTTTCACCTCTGCGAGACGGCCTCGATAGCCGAGTGGACTAAATGGTCGACTTTTGAGGAGCAGTGAGAGCCGGGTCACACCGGTTCGATCCCGATCCTACCAAAAAAGTTTTCCTGCTCGGCATTCACCTCTGATATGTTCAGCATGTCAAGTGAAATGTATATCGAGGCTGTGGTGGTTCGGAACCCTCCTAAAACTGTAGGTCCCCATCGTTTACTCGATGGCTGTGTAGCGTGCAAAAAGCAGCTACGTGTTTTTTTCCGCACCTTCCAAGGTTGGCGGGGTTCTAAAAATAAAAAAATAAAAATTGGGGAAAAAAAATATTTTGGAAACAACTGGAAACTTCTGAAAAATTGGAAATTTTTTTAATTTTATTATGAACTATCGTTTTTATTTGAACAATCCTATGGCTGACATGGCTTAAACGTCACCCGAAGAGGGGGTATGTCTTCCCCACCCTCCGCTATGTAACATCTTTCCTCAAATTTGAACTGCTGACCGCTCGCACTCGCCCTGCTTACTGGCACAGCCGAAGTCGGATCCCTGTTTGACCATCCAAAATTTCCCGTATCTTCTCATCTCATTACTTCTGGGTTGACATTCGTCCCCTACAGAAAAAATGTCTGGCGCCCTGGTTTCTTCTCCTCTTGGTATCATCACTTTCCGAATCTTCGGTCTCTGGTATTTTTAATCTTCTTTCATTTTAATGTCAAAATTTAACATCCTAATGTAAGTTTTCTTCCTGTATTTTTCGGTACACTTAGCGTACCGGAAGTCACAGTTACCGTTGTTTTTATATCTGCAACCCTTCACCGGGATTACCGTCTCTCGAGAGCGTCGTGTACTTTGATGTCGTTCTTTGAGGAGGTAGTCCTTGTGAGGGGTCCTGCCTTGGACTGGGCTGGAGGTATATCGTCTGTCTGGTAGCTGTAATGTGAGTTGCTGGCATGGCGGTGCTTTTGGAACGGTTCAAGGGGGCCTATTTTTCCCATCTACTGTTTGACTTCCGGTATCGCCACTTTTATTCCATCAATGCTAATAAGCATTTTCACCCTGTACCGACCTAGTCTTATAGTTGTTTGATTTTTTTTGAAACCTATAGCTAGGAATCGTACCTACGTTGGTGTCAAACATTGAAGTGGCTTCGCAGGAGCCGTATAAACGAGGTTTACTTGTTTTGGTTCCGTTGAATGAAGATTACAAAAATTTATATTGGCCGTAGTTTGGTTTTTTTGATTGAAAGACAGAATTCCGAGAGCTTGAAAGAGAAAAATAACGTCTAGGTGTAAGACCCAACCTTATCCACGACCAAACATACCTCTATCGACTTCGAGCGCCCGGCAAACGCCAGAAGGAGGAATTTCTCTTTACAAACATGAGCGCCTAAACGTGG
Organism: Mesopsocus fuscifrons; assembly: GCA_950004255.1. Taxonomy (NCBI): domain Eukaryota; kingdom Metazoa; phylum Arthropoda; class Insecta; order Psocodea; family Mesopsocidae; genus Mesopsocus; species Mesopsocus fuscifrons. The sequence continues at coordinate 3,317,162 of OX465375.1, forward strand.
GCCGTTTTTCCAAATTCTAAAATTGTTAATTTTCTCTTTTGGTTTTTCTATTTGGGGTTTCTGTACTTTCAGTCAAAAAACTTTCACGTAATTTCATTTTGAGTCTAATTCTTTTGTTACTGTTGCATGCATTTGATCGTTCGTGGCTTCTGGCTCCGGTTGTTGGCGGAGTGGGGGAGAGTTGCAGCGGTCAGTGTCTGATGTCTTCGTGTCACTGAAGGTTTTCACTTCCTGTTCGACTTCCTGGGACATGACAGACTGCTGTCATTTTGGGGTTTTCAAGTTTGTATAATACTGGTACTCGATGAGAGAGCAGTAAGGTGGTTTTTGGTTTTTGGATTTTTGGAGAGAATTTTTGGCTCGTTGACTTGGAGTATTGAAATTTAGTTTGAGATGTTCTCTTGATTTCTCAAGCCTACTTAACTCTTTTCTCTGTCTCCAATCAGTGCTTCTTCTAGCGTTGTTAGAAGCTCGTCTGGCGTTGTCAGCGAGGACTATGCTTATTCTGGTGGTCTAGCTACTGATTGTTCTTTTTAGTGTAGTACCTACTTCTTTGGCTTTGTCGGGAAGCTCGGTCTGGCGTGGTCAGCCGGGGGCCAGTCTTTTTCATAGGTGGTCTAGTGTTACTTCTCTTTTTCTGGGTAGTTTTGGAATGTCTCTTGGAGCTTCCCTACCTTCTTTTTCTGTTAGGTGGACTTGAGATCCGGAGAAATCCTTTTGAGACTTTTAGGAGGTTTTCATTGTTTTGCGGTTTTTTTTTATGCTTCTTGGAAGGGAACTTTTAAAAATTCTTTCCTGAATCAAATATTTTTTTTTTTTTTTTTTTGGTTTTTGTAATTGGGTTACTGATTTTATGCAGTTAGTTTGTTCGTGTCTTGGAAGTTGTTCGGGAAACTTTGTCGAAATTGGTACTTATTTTTTCGTTTTCATTTTTCGCTTAAAGATCAGGTGTGGGTTCGAGCCGCTTTTATCATTTCAGATGTCGGTTGTTTTTCAATTTAATATCAATTTTGGTTTTTCCGTTGATAGGTTTCGTACTTCAAATGACTATTCTTTGAGTCTTGAAATCGTTCCTATTCACAATCAAATTTTAAATATTTTATTATCATTATTACTATTTTTTTTTTGGTTCGTTTTTTTTGAATCTCAGGAGTTGTGGGTTCGTTTTTGTAGCGTGCAAAAAGCAGCTACGTGTTTTTTTTCCGCACCTTCCAAGGTTGGCGGGGTTCTAAAAATAAAAAAATAAAAATTGGGGAAAAAAAATATTTTGGAAACAACTGGAAAATTCTGAAAAATTGGAAACTTTTTTAATTTTATTATGAACTATCGTTTTTATTTGAACAATCCTATGGCTGACATGGCTTAAACGTCACCCGAAGAGGGGGTATGTCTTCCCCACCCTCCGCTATGTAACATCTTTCCTCAAATTTGAACTGCTGACCGCTCGCACTCGCCCTGCTTACTGGCACAGCCGAAGTCGGATCCCTGTTTGACCATCCAAAATTTCCCGTATCTTCTCATCTCATTACTTCTGGGTTGACATTCGTCCCCTACAGAAAAAATGTCTGGCGCCCTGGTTTCTTCTCCTCTTGGTATCATCACTTTCCGAATCTTCGGTCTCTGGTATTTTTAATCTTCTTTCATTTTAATGTCAAAATTTAACATCCTAATGTAAGTTTTCTTCCTGTATTTTTCGGTACACTTAGCGTACCGGAAGTCACAGTTACCGTTGTTTTTATATCTGCAACCCTTCACCGGGATTACCGTCTCTCGAGAGCGTCGTGTACTTTGATGTCGTTCTTTGAGGAGGTAGTCCTTGTGAGGGGTCCTGCCTTGGACTGGGCTGGAGGTATATCGTCTGTCTGGTAGCTGTAATGTGAGTTGCTGGCATGGCGGTGCTTTTGGAACGGTTCAAGGGGGCCTATTTTTCCCATCTACTGTTTGACTTCCGGTATCGCCACTTTTATTCCATCAATGCTAATAAGCATTTTCACCCTGTACCGACCTAGTCTTATAGTTGTTTGATTTTTTTTGAAACCTATAGCTAGGAATCGTACCTACGTTGGTGTCAAACATTGAAGTGGCTTCGCAGGAGCCGTATAAACGAGGTTTACTTGTTTTGGTTCCGTTGAATGAAGATTACAAAAATTTATATTGGCCGTAGTTTGGTTTTTTTGATTGAAAGACAGAATTCCGAGAGCTTGAAAGAGAAAAATAACGTCTAGGTGTAAGACCCAACCTTATCCACGACCAAACATACCTCTATCGACTTCGAGCGCCCGGCAAACGCCAGAAGGAGGAATTTCTCTTTACAGCTGGTAAGCTGGTATTTGGTAGTGCTGCCAGCTGAGCACAATGGATAGTTCTTGAAAACGGTCTAGTTGTTGGGCTTGTCCCCTCCAACCCTCTGCTATTATTAGGTACTATTCACCTCTGCGAACTGTATCAGCTTTTTGTTTTATTAAATTTTATTATAATTTATTGAGTGCCCGGCAAACGCCAGAAGGAGGAATCTCTCTTTACAAACATTGTACCTATATTTTTTATACTGGAAAAATAATAGAACGACCTCCCGCAGTGTGTTTTCCAGAACATTAAAGGCCATAGTAAGTCGGCGATGGCCATCATGCATTAATTGCGCAAGAAGACTCGCAAAGTTCCATAAGAGCGGTGATCGCTTAACCTGTATAGGACGCTTATGGAACCTGTCGCGGCCTTTCCCATGATTCTAATATGGCCGTCAATAGAGACGTTAAGCGAGACTAGCGATATATATAAAACTCATAATGGCTGGCGTTTTTACCATTGTAGAGACGTCTACTAATGCTCATAAAAGCCGGAGATGGACTTATTTGAAACTCCTGACACGTTTTATTAGGAGAACTTTTAATTACTTTTCTTAAAAGAAAAAATAGTTTTTCTAATTGCAAGACTGTACATATCCTTAATGGTTTACGGTCTTTTACATTATTCAACTTCATTTTCGAAGATACTGTTATGCCTACTAATGCATTGGTATAACGTCCTTGTGCTATTCACATAATATGTAGAGTAGGTATTACCACGTTGACGTGTGTATATACATTACCATGGATAGGTAGGTTTTTTTTGTCATGGATGTTCTAAGGTATGTTTGTATACGATGGGGACCTACAGTTTTAGTATACATTTAAGGGTCCGCTATACCTGACGGTGCATTTTTTGCCGCCCATAAGATTAACATTGCGAGCGGCGATTCAGGTTTACCCTTGGTTATTGGAAAGACACAAAATTTCGTCTGTACCTAGCCCTATCAATGTTCTAGGGAGTGTTCGAAGCAGATTTCAGATTTTTTTACTGGTTTTCGAGATACAGCACTTTTCTTGAGGTATGCGATGCTAGCATTTGCAAAACAGTTGCAATAAAAGAAACCAGTGAGAAATTAGGAAATCTGCTTCGAACACTCCCTAGAACATTGTTAGGGCTAGGCACAGGCAAAATTTTGTGTCTTTCCAACCAAGGGTAAACCTTGAAAATGAATCGCCGCTCGCAATGTTAATCTTATGGGCGGCAAAAAATGCATCGTCAGGTATAGCGTCCTCTTAACTTACAGATTGCAGGCGTCAATACCGATATAAAAAAAACTTAGAAAGGATCGGGATCGAACCTGTCAGTGTTCCTCTATAGACTACCTTCCTAAATAATTGATCAGTATGCGCTGATACAGCATTTTCAACCCCTTTGTGTCGTAATTGCCATTTTGACACACCTATCAACCATTTCCACGCCCTTAAATATTGATTTTATTCAAACCTTTTCTATCGTTTTGCATAACCTTTTCCGTCTAGTTCATTGACTGATTAATGAAAAAATGATGACTAAGAAAAAAAAATAGGTGCAAAAGGTTCTGTAACCCTTCAGAATGAACCAAGTGAATAAGCGGAAAGCTGGCCTCATATCATGCATCCTGGAATGAAGGGGCTGGAATGACGTTCACTCATCGTTACAGAGAGGTGTTCGTTATAGAGAGTGCTGTTATAGAGAGTTAAAATTGTTCTAATGTACTTACTTCCCAGTTCCCTAACTCTCTTCATTCAAACAGTCGCCCATAAAAATGTTTAGAAGACTTTCTCAATAGGTACGTAATTCTATGCTGAAAAGCCAGGCTTTATACTTTAGCCTTAGCCCTTTTCTTTAGGAGGAAAAAGGTCAAAAAAAGGTTTCTATAACTATTAGTATAAGTGTAAGTATAAGAACTGATGCAAGAAAAATTCTATCAAGAAAAATATCAGAGTGTGTTCGGGCCCTTAGACCCCCAAGAAGTGGTCTTGGCGGTTAAACACTAAGCACACAGTGAGCAGTGTCTGCGGATGATTGCTGTAGAACTTAGCTGACAACCTCCAATTAAATGTGACGAGTGGTCGCGTCACTGTCACGCAATATCACCCTACTTTGTTTGATTTGGAAGCTGTTCAGAGCTTTTTATTTTCAAAAGAAAGTCTGACTGAAGAAATCTCTGCTGTTCGTTTATCGAGGGAAAACTTTTGAAATAATGGCCAGAGTGGCCGCCAGGTGGTTACCACCACTTTCATCTCCAAGAACTCGGGGTGGCTCGGGTTTTTGCCAGGCGAGGAGTTAACCACTCTTTGGGAATTATTGGAAATCCTTATGAAATCTCAGGGAATCTTATTGGAATTTTTTGGAGTGGTTACCCCTTCGGGGTTCGTCTTTCTATGAATATCATTGGGAATCTTTGGAAATCTTTATGGAATCTCAAGGAATCTCTGGAGTGGTTACCCCCTCGTTGCCAGGCTTTCATTGGCTTCACTGCACTGTCCACTGCAGCACGAAGGGGAACTGCTACCTGGAAAGGGAGTTTTTCTCAAAATGCCTCCCTTCAAAGTGGCCATTAATTGAGTCCTTCGACAATAGTTGAAAATTATCATATCTATAGGTACAGGGATTTTGAGAGGTTTTCGTGGGTCTCAAAAAACTGCTATATTTTTTGTTCTGGTGATTTTTTTTTTTTTTTTTTTTCATTTTCCTGGGTTCACCCCCATCCGAATAGAACTACCTACTTCGCAATATAATATGGGAAAGTATAACATATCAGGTGAACGTGCCTTGCGACACTTCTCGACAGTTGTCGCTCGGCCAGCGACTGTCGCCACCTTCGCCGTTTCGCCGCCATTGACATTCTTCTACTCCTTTTCTTGAACGGCGGGCGGCAGACTATAAATCTTTCATGAGCTGTCACAGAGATATGATTGACAGAGGAATTATCATACGTGTGGAATGTGTCTCTACTTGAGGTTATCATCGTAATGATCATCATCACAACCATTTGCGCAGCCCTGAGTTTTTTCCGTTTTGCGCCAGCCGTGATTCGTTTTCATAATCATCGTGCTCAGCACTATCTAATATCAGCTCCCCAGTGTTAGTATTGGGGACCTACAGTTTTAGGTAGGTCCTGAACCACCACAGCTTCGATATACATAACACTTGCTGTTAGACGTTCCTGAGGGGTTAACCACTCGTTGGGAATCTCGTTGGGAATCATTGGAAACCTCAGGGAAACTTGGAATATTTTGGAGTGGTTACCCCTTCGGGGTTCATCTTTCTATGAATATCGTTGAGAATCTTTGGAATTTTTTATGGAATCTAAGGGAATCTCAAGGAATCTCCGGAGTGGCTACCCCCTCGGATGTTCCCAAAGGCCTCAACCGATACGTAGGAATGCAGGTACGTATTCCTCATTTTAAAAACTATTTCTTCAGTAAAATATACCTAGATTTTATAGACCAATAAAATAAATCTTGGAATGGAAAGAATTTGTTGGACACTTTAACTCCAGTAGTCGACTATTCTCGGCCATTATTGCAAAGGGAAAATTACGCAATTTGTAGTCTGTGTCTTGCTGTAGTAATGGTTATTGGTGGACTAGATAGTCAATGCTTCATGACAGGTTTATTGTCGGTAGCCATTTTGTAGTGGTCGTAGTACTCAGAGTATAAAAGAATATAACAAGTTCTTGTAAATACGCAGATTACGGAAAAATATTCAAAATACTCGTAGTAACAATAGAAACTAGTGTTCAAAATATTCGAAATGACATTAAAAATAAAGTTGGTATTTACATCACCGTCCTGCTAGGTATACCTTTGCTATAGGGGGCTTTTAACTGCAAGATAAAGCTATCGGCTACTTATTCGGGGAGAAATTTTCTGGACGTTAAGACAGTATTTGTCATTTTCTGTCACCTATAGAACAGAACCACCTAGAACCTGTTTGTTTGGACTACAAGAAATTTACAACTTAGTAGGTATAGTAGGCCATTTTCAACTATACTTCCTGACCTAAAAAAAAGGCACATTATATTTCAGAACAGAGACGTCCCATTAGATTGTAGTAATGGAGTAGGCAGTAAACATAGCCGCTCAGCAAGTCAAACCATTCATGTAATAGGTCGTATAGAGTGATGCAAAGGCTTTTACCCGGCTGATTGGCCGTAAACGCCAGCCAGGGTAGTTTCTGAATGAACCTTAACCTGACGTATGGGTTACGAAATTGCGTAAGAGGAGTCGACCTGAGGTAGAAGTCCCTGTGAAACTCATCACCTGTGATACGTTTATATTACCGATAGTCTCAGTATAGACCGTGTATAAAATGGACCACAAAAACCAAATGTGTTCGTGTGTGATTCCCATTTTGGAATGCTTCGTCTGGAATTCATTAGACCATGTTACGGGGGTTGCTTTTCTAAATGTTTCTCCTGTGTTTAGCTTAGGGGAGAAGGGTTTTTGGGGATCGTGGCACGATGGCGCCAAGCTTACAATTTATCAGCGGGTTTACGAGAGATCTACTTCTTCCTTCCGCAGATGTCTTTCGATGCCTTTTTGCTTGAAGTCGGAGGGCATTTCAACAGCAGTGCTTATATAGGGTGCTCCTAGAAGGGACATGGTGTTTTTGGATTCAAGGTTCAACCTTTCGTCACGCCCGACAGTTCATAGAGTTTTCTAAGTTACTACTGTACCTATACACGGGGAGATTGCGAGCAATTATACGTCCGTAATGCTAGCCATACCTGACCTGATGCGTCCTGGTTGGCATCCCTAAGGTGTCATTCCTGGCTCGCCATTCCAGGCCCTGCATTTCTAGACGCATAGTATGTTGCCAGCTTCATAAACATAGGTATAGTACAGTGGAGCACTAAAATTATTCTATACCAAGGCCGATAGGTCACTTTCGTAACCTCGCACCTATAGAAACGTTTAATAAGTACCAGTGTATTTGTATACCTATTGCAGAAATAGGAAATATGTACTTCGATTGAAATGAGGTATAGGTATACGAAATAATAGAAGTAGCATGACGATTGCGTGAGTAAGGACCCTTTGATTTTTTTCAGGTTTCAAATTTGAAAGGATTCTGGGAAATCACATGTAGGAACGTGAGCCTGTAGTCACATTCGAATTGGTACCTATACGTACCTGTGAGGCTGTTTTCCTAGAAACCATTCGTATACATTCATATAGGTTCTCTCAGGTTGCCCCCCAAGCACCCGCTATTGCATAAGAACCTGGATAGTCGAATGGTCTGGAAGGTTGTCTGAGAACCCGAGTTCAATCTCTACCCTATCAAATTTTTTCTTGGTTCGGAACCATCTAAAACTGTAGGTCCCTATCACGCACTAATACCGGGGAGCTGAGCACGACGGATAATTGCATAACCAACATAAACTGTTTATTGCCACTCTTGGCTTCTTCAGATGAACCTGGAACTTGTCTTTAGGGCTCTAGCCATACCTGTACCTTGGTATACTCATTTTAAGGCTTTCAAGGTGTTCCTAGAGAATAGGAGAAAACATGAGTCTGTAATAAAGTTATAAAATTGCTCAAGACATGCCTTTGTTTCATTTTCTGCGGTCGGCATGTACAAGATGTTCAGGTACAGGCTATAGATTTTATAGCGCTGTTTTTGAAAAGTACTGACAATTGGGGAAGGTACTGGAAAAATAGTACGGTAATCACCGATATTACTTATAGTTTCAGGTGGGTTTCGAACCACCACAAGCTAGATACCTTGCCATATTGTCTCTGGAGCGAACTAATGGCCACAATGGTGGATACCACATCCACCACCATTTCCTTTCATTGTCTACACTGCACTGTCCACTGCAGCACGAAGGGGAACTGCTACGGAAGGGGAACTTTTCTCAGAATGCCTCCCTTCAAAGTGGTTCCTTTGACAATACTGAACAAGAATGCCGATCAGAAAAAATTTGGTAGGACCGGGATCGAACCTGTGCGTCCTAGCTCTCAGTAGATCACTCGGCTATCGTGCTGTTACCTTTCGCCGTACCTGAACACTCATTTTTCGCAAAGCAGCATGGGGCATAAATATCGCGCGTGAGTGAGACGATATAACCTGGTTTATAACCTGCCGAAAAGGCTGGAACATAAATAAATAAAGATGGCTGGAGAGGCGCTAAGGTAATGTGAAAATAGAAGAAGAAGAAGGGATTGAGCGTCGCGTGGAAAGAAGAAAATAAATCAGAGGAGGCAATAAGACTCGCCGACAGGTCGGTCAGGCCCAGCCAGCTCCCTACGGCGGTACCCGTACCATACCTGTACCTTACGATATTTACATGGGGCCCTGCCGCGCTAGCACCTCGAGGAGGTGTGGGAACAAGGGCAGGAGCGGACCCAGGCTTCAATTTTTTACATGAAAATTTTTTTGAGCTCCCCCAAAAAAAGGTTGGGCTTTAGTATACTAGTTTTTCCTTTGAAAATCCTCAAAGGAAATTTATCTAAACTATAAGACTTGTTTTTTCGAAGTACTTACCGCTTTTATACTGGTCTACGGATATTTCACCACTAGAAATAACTTAGGAAGTCCTGAAAACCTAGAATGAATAGAAGGGTTTAAGTACTTTCTATATAACGACCGTTAAGGGTCCATGCATATTTGCTCGCTATACAAAGAGTTCGCTATAGAGAGGGTTTCAACATGACAACTATGCATAGAAAATTTCACTTGTTATTCTCTGCCTTCTTACAATCGGTTGTGCCCATGTATTAGGTAGGTTTCTACCTATATTTATACGAGTCTCTTAAAATTAAGGTAGGTACCTATAGGGCGTGATTCTGGTTATATGTAGGATATCACCCACCTCTGTGCCACCAAAATATTGTAGCACCCTATTAACCCCCTTAACAATGGTAGGATTTCCCTTTTCGTGTTAACCTGGCACTCTACTTGTGTGTTGAGAACGACAGATAGGTCAGAGAAGCATTTTTCCCAGTTAATCCCCCCAACTAGAAATTTTTGAAGTCCTTCACGCTGTCTTAATAGTTGGCATCCCTGGACGTATCGTGTAGATGGATGGCAGTATTTATGTGGGGGCCCGCCATCCCTATACAAGCCCTCCATTCCAGCCTCATGTGGCCAGCGTTGCATTACGCAATACAGATCTGTCTCTATCGGAGCTAGACCACGGCGCTCCCTTTGCAGTCCCAGACTATTGCTTGGTTTTTTCTGCCCAGTCGCAGAGGGTGATGGACGGAGGGACCGGAGGCAATATATCTGCCTGTCTTTGCCATTGGATACAACGGTGAACGCATGCGCGATTGTTAGACAACTATTCACTGGCTGATTGATGCTTGACGTCCCTGCTAAGGCGGTACGTAGGAAAAGTCGCCATCGAGTCCCATCACAGCGACAGGTCATCGACCAGAAGACACAAAAGGAAAACTAATAAAATCTATTGTATCTATTTTTTATTGATGACATCTTCAGGATTGAACGACAATGTGATCAATTTCAGGTTGTATATAGAGCTAGGTAGAGCTCCTTCATGGGAAAGGTTTTCCATATCCGTATTCAACGGTTGGGAACCAAACTAAAACTGTAGGTCCCGATCATTCACTAACACTAATCCCTTGGCTCGTCCCCCCCCCCCCCCCTCGATAGCCGAGTGGACTAAATGGTCGACTTTTGAGGAGCAGAGAGAGCCGGGTCACACCGGTTCGATCCCGATCCTACCAAAAAGTTGTTCTGCTCGGTATTCACCTCTGATATGTTCAGCATGTCAAGTGAAATGTATATCGAGGCTGTGGTGGTTCGGAACCCACCTAAAACTGTAGGTCCCCATCGTTTACTCGATGGCTGGGGAGCTGGTATTTGGTAGTGCTGCCAGCTGAGCACAATGGATAGTTCTTGAAAACGGTCTAGTTGCTGGGCTTGTCCCCCCCCAACCCTCTGCTAACGTCCCCCCATACCGATGAGTAGGCCAGGGGGGTCCTCGGCCTCCTTAAAATTTTTAAAAAGGGGCGGCACATTGCTTGTAAGTGGGTACAGAATAAAATTAGGTAATAATAGTACAAGTAAAAGTAGGAACCATAGCAACCACAGACATTACAATCTACCGTGTCCTTACTAAGTACCTTACTAAGGGGGAAAGAGGGGGTGGTATCTTATCCGTACCTATACCTAGGGAACTGACTGTAAAAAATCATTAGCAAGCCTTCCAACAAGTCAGCGGATTTTCTCTTGAGATTCTTGAGTCTGCACCCCTCTTTCTATAGTACTACTCTACCTACAAGTACACAGATAAGTATTGTTTTCGTCTATAGGCCCACACACAGCCATGTAATCGAAATAGTAAGGTATGGAGCCCCACAGCCGGCGCCCCATGGTGCCTATCGGCCATATACCATCTCTTCAACTCATCGTTCGGTCACGTGCCATCCCTTGCTATCAAACCTACGTGCCTTGTCCAAATAACCAAAACATTGCAGGTATAGGTAAGTACACATCGGCTCTTACAGTGGTTCCAGTTTTCTATAACCTTTTCAGGTATCCAGGGTGGTTTACTTTTCTCTCAGTTGAACTTTAAGAGGACGCTATACCTGACGGTGCATTTTTTGCCGCCCATAAGATTAACATTATGAGCGGCGATTCATTTTCAAGGTTTACCCTTGGTTGGAAAGACACAAAATTTTGCCTGTACCTAGCCCTAACAATGTTCTAGGGAGTGTTCGAAGCAGATTTCCCAATTTCTCACTGGTTTCTTTTATTGCAACTGTTCTGCAAATGCTAGCATCGCATACCTCAAGAAAAGTGCTGTATCTCGAAAACCAGTAAAAAAATGGGAAATCTGCTTCGAACACTCCCTAGAACATTGTTAGGGCTAGGTACAGGCAAAATTTTGTGTCTTTCCAACCAAGGGTAAACCTTGAAAATGAATCGCCGCTCGCAATGTTAATCTTATGGGCGGCAAAAAATGCACCGTCAGGTATAGTGGACCCTTAAAGAAAGCTGGAAAATCTGTCTATGTTTCATACCTACGGGTTAGTTCAGGTAGTGAGGCTATTTTTCGGGAAGCCCCAACAGCAACCTTTTATTCACCCGGGTAGGTACCTATAATATAATCTAGCCAGGTACGTTACACCATACAGTAACTTAAACTAGAAGTTGACTCACAGTAGGAACATACCTACTTTACGAACTCAAGCATCAAACCAGACAACTTCCTAAGTCACCACATGTGTTCCTTATGACCTGGTGACCCTAAGACTCAGCATGAAGTAGTACTCGTATCATACAAGACACATGCATAGGCGCACCTATCCCAGGGAGGTAGAGGAACCATCGTACCTCGTACCTAACAGTTTTTGATAACTTCTCAGGTCGCACTTGACTTTCTCACAGCTTTTCCGCCAGTAGTGTCGCAAATTTTGACTCGATCGGAATCAGCATAACTTTGGACAATTTCAAAGTCAGTTGATCGTTAAATCGTCAATTAAATTAATTCGGTCGTTAAAAAGACATTTATTATATTTCAGAACATACATAGGATTCCCAATAGTCTCCTCGTAAAAGGTGTAGAAATAAAGTAAACGAACACTATTGTGTGGTAGCCCTTAAGGGTCCGCTATACCTGACGGTGCATTTTTTGCCGCCCATAAGATTAACATTGCGAGCGGCGATTCATTTTCAAGGTTTACCCTTGGTTGGAAAGACACAAAATTTTGCCTGTACCTAGCCCTAACAATGTTCTAGGGAGTGTTCGAAGCAGATTTCCCATTTTTTTTACTGGTTTTCGAGATACAGCACTTTTCTTGAGGTATGCGATGCTAGCATTTGCAAAACAGTTGCAATAAAAGAAACCGGTGAGAAATTGGGAAATCTGCTTCGAACACTCCCTAGAACATTGTTAGGGCTAGGTACAGGCAAAATTTTGTGTCTTTCCAACCAAGGGTAAACCTTGAAAATGAATCGCCGCTCGCAATGTTAATCTTATGGGCGGCAAAAAATGCATCGTCAGGTATAGTGTCCTCTTAATAAATCGTATTACATTTTTGGAAAATAGAGGGGTCTGCCGGGGGGATAAAAAAGGACAGTCCCTCCTTTCTGAAGTACCTGTGACTGCGCCTATGGACATACACGTCTTATCACCCTATCGCACCTACAAAACACGTCAAGAAATGCAGAGGGCCCCACATAAAGAGGAGATAACGTAGCTCACCTCATAACCGCATGTTTTCATATTCTAATGCGCTCTGGGAAAACTGCCCTATCAGCTATCAGGTAACACACAGTACTTAGCCCATTTTCTGTGACTCTGCCCCTGAAAAAGAAGTCAAGGGCAGTGTTTAGCTTATGGAAAATTAGTGAGCGAGGTGAAGGTGTGTACGTGCGAGGTGGGGTGACGCATATGTGACGGGTCACACTTACAATTCTCCTGGGAACATTCCGAAATCTGGGAGAGGAACGAGAATTTTTTAAACTTTTATTCCAGTGCCTTTATTTACCTTTAATTTTCCTACTGGAATAGGGGCAAAGGTTCCAGCCGAGGGGGTAACCACACCAGAGATTACTCGAGATTGCCTGAAGATTTCCAAAAATTTCCTGAGACTCTCAACGAGATTCGTGGAAAGATCCACCCCGAAGGATTAACTACTCCAGAAATTTCCAGGATCCCAGAGATTTCATAAAGATTTCCAATGATTGCCTGAGATTCCCGACGAGATTCTTGGAGTGGTTAACCCCTCGGTTCCAGCCCTTAGTAGGCAGCAGTAGTAGGCACGAGGAAATAGGTTTGGTAAACTTGTATAAAATTTTTGTTAGCTGCCCGAAGGTTTTTGCTCCCTCGCCAACAAAAGAAACTCCCAGTGATGTGTTTGATGAAATATACCGGAAGCTACTATACTCGACAAGGAGGGAATATTTACCTATAATCAACAGTTTAAAGGGAACAGATGAGGGGTTCACCACTCCTGGAATCTTTTTGGGAATCTTTGAAAATCATCATGGAATCTCAGGAAATCTCTGGACTGGAGTGGTTATACCCCCTCGGGAAATGATGATAACGACGCAACGCCACTGATTCCCTTTCATTCTACTGTTAGAGGAAGTAGAAAGTCAAAAGCTTGCTGACAGGTCTCATTATAACTAACACTACTAACAGATAAGGAGTCGGAAAACTTTACAGGATTTTTCCAAAACCAGACCATTTTCGGGTCTCCTGGCTACGTCACTGGAACAGCCAAAGCCCAATTAACCTTTAGGGTCCAATATCCGGTGTGGGAGAAGTATAGAAACACCCTGCCAGCACTATTGACATATTGCTCGGATTAGTTTCATCAAATTGGAGGTTAAAAGCCATAAAAGCAATGATCGGAAAACCAATAAACCTTCGGCTGAGGCCGCAGAAAGGTTAGTTATCCCACCTCCCACACCATAAATAGTTAGGTCCACAGCCTTAAGGGCCAGGGATACCAAGCCAAGACGGATGGCCCGATGAGGCCCTAATGTGGTCTGATATAGGCCCAGGCGGCCCGCGGGCCTTAAATAATCACAGAGCCCAGTGAAGGACCCGCTACTGATTTTTGTATTCAACCCACCTATCTATACCTTACACCCAGAGGGGGATAATTGAATGGGATAAGTACAAGACCGAAATTTCCGGCCTTTTCAAAAAAATACTCCGTGGGTTGCAGTCATAGAACGAAGTAGCGAGTTGCAGCTGAACGGTTGGGGGTAGAGTTATGAGACGACAATTTCATATCCACAGCCTCGTAACAATTTCACTTGGTACATTGAATATTTCGGAGGAGGTGAAAACCGTTCAGAAAATTTTTCGCGGGACCGTGATCGAACCGGGGTGACCCGGTGGTGTTCCACTAAAGACAGAGTCAAGGCTGTTCTACCGTACGGGCACACTTAGGCTGGGTTTAGATATTCTGTAAGTTAAACATAGTTGCTAGGGAAATAAAATTCCAACTGGAATTTATAGAGCCAATGTGGCACCAATGTTTTATTTAAACTTTTGGTTAAATAAATTCTAGAATGACCCATGCACCCCAGCCTGAGTGCACTCCAGAGATTCCTTGAGATTCCCTGCGATTCGATAAATATTTCCAAAGATTCCCAACGATATTCATATAGAAAGATGAACACCGAAGGTGTAACCACTCCAAAAAAAACCAAGATTCCCTGAGATTTTATAAAGATTTCCAATGATTTCCAACAAGATTCCCAACGAGATTCCTGGAGTGGTTAACCCCTCGTAGATACCCCCATAACGGGTGGTCTAAGCTAGGGTGCGACACGACCACCTTGGGGTGTCGTATATCAAAACTCTTACACGTTCGGAAGCCGCTGTTTACAGTAACAAACTCTAATCTCAAACACATCCACAAATATTGACACAGGTTACCCACAACAATCCCGAGCTCGTTTGTGGCGCGCCGCGCCCTCCCCATGTATCATCTAATGCAAAAACTAATGATATTTCCGGAACGTATTGAAGGCGTTTCCGACTTTCGGACTCATTATTTATTTTGAGCGTCTAAATGCAGATTTTCTCACTTCATTCATTTAACATTTAACACTGGTTGGGTATTCAAATATCCTACATAACCATTCTGTAACCCCTGCTCCAACACTATAAAGGGTGGTTTTCACCAGTTCGTTACCGTGCAGATAAAGCTAGCATAAATTTATGTTCCCGTAAAAGTAACAAAAATTTTATCTTTCCCTTAACGGCCACCATACATTCTCGACGAACTCCGCCAAAACCACTGTGCGAAAGTAAATATTCGACAAAACTAATGTTTACATTTTAGTACAACCGGAGACTGGTAATTGAAATATTGTATTGATTGTGTCTACTCTAAAAGCTAAACATAATGTGCTATTTGAACGCGAAACGAACGAGTAAAAGTAGGACACTATGTTTAGCTTTTACAGGAGAAAAGTAGAGAAATGCTGTTGAAATTACCCACTTCCGTAAGTGAAATAAAAATTGCCAAAATGCAACATGGCTACGGTAAATAGTACAAACATTTATCAAGCTTTTCTACTAAATGTGACGATAAAATCATACTGTTTTAGTCCGAATCGTTACAAAAAAATATTTCGCGTGAGGTAGTGTTGTGTTTTCGCGATCTGTCAAAAAAACATGTGGACTGGTAGTTGACTGTTTAAAATCGCTCCTGTGGGCTTATTACTCCATTTCATGCAAAAATACAACACTACCTCACGACAAAGAGTCTCAGGTTTACATCCCCCTATAAACACTTTCCACTCGCCCTGTAACTTCGGAGTAGGGCTTGAAGTACTTAGCATTGCGAACCAAGTACGTGTAGTCGAAAATAGCGAATGTATATTCAGCCTTAAAAGTCCACTAGCTAACGTTATGATAACGCTATAGTGGACTTTTAGGGGACACTTTAGGGTAAACTTTAGGAAAGGGTGGTCTCATTTTTTCCCCCATAATAAAATAAAATTTATACTTGTCTTTTAGGAACCAAATAAAATCAAAAACTCACTGCACCGTACCCAAAATCTATTCACTTGCCTACCCATTACTTTGTCAATGAATGAAAGAATGAATGAATAGTAATCGTTGGAGAAGTTTGACCCCGCAGGATGTTCAGGGACACAAAAAATGAATTACATTTGACAGACATAACAAGAAACCTGTTGAGGCGAAGAAAAAGCACACATATTTAGTGAGTAGCTGAAATGTTGATATAATGGAGGCGATACTGGTCTCCAGCGCGTCCATCAGGTATAGGTGCATATACCTGTATAAACTACATACCTTGATATGTAGTGACTGAAGCTCCTCGGACAGCTGCTTCTTCAAAGTGGCGGTAACTGATGAACTCAGTACCGTACTAAGGTTTTTTCAAAACCTGAAAATTATTTTTCCACTGGTAAAAAGTGGTCCCTTAGGTATTTGCTTCACGGAGAAAATCTCGACACATTGGGACTAGATCCGCAATCCTCTTACCCGAAAACCCGCGGTGAGCAACAGTATAGTCTATCCGACCAAAAACACTCCGTGTAAAAAACGCAGCCAAGTTTATAACCCTCCAAAAATTAGCCTAACTCAACAGCCCTTAAAAGGGTTTGATATAAAAAATGTTGGCCAAGTTCTCCACATTCCCGCTATCACTCAGTCCCCAAAATTAGTGATATCACTTATTACAGGGCCAAGTCCTTGGCGCAAATCACGTAAGCGTCACAGCCGGTCATAGACACAGACTAAGGTTGGATGGGGGCTGCGGTCCGGGGGTATTGGAAAGCAGGTATATGACAAACTATGTCGCCAACATCCTTGTGATTCGCGCCAAAGACTTGGCCCTGTAATAAGTGATATCACTAATTTTGGGGACTGAGTGATAGCGGGAATGTGGAGAACTTGGCCAACATTTTTTATATCAAACCCTTTTAAGGGCTGTTGAGTTAGGCTAATTTTTGGAGGGTTATAAACTTGGCTGCGTTTTTTACACGGAGTGTTTTTGGTCGGATATCATATAATTTTTGTGAGGTGGTTCAATAGTTTCTACCAGTAGGTAAAACATCAATTGGCTGTCGAATGGACTCAAGTTTTCTTGCCATACCTGGCAAGTACCTACCAATACCTGAAAACCAGTTCCCTGTCAACCATACACAAATTACCAATCTCATACCTGAAATACCTGAAAAGTACCTACTCGTACCTGAAAATGAGTTCCCTGTCGAATCTCCACAAATTACCTTCCCATACCTGAAATGTACCTAATCGTACCTGAAAACAAGTTGACTGTCGAATGGAGTCAAAATACCTTGCCATACCTGGAAAGTACCTCCCAGTACCTGAAAACCAGTTCCCTGTCAAATCTACGCAAATTATTATCCCGTACCTGAAATGTACCTACTCGTACCTGAAAGTAAGTTGCCTGGCGAATCTACACAAATTACCTGGAAGGACAAGAAGCAGGAGGCAGTATTTGTTTTGTAAATATCTGCCATAAGTTAGTATGGGAACTTTGAATCGAACCTGAACCTATAATACTGTAGGTACTTCGGGTTTGCGATTTTTCTGGGTGTTTTGGGGATGGTACCTACAAGTGTGCCGAGTTTCAGCTCTATCGTACCGCTGGAACATGCTTATAATTTGTATAGGTGAGTGAGTCAGTCAGTCAGTCAGTCAGTGAGTGACCCTCAAAAACAGCTAAGTTTGGGATGTCACTGCTCAGGTACGGTTGGACGTAGAAATTTGAAATTTAATTTTGGAGGTCCCGTGGGACCCTACTACAGGAGAAGGGTACCCACTATTCGAGCCACGCCCCCTTGCCTCCTGTAGAGAGGCACGAAAAGTGCACAACTCTGGTTCCTGTATAACATGCTGGCAGTGCTCGAGGCTTTGTCGCGCTTTCTTTTTCTTTAAAACTTGGCTGCATGCACTGCCGTGCATGTTGATGAAGCAGCGTGTAGGAAGCTATTGGGTTTCTATAAGGCTGCGCTAATGTTGAACTCCCATGATAAGAAATCTGCGCCGTGATAACTGATACCTCTACCCGAGGGGGTAACCACTCCAGAGATTGCTTGAGATTGTATGAAGATTTCCTGAGATTCTCAATGAGATTCGTGGAAAAATGCACCCCCAGATTCCCTGAGATTTCATATAGATTTCCAATGATTGTCTGAGGTTCCCAACGAGATCCCCTACGAGATTCCTGGAGTGATTAACCCCTCGCTTCTACCTGACCTTATGATATACATTTGAAGGCTCTTTTTCTAAACCTACATGCAGTATCCCTCCATATTTTACTACCGACCTCGCTGTACCTACAGACTCTGGGAAAAGGTACAGACAAAACGTGAAAACCCTATGTCAGTACCTCTATCCAGCCTCTGGTAATTATAATATGTAAATAGAGGTATCCATACCTATAGGTATGCTGGAACAAAGAGCGATTAAAAAGCAACATAGGTAAAATAAATAATAAGCAGCGGATTGTTTACTCTGGGCCGATGGCAGGAATGGATATATTGCCAGGTTCAGAGAACACAGTGCCATCCTCGAGCCCCCAGGCACCAGCCACGTTTTCTATCGTATTGGCCCGCATACATTTATTTATTACCCTCTATAGTCGCTTTGAACAAAAACTACTAACTCCATGATTGTTTCTAGAGTAGAATGGATTGTGTCTTCTCTATGTAGGAGGCGTAGGAGAGGTTTCGTCTCGTCGTTAACTGTGCATTAAAAGATCCGGGATTAAAATAGTTCAGGTTCAGGTGCATAAATACACCAACCGGCGCGGCATGGCATAGGTACCTTTGAAAATTTTCAAAAAAAAAAAAAAAAAAAGGAATTTAGAACATTTTAGTCCAAGTCAGGCTGGGAGCATACCGATTAGTCATAATTTCTTGAAGATTTTCAGTTGACACCGATCCGAATTTGGGTTCCATATCCAACCATACGCTAAAAATGCCAATCCGACCCTGAGCAGATATTTCCCTGATCAAGAAGAAGTTTTGATCAGCCCTAGATTTGCAAGAAATTATGAGTAATCGGTACGCTCCTAGCCTGACTTGGACTATACAAATAAATGGTCCAACAATGGTCGCACTTGACTTTCTCGCAATTTTTACGCTAGCGGTATCGATTTTTTTTTTTTATGGGAATTTTTTTTTTTTTTTGGACCAGAATTATTTTAAAAAATATTTTTCCATACACTAGACACTAGATGATAATTTTAAGCACCTGTTCACCGAATTATAAACATATCCATTATCCATCAAACGAAGAAGTGTCGTTCGACGCACAAAGTAAGATGTTTTCTATTTTTCTTGTCACGACTTTAGTTTTCAACTCGGTTTTCAAGTAATTCAAAATCTATTGAAAATAACATTGAAGCATCTATCTGAGACCACTTTCACCAATTTTAAAGGAAATCCGTTGATTAGTGTTGTGGGAAATCTGACCTAACCAATCAAAAACGTGATTTCCACTTTTGGAAAATTCGGCTATTCAAGATTTCCATCCAATTGAAATGTCACATATTGTATTGTATGCTGATTTCCTGTTTATTTCTTTTGTTAGTCTAACTTCTACGTCATCAACAGTCGTTGTTCACGATTTTTCT
Organism: Mesopsocus fuscifrons; assembly: GCA_950004255.1. NCBI lineage: Eukaryota > Metazoa > Arthropoda > Insecta > Psocodea > Mesopsocidae > Mesopsocus > Mesopsocus fuscifrons. The sequence continues at coordinate 3,336,568 of OX465375.1, forward strand.
GGGGGGTGCCGTTTTTGTTTGTTTTATTTTGGTAAAAAAAAGCATTCCGCATAGCAAAAGAACTGTCACAACATTTAGTAAGTCCATACACTATTGGTGTTTACCTCCTATACCTACCTCTCTATAGTGCTTGCTACAGTCATTTTCTTTATAGCGAGCAAACTTACGATTTCCACTGACGGTCGCTATAGAGAGAAACTATATTATTTACTTTCTACCTTGTTGTATGTAGGTTTTTATGTGGAAAAACTAAGTATTGTATAAGAAGGAATGATACAGTAATAATAGTCAATGAATTAAATACAGAAAATACAGATGTATTTTGATCCTTATCCATGTAATAAATTATTAACTGTAGACATGAAGACATTTTATACAAAAGTATACACAAATCGTTTTACTGTCATATTTCTGTACAGTTGAGGTATGAATTAATTTCAAAGTCAACATGATTTTTTTCTGATAATTCCAGATTTTTGAAGGCGCAACCCTACTATGGCCAAATGCCAAATCACGTATGAGGAGGTAATTTTATGTTCGAATATTGGTGATTCGTTATTTGCCATTAGTGCCTTGGCGCCTTAATTATTTAAGATTTTTATTTTCATTTCTCGTCATTAAGGACCACCATTTATTCGCTATTTTTTTACGTTTGAACTTCAAACTTTTTGAGAAAACTATTGGATATTTAAATATTCTGAAATATAATATGTCTTTTTAACGTCATTAGTCATTACTCATGAGGCTATGTTGTGATTTTACGATCGAGTGATTTTTCTCACCAAAAAAATTGTCCAAGCCTCATGAGTAATGTCGTTAAAAATACTTATTATATTTCAGAATATTTAAATATCCAATAGTTTTCCCACAAAGTTTGAAGTACAATCGTAAAAAATAGTGAATGTATATTCAGCCTTAACTCCACTGTAACGTGCATGTATAATATTATACATTTCTATATTCAAGAGAATTATTGTACATACCTATGATTATTGCTCATTCGTTTGAAATGTACTTCCCTACCTACATAGGTGCTTTCAGAGAATGCCGAAAAATTCCGAGAAAGTTTTTGGTGATTTGAAATTTATCGACAGTGGGGAGGTGCCGTAATTTTAGTCATTCATTGCTGTCATCCTTGTTACTTTGACAACTTTATTCGGAGAACTAGGCAGGGGCGTAAAGTTTTAAAATCCCAAGGGGGGCTGAGAAAAAAACACCAACCTATCGTGTACACGATAGTCTTCACGTTAAATATAAATATGGAAGCAGAGCACTGAGTAGAGTGACCAACTGACCGTAGCAAAAGTGGTGCGCGCCAATTTTTAAAATCAATCTTAATTGCTACCTAACTGCATTTTAAGTTTTTAAATTAGGTACTTCCCCTGAATTCCTCATTTAAGGATTAATTTAAAAAAAAATTAAAAAAACACAGTACAAATTTCAAGGGGGGCAGAGCCCCCCTTGAAATTTCTCAAGGGGGGCTGGAGCCCCGCAGCCCCCGTGTACTTTACGCCCCTGGAACTAGGGCCATTTTCCCCGAGAAAAATCAACGTTGATTTGAAAAAAAAATTCAAATTTTACCCTAGCAACACCAATAGCGAGGCTTGAGTTTGTTGATTACCATAGCAACTTATTCAAATCAGCTTGATTTGAATTTGATTTTTCTTGGTGAAAATGGCTCCTAGAGTAGCCACTGATTGATAATTTGCTCAGCTTACACGGGTTTAAAATGTAGGTCCAAAATTCGGTAAATTATGCATTATTGTAGCGTGCAGGCCTCGAACCCGGAACCAGAACACATACAATTAAAAATACAATTAACGTATGACATGCATTTTTACTTAGTTATCCAAGCAATAAGTTCATTACGGCAATTAAAGAGTTGTAGTTTTTCCGTAAATTTAACGAACTGCGGTAGGTAAATAGGTACAGAGGGCCAACATAATAAGCTATCCTTTAACGAGGGAAAATTTCAAATGTTGCCGGATAATCAAAATGTGGTAATTCCTGTTTACAAGGTGGTACGACGGAAAGAAATATGGTATTGTATCATGCCATATGCATAGCTAAGGGTGCGTCCCACCATGCCCAGTTAAAATTAAACTGGAGATTTTGTCCTATGTTTACCATATTAAATTTAACTTTTAAGTTAAGGGTCCGCTATACCTGACGGTGCATTTTTTGCCGCCAATAAGATTAACATTGCGAGCGGCGATTCATTTTCAAGGTTTACCCTTGGTTGGAAAGACACAAAGTTTTGCCTGTACCTAGCCCTAACAATGTTCTAGGGAGTGTTCGAAGCATATTTCCCATTTTTTTTACTGGTTTTCGAGATACAGCACTTTTCTTGAGGTATGCGATGCTAGCATTTGCAAAACAGTTGCAATAAAAGAAACCAGTGAGAAATTGGGAAATCTGCTTCGAACACTCCCTAGAACATTGTTAGGGCTAGGTACAGGCAAAATTTTGTGTCTTTCCAACCAAGGGTAAACCTTGAAAATGAATCGCCGCTCGCAATGTTAATCTTATGGGCGGCGAAAAATGCATCGTCAGGTATAGCGTCCTTTTAACTGGGCATGGTGGGACGCACCCTTAGGATACTTCTTGAAATAGTTTAGTAGCTAGGCTTGTCCCCCCTGTAGTAACTAACCACGTGGATAAGAATACAGTCATAGATAGGTAGGTAGGTATTCAGGTACGATACAATCACCTGAACTTCGTTTCGGTTGAAAGCTTCGATATAGGTAGGTAAGTACATCAGCTATTTTGCAACATTGTTTTAACATTTCTTTCGTTCTAATCAACATTTGTACAGGTGTGAATGTAGAGATGCGAGAAATGAGACAAAGGAACTTTTACCTTTTGGAGCTTGAGACGATATTCACAATGATTTTTACAAAATTACCTAACCAGTGAGAATAGGCCGGTTTATTATTTTGGCCAAAATTACAGAGCTGAATTATAATTATTCGTTGTTTTGATCGTTTTGCAGTTGAAAAACAAATAAATACGTGGTTTTTGAGCAATATCTCTTGTACACAGTTTTAGTAATGCGGGAACTCGATATGCCTTTTGGTCAGTAATTTCTTTATTAAGATGGCAAATATTATTTTGAAAGTTGAAAATTACTTTTGTATCTCTACTTGCTTCCTCAGTCAGTCAAAGATGCCTAAGTAGGCGGACAGAATTTTCAGCAAAAAAAATAAAAATCAGCTCATAAATCATTCTTCAGGTATTTTGAACTGCTAGAATTTTCAAAAGCAATTAATAACAATTTAGCAAGCTACCCTCCACATTAATGTGACAAGTTTCTTTCGGACACTGAGCTAGATACATGTAAATTTCAAGATTCCTCTTAAGAAGCGTTCAAAACAAAAGAACGTGGGATGGATTGAATTCTTGGTTACAAATTGGCCAAGGGCAGTCGCACGTCTGTAAGAGCGATGGGTTCCACTTGGCCGCCATTTGGCATCGGTTGTCTACGAGAAATTCTACTCAAACCTCTACTAGAAAATTTAAAAGTTAAACTTTTCCTTCTCCCCGCTGCACTTAAGAGTCCGCTATACCTGACGGTGCATTTTTTGCCGCCCATAAGATTAACATTGCGAGCGGCGATTCATTTTCAAGGTTTACCCTTGGTTGGAAAGACACAAAATTTTGCCTGTACCTAGCCCTAACAATGTTCTAGGGAGTGTTCGAAGCAGATTTCCCAATTTCTCACTGGTTTCTTTTATTGCAACAGAACTGTTTTTGCAAATGCTAGCATCGCATACCTCAAGAAAAGTGCTGTATCTCGAAAACCAGTAAAATAAAGGGTCCGACAATGGTCGCACTTGACTTTCTCGCAATTTTTACGCCAGTGGTATCGAAAACTTTGATTTTTTTTTTAAGTAATTTATTTTTTTTGGACCAAAATTTTAACTTTTTCTAAAAAATATTTTGCCATACACTGGACTATAATTTTAGGCACCTACTCACCGGATTTCAAACCTAACCGTCAAATGGTGAAGTGTCATTCGACGCGCAAAGTACGTGTTTTCTATTTTCCATGTCACGGCCTTAATTTTCAAGTAATTGAAAATCTATTGAAAATTACCTTGAAGCATCTATCTGAGACCATTTTCAAAAATTTTCAAGGAAATCTGTCGATTAGGGTTGTTGCAAATCCGTCTTAACCAATCAAAAACGTGATTTCCATTTATGGAAAATTTTCCTACGGTAATGCCAATATTGGCCATAATTATTATGTTGGATAAATTTCGTTCGGTAGAACATCAAACTACGTTAAAGTACACCTCCCTACCAATTTTTATTGAAATCGATCGAATAGTGCTACCGGAGTGACGACCAACGCGTTTGGGCCAATACTAGGCCAAGTTATTGGCCCACCTCCAAATGATTGTAAAAGACCTAAAAGCATATATTCAAAAACAGTTTCACAAATTTTCAAGGTTCCAACTTGATATACGTAGCTTCCAGCCCTTCTTAACTGTTAAAAAACACGATTTTTTGCCTTTTTTCGACCATATAGCAGGCGCAATTTTTGAGTTATCAAAATTTATCAAAATACATGTCCAGATATTTACATTAGGTACCTACATACCTAATTTGAGCAAAATCGAACGAACGGTGTGACGTCCAGTTGCGCGACAGACTGACGTACGTACGTCGGACGGACATTTTTTAAAAACCACTTTTTTGGACTCGGGGGACCTCCAGGATCATGGGAAACCCAAAATCTCAAAATCGAAATTTTGCACGAAGACATAACTTTCTCAGCCCATGTATTACATACGGGCGAGAAAGTAAAAAAATGGGAAATCTGCTTCGAACATTCCCTAGAACATTGTTAGGGCTAGGTACAGGCAAAACTTTGTGTCTTTCCAACCAAGGGTAAACCCTGAAAATGAATCACCGCTCGCAATGTTAATGTTATGGGCGGCAAAAAATGCACCGTCAGGTATAGCGGAGCCTTAAGACACACGTGTCAGCAGAATGATTTTTTCTTGAGGGAACTGTCGGATGATTATATTCTAAAAAATTCCAGAAGTTAATTGACTATGTTGTGATTTTACGATCGAGTAATTTTAGGACTGATATTAAAAAGACATGTTATACTTCAGAACATGTAAATATCCAACAGTTCGCTGCTAAAACAAACATTCTGGTGGTGTATTGAAACTTAGAGGAAACTTGTCCGCTATCTATACGACAGAACGGCGTTGGAGTGATTTATAAATAATTTAATTTAAAAATTTAATAAATTAATACTGGGAAGGTGTGTTGTGTACCTACCTAGGTCCGTAGGTACCAAAGAATATTTTTCACGATTTCAAAGAACGGTTCGAACCAAAAACCGGGGCCCAAATACACGCTCAAAACGTTCTGGTGTTGACTTCAAGCTCTTTCTGAATACAATTTTTATTGATAATATATTAAATTGAAAGAGCGTGTCACTGAGCCCTTAGATAGGTGAACATTATCACGTAATTCGTTGTGATGGGTTTTTATACTACAAATTCACAATTCAGGGTATAAAAACACATAGCCCGAGTCCAGTAGGCAAAAAACTATCACGAACAAAAAAATTGTCACAAATTGCACAGCTCCACATTTTTTTCGTTTCACGTTTTTTTGAGTCACAACTTTTTCACCGGGGGTTATCCTCAATCAGAGGTCTGTGAGGGGATCACGAGCACTCCAGTGAGGGGGGACTCGAACCACTGAGCATGAAGGGGGGGCTGTGGGGGCCCATCCCCCCCATCCCCTGCCCCACCCCTCCTTGGTGGGTTGGGTAGGATTCCAAATCGCTGAGCCCCCCCGACTCGGAACCCTTGTCCGATTTCCCCTCTTGCTTCACCATCATCCGCCGCCATTTCGCTCGTGCGTTTTGAAACCATACCTGCAACAAAAATATGAGATTTTAATTTCTTTTTGGTTAGCTAAGTGTTTGGGGATGATTTTTTAAAAGGTGTGAAGTGGCTAGGACCTGACGACCTGATACAAAGAAGAAATGGTTCGTGTATAGCTGATGTAAACCAAGAAACAGAGCTTTACGCCAAGTATTTGTTTAATATTCAGCTACCCTCCATCCGAGGGGGTAACCACTCCAGAGATTCCCTTGAGATTCTGTAAGATTCCATAAAGATTTACAAAGATTCCCAACGATATTCATAGAAAGATGAACCCGAAGGGGTAACCACTCCAAAAAATTCCCAAATTCCCTGAGATTTCATAAAGATTTCCAGTGATTCCCTACGAGATTCCCAACGAGATTCCTGGAGTGGTTAACCCCTCGCCTTCACCAGTGTTTCCTATATATTACATATTTTCAAACTTCCGAAGGAAAAATTAGAAATTATGAAGGGAGAAGGGGAACCTATCTCTCAAAGAAAATCCTTTTTCACAGTCAACACTATTGACGGATGGGTGGCCCCAGTATTTGGGAACCTGGCATCAACAACACAGGCACAGAGTTCAAACCCTATGGTTAAGAGTCAATCCAGTTTCTCTTCTTTCTATTCATATCTACTGCTGCTAACCATTACAATTCGAACCTCGTACCTGTACGAGACCACGCGGAACGGCGTAAAAAATAGCCAACAGCTCCCGAACACATAAAGGAGCATAAAGCATGGTCGATCGAAGAGAGTAGGTACACCCATAAAAGAGTATCCTGGTTGTAGGTTGAGAACCGTCGAAGACCTCTAGGTACAGAACCGGGTACCTTTTGTCTCTTGTCCTGATAGTCCTGTCCTCGCATCCCATTGTATTCTAAACAGCTTTTTTTATTGAGCCAGATTCATTCGTCCTATTGGTAGAGCTAACTCAATATCACAAAAATGTCCGACCAATAGGAAAAAAAGAAAGCCATCTTTTTGTTTGTAGAGTCGGTTGGTTCCCATAGATGTTGTTCTCACGAGTTCACGATTTCCATTTTTTTCTTCTTTCTTGATCGGAAGCACACGAGTTGGTTTCGCATGCGCATATGAAATGTAGAGTTCGCTGTGATTTTTATATTCCTGGATTATTTATTTAAATTGGGGTAGGGTTCATGGCTATTTTAAAATTTATTAGCTAGGTAACACTGTGTGAAACTTTGGATTACAGGTTGCGGGTCCAGAGTAAACATAGGTAGGTACATTCACTACAAATTTGTTTACGTTTCTTCTTGACACTTTATGAGGAAACTATTGGATATTTAAATGTTCTGAAATATAATATGTCTTTTTCACGGCAGGAATGAACAGTGTTGTGATTCCACGGTCGAGTGATTTTCGTCAAATTGTTCCGAGATTTTTCCGACATAATCACTACACAGCCTGTTAACTTCCACTGTTATAAATAAATACGTTATATTTCAGAGTATTTAAATACAGAGAAAATATAAACAAACACGACTGGAGCATATTCAGCTGGCACCCACCGTATAGACCAATACGATAAGGACCTACAGTTTTAGTTGTTTTCCTGCAACTTATCACAGAATTTTTGACGGTGACTCATTGGGTACAATGGAAGGTTAGTAGGTAGGTATTTAAAATATTCCCTGGCAACAGTGTAAGTCAGACATCGCATTCTGTTCATATTTCGATTCATTGACGACGAACAATTAGCGTTTTAAATGACAGAAATGAATAAACCTCTTGTCAAGGGGGAAAAAATAATATATTTTGATAGAAATAATATCTGTTTGTGTTAGTGGGCAAAGGTAAATCATTGGAGAATGATTTAATGGCTCTTTAAATTGGCCGGGGAGCCGAAGGGGCGCTGGCGGCGGCGGCGTTCGCCCGTTCGCCCGTTCTTCAAGGACCCAAGCCGTTCGTCTTTTTTTTTGTCACAGGGATTTATTTTTGGGCCCTAATTGCTGTCAGACGTCGCATCGCACTAGTAATTGCCCGTTTCCCCGTCAGGTGACATGACCCAGCACTGCCGAGGGGGAGGCAACTCGCCGTATGTTCTACGGAAACACGTTCAGTGATTAAGAGGACGCTATACCTGACGATGCATTTTTTGCCGCCCATAAGATTAACATTGCGAGCGGCGATTCATTTCCAAGGTTTACCCTTGGTTGGAAAGACACAAAATTTTGCCTGTACCTAGCCCTAACAATGTTCTAGGTCGTGTTCGAAGCAGATTTCCCAATTTCTCACTGGTTTCTTTTATTGCAACTGTTTTGCAAATGCTAGCATCGCATACCTCAAGAAAAGTGCTGTATCTCGAAAACCAGTACAAAAATGGGAAATCTGCTTCGAACACTCCCTAGAACATTGTTAGGGCTAGGTACAGGAAAAATTTTGTGTCTTTCCAACCAAGGGTAAACCTTGAAAATGAATCGCCGCTCGCAATGTTAATGTTATGGGCGGCAAAAAATGCACCGTCAGGTATAGCGGACCCTTAAAGCGGGAAGAAAATTTGGGAAAGGAACCAGAAAAGTCGGAAATCAACTTTATATCGAATTTCTCCATTTTCTCATTATACCTGTGACAGATTCGCAGAGAATGGAAATATGAAAATTCAATCGGGTAGTAGTCTCTCCACAATGATCATCTATTACCTATGGGACCATGTATTTTTGGTCACTACAAAGAAAGTTCGCTATAGAGAGGGTTTTAAAAGGAACCAGTTGTGATGATGGCTCTGTCAAGGACCGTAGCGTTCTCTCGTTATAGAGAGGTTTTCATTATAGAGAGTGACAGTTATTATATTTAATTTTTTCCCTTGGATCTAAAGACTCAGAATTTCACACGTTACCTCAGTAATTCTAGTACCTACAGATATCCCCCAATTTCCCAGTAGTTTTCGAGATCTATTTTAAGATATTGAGCATGGTACTCGATGTTACCATTGAGACTATATATATACTCGTAGTCCAAGTCAGGCTGGGAGCATACCGATAAGTCATAATTTCTTGCAAATCTAGGGCTGATCAAAACTTCTTCTTGATCAGGGAAATATCTGCTCAGGGTCGGATTGGCATTTATGGTAGGATATGGAACCCAAATCCGGATCGGCTTCAACTGAAAATCTTCAAGAAATTATGAATAATCGGTATGCTCCCAGCCTGACTTGGACTATAGTCTAAGTAAAGCAAGGACATTATTGCTGAGTTGAATTGAGACTGTCTTGGTTCTCCCCCGTCCCTGAGGATAAGTTTGTCAGTGCTGATTCCCCACTGCTCCCAACTAACAAGGAGAAAGCTGACAAGTTCCGATCCCCAGCAAGTCTCTAGAGAACTCATCAAAAAGTTACAGGAAGCTTTGTTACGACTTATCCTTTTTTCATTTATCACTATGATTGACTTTCTCAGTGCTATAAAGATAAGGATTATAACTTGTTGGTTAGAGGTTCTAGTTAGAAATAAAACAAAGACCAAGATTAAAAAAATTGGCTGGCTTATCCAACTTTGCAGTGTAAAAAGTGCCCTTAAGGCCAAACGTAGTTCGCTATTTGTTTAATTTTTTCAGCACACTTTATGAGGAATCTATTGGATATTTAAATGTTCTGAAATATAATATGTCTTTTTAACGGCCGAAATTAACAGGCTCCGTGATGATTTCCCGACAACAAAAAATTTGACCAAAATTAACCGATTGTAAAATCACCATACTTACTCGTACGTCCGTTAAAAAGACCTATTATTTCAGAACATTTAAATATCCAATAGTTTCCTCTTAAAGTGTGCAGAAAAAACGCAAATAAATAGCGAATGCATATTCGGTCTTACAAGCAAGAATTCTGTAAAAATGTAGAGAAAAGCAGAGAGGCATTGCTGAATCAGTTATTGCATGAGAGCAGCAAATGAAAAAGCGTTTTGAAATTTTTGAAGAAAAAAAAATCTTTTGAAAGAAGCTGAGACTGCTGAAGCGAAGAATTTTAATAAAGGAATCTTGTTATTTTTCCCCTCGACTGCTTCAATTATTACGTTACAGATATTACCTACTCATTTTTTACGAAAGAAATTTTTTTTCCTGTTACGTAGTTTTCTTATTAAGGGCGTCTATGCAGTCGTGTTTGTTTACGTTATTCCTGCACATGTTATGAGAATACTATTGGATATTTAAATGCTCTGAAATATAATGTCTTAAACGGCGGAAATTAATAGGCTGTGTGGTGATTTGACGATCGGTTCATATCGGAAGAATTTTTGGTTGACGAAAATGGTGTTCGGTCTTAAGACTAGACAACTAAGGAAAATATCAAAAATAACTCGCAATGTTAACCTTATGGGTGGCAGAAATGCAACATGAGGTTAAGTATAGCATATCCTTAAACAAAGAATCATTCATCAGAATTTCACTCCCACGAATTATTTTTTCACCAAGTCCGTTTTAAACATAAAATTAAAAATTTATATCAAGAATAAAATACACTGTAATAAAATCACATCCGATTTATCCTTATATCTTTATTACCAAGGAAGACATAAAGATTGCATACATATGGAATAATTTGTAATAATAGCAAGATTATAAAACTGCATGGGATATGCACAAAACGAGCAGCCGCCAAAGCATTCACTTCCTTCCGTTGGTTAATCCTAATAAAACGCATTCGCACATCTAAATACTGACTCTTATCTCTAGCGCACAGTTTTTCATAAAAACCGCCATTATTAGTCAAGAATTATATCTGAATTATGCATTGTTTGTTTTATGAGCATTCATTGCGCGTATGTTTCATTATTTAAACAGAAAAAACCTGATCGTTTATGTTGTTATATTTTTTTCAAGTCGTTTTTTATTGCTATAGAGTTGCCACACGGGTTGTATAGGTACATTTTTGGTAAGTAGGTACTACCTTAGTGTTTGATAGTGGTCCGGAAGATATTTTAACCGGAGGATAAAGTTTTCAGCTACGCTTCCTGGACGAAAACTTTAATCAGGGTAAGAAACGATGGTTTTTGCAAAAATCAGCAAAGAGGAGGAAAATTTTTAAGCGGGCGGGATTTGAACCTGGCTTACCTGTAATACTCTCTTCGGTAAACTGGTTTTCTGCGACAGCTGTTTCAGGTCCTTCGCGTCAGGATTGTGGTTTATGGAAAAGTAGGACTTCATCGTTCTTAGCTGATGATGCTTAAAGGAGGTCCGCATACGTTTGGATCGACCTGACGCTGTCATCCCAGGCGTTCCAGGCCCCCGTCCGTAGTCCAGGTACGTCGTTTCATTTAAATCTGCAAAAATAAAAAACTTGGTTTGGAGAAAAATTCACTCGATCATAGAACCACCACAGAGCGTAAGGTCGACTACACGTACTTGGTTCGCAATGCTACGTCCTTCAAGCCCTACTCCGAAGTTACAGGGCGAGTCAAAGGTGTTTATTGGGGGATATAAACCTGAGACTCTTTGTCTTGAGGTAGTGTTGTATTTTTGCATGAAATGGAGTAATAAGCCCACGTGAGCGATTTTAAACAGTCAACTACCAGTCCACATGTTTTTTTGACAGATCGCGAAAACACAACACTACCTCACGCGGAATATTTTTTTAACGTTTCGGAATAAAAAATGTATAATTTTATCGTCAAATTTAGTAGAAAAGCTTGATAAATGTTTGTACTATTAACCGTAGCCATGTTACATTTTGACAATTTTTATTTCACTTACGGAAGTGGGTACTTTCAACAGCATTTCTCTACTGTTTCTCCTGTAAAAGCTAAACATAGTGTCCTACTTTCACTAGTTCGTTTCGCGTTCAAATAGCACATTATGTTTAGCTTTTAGAGTAGACACAACCAATACGATATTGCAATTACCAGTCTCCGGCAGTACTAATATGTAAACATTAGTTTTGTCTAATATTTACTTTCGCACAGTGGTTTTGGTGGAGTTCGTCGAGAATGTATATACAGCCTTAAAAAGACATATTATATTTCAGAAAATTTGTATATCCAATACTTAGTTTCATGCCGAAAAAGCGTAAGCAAATAGCAAATGTATATGTTCATTAATAATTAATTTAAGCAAGAGGTGAGTCGCCTATGCCAGCAGTTTTAGGTGGGTTTTGAACCACCTCGATATATTTCATCTGAGATTGTAAAAAACTTCGATAGGGATCGGAATTGAACAGAGGCGGTAGGGTAATGTAACTTCAAACCAGTCAGCTACCAGAGCCACGTGGAGGTGTATTCCCTTTCTCGAACGCCAGCAAACCCACCCAACTAACACCTTCAAAATTTATTGTAAGAAGAACTGTACCCCGTATATTGCATCATGGCGTGCCTTATCTTCTTACAATAAATTTTGAAGTGTTAGTTGGGTGGGTTTGCTGGCGTTCGAGAAAGGGAATACACCTCCAGGTATACCATACCAGGGCGACCATTCGTCCATATCACGTGATAAAAACCTGTTCCCTGCAGGAACCTGAAGCCAACTTTGTGATAAGCTCAAAACGTCGAAGGAACCACTCAAGAACCTGCGCCATAAAATACGCAAGTGATAACTAACGCATAAGGCTACCTACAAGCTATATCACATAGAACAACGCAGCTTGTGTGATCAAGGTTGTGGTATGAGTACCTGATAGTGATAAATAAAGTACAAAATACGGCCCACCTGCACAAGCTGCATACATTTCTGGACAATTTTCCTGTGACACACATCATACAGAATGATTTTTTTCCTTTTTTTTTTGTGATTTTACGATCGAGTAATTTTGGATCAATTTTTATTGACAAAAATCACACAATCGTAACATCGTTAATTTCTTACGTTAAAAACACGTATTATAATTCAGAACATTTTAATTATCCAATAGTTTTCTCGTAAAGTCTGCAGAAAAATTAAGCAAATAGCGAATGTACATTCGACCTTAAGGCTGAATATACATTTGGACTTCAAACTTTGTGAGAAAACTATTGGACATTTAAATATTCTAAAATATAAGTAATATGTCTTTTTAACGTCATTACTCATGAGGCTATGTTGTGATTTCACGATCGATTAATTTTGGACAATTTTTTTGGTGACAAAAATCACTCGATCGTAAAATCACAACATAGCCTCATGAGTAATGACGTTAAAAAGAAATATTATATTTCAGAATATTAAGATATCCAATAGTTTTCTCATAAAGTTTGAAGTCCGAATGTAAAAAAATAGCGAATGTATATTCAGCCTTAAGGTCGACTACCTACACGTACTTGGTTCGCAATGCTACGTACTTCAAGCCCTACTCCGAAGTTACAGGGCGAGTGAAAGGTGTTTATAGGGGGATGTAAACCTGAGACTCTTTGTCGTGAGGTAGTGTTGTATTTTTGCATGAAACGGAGTAATAAGCCCACAGGAGCGATTTTAAACAGTCAACTACCAGTCCACATGTTTTTTTGACAGATCGCGAAAACACAACACTACCTCATGCGGAATATTTTCTTGAAAATTTTCGGACTAAAAAATGTATGATTTTATCGTCACTTTTAGTAGAAAAGCTTGATAAATGTTTGTACTATTTACCGTAGCCATGTTACATTTTGGCAATTTTTATTTCACTTACGGAAGTGGGTAATTTCAACAGCATTTCTCTACTTTTTCTCCTTTAAAAGCTAAACATAGTGTCCTACTTTCACTCGTTCGTTTCGCGTTCAAATAGCACACTATGTTTAGCTTTTAGAGTAGACACAACCAATACGATATTGCAATTACCAGTCTCCGGCTGTACTAATATGTAAACATTAGTTTTGTCGAATATTTACTTTCGCACAGTGGTTTTGGCGGAGTTCGTCGAGAATGTATGGTGGCGCTTAAGAGTTGATGGAACGTTATAGTGAACTAAACAGGCATGCATAGGGATAAGTGAGATATCAAAAATGTTAATGAAGTTCTGAAAAGACCGGAAGGAAAAGTAAATAATCACACCTCTTTCGTGTTTGTTTTCGAGCTGAAAATAGCCCAGCAGCACGCATTCGAATTATAACCGCCAAAATTCATAGAGTCCACTTTCTCATCATAACCTCTATTTATCAAGTGTCTTAACGAAAACAAACAAAGAGTAATAAAAATGAGCCATACAATTAAAACAGAATTAGGCACCTAAGATGACTAGTGTCAATGAGAGGGGGAGTTAACGAGGCACATCTGAATCACGCCCCTACCGCGCTATCCTTACCCTATCTCGTGCGAAATCTAGCCCTATCTCGCGAATACACTGTACTTAGGGCTTAGTTTGGTTAGGTACATTAGCACTGAGCAAGAGAGCCCTACCTGGCGTTCACCGGTCGGGAAATACATGACTGTCAGGAGTGATTCTGACTCAATAACCCCCTTGTGTGTATAAGGATTTAAGGGTCCGCTATACCCGACGGTGCATTTTTTGCCGCCCATAAGATTAACATTGCGAGCGGCGATTCATTTTCAAGGTTTACCCTTGGTTGGAAAGACACACAATTTTGCCTGTACCTAGCCCTAACAATGTTCTAGGGAGTGTTCGAAGCAGATTTCCCATTTTTTTTACTGGTTTTCGAGATACAGCACTTTTCTTGAGGTATGCGATGCTAGCATTTGCAAAACAGTTGCAATAAAAGAAACCAGTGAGAAATTGGGAAATCTGCTTTGAACACTCCCTATATAGAACTTTGTTAGGGCTAGGTACAGGCAAAATTTTGTGTCTTTCCAACCAAGGGTAAACCTTGAAAATGAATCGCCGCACGCAATGTTAATCTTATGGGCGGCAAAAAATGCACCGTCAGGTATAGCGTCCTCTTATTGGATGAGTCATATCCAGGGGTGGATGGACGATACAAATAATGTGAATTATTTTCGCTAATTTGGATCTTGTTCTAAATAATTTTGGGAACACTGTGTTTTCTTGAGTGGCATGGAAAAATTATAAATCTTGAAACAATTTAAAATATCCCTCGCGGTGTTAACCTTATGGGGAGCAGAAAAAATCATTAACCCAAAATTTCAAACGGAAACTTCGAACTACCTGTCGAAAGTCACAAAAGTGGATTATTACTATAAAGTCATCAAACCTGAGAAACACTGCTAGGTCTCATTAAAAATAGACAGATGGGTGCCCTCCGATAAACAAAAAAAAAAAAAACAGTGAAACCTTATTTTAAACAATATTGTATACAAAACTGTTATAGCCAAATTGAAACATTAATTTAATGGCAACACTATACGTCTCCTCAATTTTTACTTTCTCGCTAGCGATATGCATATAGCGAGAATAGTAATTAAAAACTCTCTATAGCGAGCGAGCGCAACGATCCCTTGACACACCCTATCTCCACAACGTCACCCTCTCTATAACGAACTCATTGACCAATTTCCCTCTTGTTAATAGCTGAGGGTTGAGAGGGACAAGCCCAGCAACTAGACCGTTTCAAGAACTATCCATTGTGCTCAGCTGGCAGCACTACCAAATACCAGCTCCCCAGCCATCGAGTAAACGATGGGGACCTACAGTTTTAGGTGGGTTCCGAACCACCACAGCCTCGATATACATTTCACTTGACATGCTGAACATATATCAGAGGTGAATGCCGAGCAGGAAAACTTTTTGGTAGGATCGGGATCGAACCGGTGTGACCCGGCTCTCACTGCTCCTCAAAAGTCGACCATTTAGTCCACTCGGCTATCGAGGCCAGTCGGAGCATATACATTTATACGAAGAAGGTGACAAAAAAAATCAGGTAGACCTGGATCAGTTTCAATCTACTTACTCTAACTCTATAGACTACAATATGAGAAATTCGAGTCCGACCATTGTCGACCTCTCGATTTTATTTCGTCTGCTTCGAACTCTTTTACAGCTTAGTGAGGCTGGCGCTTGGTGAGAGCGACCTACTATTAACACCTTTTTTTATTAGATTCGTACCTGGGAAAGATGAACACAACCGATTTGTTTATGATCACCCTGTGATAAAGTAGATATTTACAACATCATGGCCCTATACCTGCACAATGTCTCAATAAACTCAAAATTGGACTTGTGCCGGTGTCGAGAAGTGGACCAATCGAAAACCTAGCTTGAGATTTGTTTACAAACACAAAAGGGTCTAAACTTTTTAAGGGATAAACTAAATATCTGAAATATAATATGTATTTTAAACTACCGAAATTAATAGGGATTGTTGTGATTTTGCGATCGAGTGATTTTTGTCAACATAAAATTTGTCTGAAATGAACCGGTCGTAAAATCAAAAAGACATATTATATTTCAGAACATTTAAATATCCCATAGTACTTATCCTCATAAAAAGTGCAGAAAAAACGGAAACAAACACGACTGCGTAGACGCCGTTAAAACAACATTTACCGTAAGCAGTAAATAGACCAAATAGGAAAAAAACGAGGGGTTAACCATTCCACAGATTCCTTGAGATTCCCTGAGATTCCATAAAGATTTCCAAGGATTCCCAATGATATTCATAGAAAGATAAACCCCGAAGGGGTAACCACTCCAAAAAATTCCAAGATTCCTTGAGATTTCATAAAGATTTCCAATGATTCCCAACGAGAGGTTAACCCCTCGGAAAAAAATTAAACCTAGGGGGTCTCAGCCTGAACTGTAGGTGCAAAGTGCAATAGAGCGATCTGACATCTCTCAGGTACAGGCTCAGGTATTCCAGAGATGTTAAAGATACATCTGCTTAGGTCAACTAATTAGAGTATAGAGTAATAAGCCGTCAAATGTAGCTCTCAAGTGAAGTGATATTTCCTGGCTCCTGCAGAGACGTACCTGTGAGGTACCTAGCTATCCAGCCAACCATGGACAATGCTCAGGTGCCTACTGCATATCACTCAATCAGAGTTTTTACCTTGGCTGTTTTCGGCAAGCCCGCAAACCTGATTTTGATCTGAGTCCATTATTTAAAATTTTAAATTAAATTAGTTGAATTCGTTGAGATAATGTCGGCGATGTGATTTACGTTTTGCTCACACGATAGCAGTGTGTTTTTCGAAGGTATAGGTACGTAAAAAACATCGTTCCGGTAGGTCTAAGGCTGGATTTTACCGCTTCTTATTTAAGTCTACTATAGTGCTGTTGCACTTATCATAAGCTAAACATTTGATAAAATAAATCTGTTTGTTGAATCTGCTCGATAGGAGACACTAAGTATAGTACAATTTAGGGAAATGGTAAAATTCAGCCTTAGACAGGTAGGCAGATATAGGGTGCGTCCCACCATGCCCAGTTAAAATTTAACTGGAGATTTACCATGTTAAATTTAACTGAAAATCTCCAGTTTAATTTTAACTGGGCATGATGGGACGCACCCTTAGAAGTTAATTTCCATCTCATGTCAGTCCAAAATCGTTCAGAGAGCAGTTATACGGATCGCCACACAAATCTGTTGTCTAGATGTTTCTTGTTGATATCTTTGTTTAGGAAACTGTTGCAGTGTTGCATATAAATGTTCTGAAATATAATGTCTTTTTTATGATCAAGTTGTTAGTACAAAAATTTACCCAAAATTACCCGATTGTAAAGTATGTAGGTAAACAAGTTCCTGTCGTTACAAGAAGTCAGCAAAAAATGTAAATGACTGACCTCTTAAAGAGTGGGACTTATTTTGGTCGATCTGACTTTTTGGAATGGACAGGTTGAGTTGTTACCGAGACCGGTGACGAATGAAAAGTAAACTGGTCGGGTATTCTGGTAATATAGGTGGAGCTACTTTTTTCGACGAGGTATGGCCGAGAAAAGCGCACAGGAATCTAGCCTGCATTTCATTAGGGAGAGACTTGACGCTCAAGTTCCGTTCTGGAGCCTGTTTAGAGTTTTAATCCCGTTTGGAAGAAATTTTCTCGATTACGGTGCAACCAGACTTGTAGAAAATTCTAAATACCCACGACTATGCTTCCCTTCAACCCCTTGATACCGGACGGCGTTTTGGACGGCCGTTCTGGGGAGGTGGCATCCCCGGACGTATGGAGAGGGATGGCAGTTTTTTGTGTACACGCCATCCCTGTGTTGCCACTCCAAGCCCGCTATTCCAGTCCCTTTATTCCAGGGAGCTTGATGTAGCCAGGAGGAATCCCAGCATCCTATATCTTCCTATACAAAATAGTTGTAAATAGTGCGTCCCAACGATGCGATTCGACACCACTTGTCACACATAGTGGGGCTGCGCCCTTGAAAAACTATACATGATGGTGATTCAGGTCTCTCCGATTATTATGTGACGTACGAAAATTCACTGAAATCACTGGAAATTCTTAGAATTGAACGCAACATGCAGTTCTTCTGAATCACCACCTATAGATCTAGGTACCTACAATAAAATTTTTGGGATTTGAGCTCATATAGGGTACCTATACGTGATTGTGTACAGAGTAGGGATGGCCACGAACTCGAGCTATAGCTCGGCTCGGCTCGAGCCGAGCCTCGAGCCGAGCCTAACTTTTTCATCTCGAGCTCGAGCCGAGCTTTAGGTCCTCGAGCCGAGCCGAACTCGAGCTCAAAAGTTAAGCTCGGCTCGGCTCGGCACGAGTCCATCCCTAGTACAGAGCATCCTAGCAATTATCATCATCCACAGCTGTGAACCATGGCATTTGGTCAGACTGACCACAGTCAGTTCCAAAAAACCGGAATTTGGGGTCTGGGGGGCAAAAAAGGTTGGAGACGCGAGGAGAGTGCGGTAGGAAGTGCTCGCCGGGTTCTTGTGCCTTCCCCGCGACCAAAGCGTGGCTCCTGCGGTTTCACAGTTTGCTGCCTCCGATAAACATACCACCTTCCACATGGGCTCTCAAAAGCCTATAGGTAGCCAAACAGTCTAAATGGCTAGATGGCTGTCTTTAAAGGATCATGGAGGGAAGGGTCACACAGGTTCGATCCCGACTCTATCAAAGTTTTTCTGATGGGCTTTCACCTCTGATATGTTCAGCATGTCAAGTGAAATGTCCTATCGGCCAGCTGAGAGGAATAATTGGTAACTCTTGAAATGGTCTAGTTGCTCTAAAAGCTCACTTTAGCGTTATTCTGCCGATAGTGCCCTTTCCTAACGGTTGCTATAGTAGACTTTTAACGGCAAGATAAAGTAGTCGGCTACTTTAAGAGGACGCTATACCTGACGATGCATTTTTTGCCGCCCATAAGATTAACATTGCGAGCGTCGAATCATTTTCAAGGTTTACCCTTGGTTGGAAAGACACAAAATTTTGCCTGTACCTAGCCCTAACAATGTTCTAGGGATTGTTCGAAGCAGATTTCCCAATTTCTCACTGGTTTCTTTTATTGCAACTGTTTTGCAAATGCTAGCATCGCATACCTCAAGAAAAGTGCTGTATCTCGAAAACCAGTAAAAAAATGGGAAATCTGCTTCGAACACTCCCTAGAACATTGTTAGGGCTAGGTACAGACAAAATTTTGTGTCCTTCCAACCAAGGGTAAACCTTGAAAATGAAATCGCCGCTCGCAATGTTAATCTTACGGGAGGCAAAAAATGCACCGTCAGGTATAGCGGACCCTTAAATTCAATAACTTTACCAACGTGATAGTATCGTAGATATCTCTTTATTCTTTATGTGCCTGGCTGAAGGCTGTACCTAGCGTAAGTTATGTTGAAGGGCCCTTACTCCCTGCTTTTTATTAGGCATCAACTGAAGTGACCGAAGCGCCGGCTGGCATACATACCTGATGGGTACATGTATAGACGTAACATGTAAGTAGGGTGTAAAAAGCCTTATTACCCTATACTTCTCGGCCTGAGGCGTCGGCGAGACCTTCTTTTTGTCCGAGAGTTGGAGAGGTGTGATGCCATCATATTTTATGGCACGGTATTTACAAAGGTGTGAAAGCCTTTATACTAGAAGACTATACGCCGAGGCTGGGAATCTTCGCAAAAAATATCAAGGATGGACCAGCACTCCGTTTTAAATCTCACATACGGCATGATCTAGCTGATACTAGCATAGTAAACTGTAGTCTTTTATGAATTATGAGACTTACCTAAGTTAGCAGTGAGAGCTTCCAAGTCTTTAGGTTTCCTTTTCCGAGGCCTGCCCTTTTGCCTGGGCGGTGTCGCGACGGCACCATTGAAAAAAGGAACTTTAGACGTTAGGACATCGGGGGGAGACGGCCCAGGGGCAGGAAGTTGTACAGGCGAGGAATGAGGGTGGAACTCAGGTGAGGGGTAGGACGATGAGTAGTGGGGGTAGGAGGAGGGGGGCTCGAGATCAGAGGCGTCGGTGAGGTCGAAGTGCGCTCGGCAGAACACTGCACCCTCCCGCAGACCGAACTGGTCGCCTTTGGAAAGGGGGATGTTGCAGACGGAGCAGGAGAAGCAGGGCACGTGGTAGACCAGGTCGCGGGCCCGCATCACCAGCTCGGAGGAGGAGATGGCTGCCTGACATCGCGCGCAGCGCTTCATCACAAACATCCTGTGAACAAAGAAACAGAGCTGGTCAGTTGTTGAAAATAGAGCGAAGGGAAGGGAGCGCTGCATGGGACAGAAGTTGGCGAGTTCGATCTCAACGTGGGCAAAGATATTTCCTCGGGTGGTTCGAAGTTATTGTACTTCCCACCAGTCTGTCTGGAACCTTCATGTGGCCATAGCTTTTCAGGAGGTCCGGTGCACAAATAAAATAAAATCCCTTTCGGCAGCCCCGAAAGGCGTAGGTAGATTTCGAAGATTACTTCCATCCACTAAATTCATTTAGAAAGACGGTTAAGAAGATTTTCAGTTGATCCAATTGCATTCTCTACAATAACAAACGGAGGAATTGAGTTTTGAAATTTCACCCCCCCCCCCCCCCCTTAACAAGAAAATGAAAGTGATTTTACAAAAAACATCTTCAGACAAAAGTTGTAGATATTATTAATAGAAACTCATATCAAAAAGAATAAACTCAATATCTCACCAAATAAGTGAGTTATGACGTTTTGAAAATTCAACCCCCCACCCCCTGCCTAAACGGTGCGTCGGACGAAAAACTTTCTCAGACAAAAGTTGTAGTTAATATTAAGTCAAATGCAATACAAAACAAAAGAACTCGATAACACCCCTAAGACACAAGTTATGAATTTTTTTGTGCGCAAAAGAGTGGGATGAAAAAACGTTACAAAGAAAAGTTGTAGGTAGTACTGTTAGACGACCCTCAGAGAAAACCACGTTTCATTAGTTGCAATATTAAGGGAGTTATGGCCAAAAAACCAGATTTCGAAAAAGTCCCCCCATTTCCCCCCCTCCCCCCCCCCTTCGTCCGATTTCCCCCATTAACGAACTCGACCGATATTTTAGTCCCTTATATTTTATTAAATAGTCAAAACCAATTATTTTCCAAAAATACGGCTCCTAGCGTGTTCACAAGGAAGTGAAAATGGTATATATATATATATAAACTTTTTAACTGACGGTGGTTTTGGGATTCAGGGGTCATAAAAAGAAGAACTGTGAAGAAATTTTTCAAAAGTGAGACTACTGGTACGACTAATATAGGTAGATTTTTCTTCGAAATCTACCTAAAAGGTATAACGGGTTATTGCGAACTATGGTTGCTACCGAGGGGGAAACCACTCCATGAGTTTGCCGATAAGATTATATAAGGATTTCCAAAGATTTCCTGAGATTCTCAAAGAGATTCGTGGAAAGATGCACCCCGAAGGATTAACCAGTCCAGAAATTTCCAAGATTCCCTGAGATTTCATAAAGATTTCCTGAGATTCCCAACGAGATTCTTGGAGTGGTTAACCCCTCGGTTGCTACTATCCAACTACTATCAGGTGAAAGTTAAGTAGAGCGGTCGCCGGATACGTAAAAGAGCTGACCCTACGGAGAAAGACATAAAATAATAATAACACCGGACTACGATCCTAGCAGTACTCGATTAAATTTTGACCAAAGCGTGACGTCAAGAATACAAATGAGTGCATTTCACCATATCTCGAAAAGAAACATATGGTTTGGTTTTGGTGTAATTGTAATGAATGGTGCAGCCAGTGTGGTGTGTAAAGTGTATACATTAGTTGCCTGTAATTACAGCTGTAATGCCACGGCAATTATGATGCACAGTGCTACAAATAATCATTGTGTTTTGGTCAATGCCACAATTACGACCGGCGAAGGGATTTCTAGCCTGCCACGTCTTTCCATACGCACTATGGGTCATCCTCACACAGGGTAAGCCATCGCCAGTATGTAGGCAGCTCAGCTGGCTGACGCTGCTCTACATAGCCCAGCGTGGTCCTATATGGCCCACTGTGATCGTGTATGGGGTAGGGTGGTAGAGACCATTGTGTGGGCAGCAGCACTGGTGAAGGCTGCTTTCGTGGGCCTTTCGTGGTACGTTCTGGCCCAAACACTCTCAATGTTCCCCTAAAGACAGACGTCTAGTTTGGTTCAGGTCGAGGGGTTAACCACTCGTAGGGAATCTCGTTAGGAATCATTGGAAATCTTTATGATATCTCAGGGAATCTTGTAATTTTTTTAGAGTGGTTACCCCTTCGGGGTTCATCTTTCTATGAATATCGTTTGGAATCTTTGGAAACCTTTATGGAATCTCATTGGAATCTCAAGGAATCTCTGGAGTGGTTACCCCCTCGGTTCAGGTTAAGGATGCACAAATTAGAGCTGGAAAAAGGAGTCACGAATAGAAGTCGCACACGTTGGGGTACCTATAGGTATTCTTCGTGATATCTGCTGCGATACCTGAATAACACTGAAGAAATCGGAAAACTCTAAATCAGGTTTCACTGGAACCCGAGATCTGAGAGTTATGCTCATTTGCTGGTGAAAACTAAACGACACTTGAGATCACGAATAGAAACGCGGTAACCTATTATTTTCTATAAGGAAACCCTCTCTATATAGCGAATTTACCTGACGGTCGTTATATAGGGAGAGACTACAGTAGTACCAAAGCACGGGTCCACCATCTTCACTCAAGGGGTGAACTCGGTTGTAAGCAAAGTGTTTAGCTTACGGATAAAAGTAGGCGAAGACGGAGGGATTTAAGAGGACGCTATACCTGACGATGCATTTTTTGCCGCCCATAAGATTAACATTGCGAGCGGCGATTCATTTTCAAGGTTTACCCTTGGTTGGAAAGACACAAAATTTTGCCTGTACCTAGCCCTAACAATGTTCTCGGGAGTGTTCGAAGCAGATTTCCCAATTTCTCACTGGTTTCTTTTATTGCAACTGTTTTGCAAATGCTAGCATCGCATACCTCAAGAAAAGTGCTGTATCTCGAAAACCAGTAAAATAAAGGGTCCGACAACAGTCGCACTTAACTTTCTCGCCCAGAATGATTTTTTTTTTGGGGGGGTTTTTTGACATTTTTTTTGCGGGCGTAATTTTTAAGCAATTAAAAATCGGTTGAAAATGACCCACGAGCATCTATCTGAGATCACTCATACCAAGTTTCATGGCTGTCATTCTATTACTGTAGTCCCAAATGCGTTCCGACCATTCAAAAACGTGGTTTCTCATTCTCAACTCATTTTCGACACTTTTTTGACTACAACGGCCGTAATTTTGAAGATAACAAAATTCTGTTCGACAAATGTTTAAGTTACATGGTTCTACGCAAATTTACCAAATTTCATGACAATCGGTCAATAAATGTGAATGGCGCCGAAACGATCGAACTTTGGTCCAGAACGGCCGTAATTTTCAACCAATTCAATTTTAGTTGCAAATGACCTCGAAGCATCTATTTGTCAACACACATACCAATTTTCAGTGTTATAGATTGAAAAGTGTACCGTCGGCGCTTGTCTAAGTAACCAAAAAAACGATTTTTGAATTATTTTGGCGGTTTTTTGACAATAGCGGCCGCAATTTTTGACCAATCAAAAAATCCTTGAAAATGTGTCTCGGCAGTGATTTTAGACAGGTCCATACCAAATTTCATCAAAATCGGATGAACGGTATAGGCGCTAGAGCACTGCACGGACTGACTGACGGACTGACGGACGGACGGACGGACAGACTTTTTCCAGAAACCACTTTTTTGGACTCAGGGGACCCCCAGGATCATGGGAAACCCAAAATCTCAATTTCGAAATTTTGCACGAAAACAATACTTTCTCGCCATGTATGGCTAGCGAGAAAGTAAAAATGGGAAATCTGCTTCGAACACTCCCTAGAACATTGTTAGGGCTAGGTACAGGCAAAACTTTGTGTCTTTCCAACCAAGGGTAAACCTTGAAAATGAATCGCCGCTCGCAATGTTAATCTTATGGGCGGCAAAAAATGCACCGTCAGGTATAGCGGACCCTTAACGGAAATTATAAATGACTGATTTGAATAATCATCAAAATATAGGCATGGTTTCTATGGGCAGTACCTGTAGTTAGGTACAAGTAAATACAGAGGTAGGAGTTAACAATTAACCAGGCCTGTCGCTTATGCCCATCCTGCACAAGACCCATACCTGAATATTTATTCTGCCGTAATTTCATAATTTCACACAGGCACGCAAGCTTCTCAAAAACCTCGGTAACTGTAACGTCTCACTGTAATCACGATTATCACGCGCTGGTTTAATCATTTTTTTTGGGATAACCATTCGCTGCCCACTCTAAATACCACTTAATTTTCTTTCTCGATTATACCATCCTTCAAACACCCGAATGTTCTAGTTGGAGGGACACCAGTCACACCGGTTCTATCCCAATCCTATCTAAATTTTTCTGATCCGCATTCACGTCTGATAATATGGTGTGACATCCATGCAACCAGCAGAAAATTTCTTGTACCCGGGATTCGAACCCAGGACCTCAGTCGCGCGAGTCTAGTGATTTTCAACTAGATCATGGTGTACGGCACACATTAGAATGGGAGGGAGAGGTATATAACAGTACCTAGGTACGTGAAAACCAGTAGCTGAATGAGTTATTCCTAGTTAACAACAATATTAGTAATTAAATAATAACCAACAATTACAATTCTGGTTCACAGCACCCACCACGAACAACAGATTTTTGCGCAAAATTTTAATTCGCGAACATTTAGGTATGCTCAGGTTGCGCTGAAATAATAATACTTTACCCGGGTATTAAAAAATTATAGATCTCTTTCGTGACTGCAAATTTCACAAATTACGAATTCGTTCATACACCAGATAGAATAGAATAGAAGAATAGAATATTTTTATT
The DNA here is from genome assembly GCA_950004255.1 of Mesopsocus fuscifrons. Taxonomy (NCBI): domain Eukaryota; kingdom Metazoa; phylum Arthropoda; class Insecta; order Psocodea; family Mesopsocidae; genus Mesopsocus; species Mesopsocus fuscifrons. The sequence goes on from OX465375.1 coordinate 3,361,612, forward strand.
ACAATACAATTACAATTACAATATTTTTGACATTAATGATTCCTTCTGCTGGGCAAAAGCCCGTGCGCAGAATGTGCAAGCAGTTTACATGGTTCACATTCACATAATAAAATTCACAGAAACAAGTGATACAAACTTAAAACATTCAATGAGACACGTGGACAGCTATAAATAAATAAAGAAATAAGACATAAGATCAATATATGAGACACACATCTGTATGGCGATGAGACGGTGCTGGTATTAGGTATTTTTCAGCCAAACTTAGACTTTTTTTCTAAAACTACTTATGGATCGGGAATTTTTTATTTCAGTTGGGAGGTTGTTGTAGAGTTTGATGCCAACATAGTTTGCTTGTTTTTGGGTTGCGGCAAGTCTGACTTTCGGGATTTCGATATGTTGCGAACTGGTGCTCCTGGTGTTATGAACGTGAGTATGTGAAATTGCACGTTAACTCCTAAAGATATGGCAAACGGCGTAAACTGTACGCAATGGAATAGGTATATGAATATCGTGTGTCTTATGGTTTTTTCAGTCGTTATTTATTTCACACCCTTTAAATATCCACAGTGTGCTCAAGAAATGGCCGAAAAAACGTAAACAAATGGCAAAAATAAAGAAAAAAATTATTTCACCGGTTCTCAGCTTGCGGCAACCGAACCAAAAAAACTGTCCATGATATATTTTGAAAAGCTATGGGAAATTCAGCCCAGTAGCCCTCGACCCCATGTGAGATACATAATGTAACCAATACGACAATAAAGCACAGCAGGAGGTGTGCTTTCAAACGCACCACGTGAAATATGCGGGAATCGTACATTTCAATAACTTATTCAAGTGTGAATGCATTCTTTATCAACAACAAGTTGTACAAACATGTGTTTTTGTATATACGAGTGTGGTTGCAAATAGGGGTTGCGTTTTTCTATTATTTGTACAGTCTATAGAAAAGTCTCGTGCTGTGCGATTCTTTAGGGACCCGGTTGTACAATGAAATTCCGTTGTTTTTCGAAGAGAAGGGTCCGTAGTTGTGTTTGTAAGTGTACCCCCATTTCCGACCAAATATTCTAATGTGATTTTTTTTTTTTGTTTTGTTTAAAGGAGGGGTTATTTTCAGTGCTGGTCGGTCTTCATCGAGGGGGTAACCGCTCCAGAGATTCCTTGAGATTCCATAAAGATTTCCAAAGATTCCCAACGATATTCATATAAAGACGAGCCCCGAAGGGGTAACCACTCTAAAAAAAAATTCAAGATTCCCTGAGATTTCATAAAGATTTCCAGCGAGATTCCCAACGAGATTCTTGGAGTGGTTAACCCCTCGGTCTTCACCAACCAACTATAGCGCAGACCTGCGTGTCTGTCTCTATTATCCTAAGCAGACAGACACTTTGTTTGACAAAGAAACAGTGTTCTTGCCTTCTTAGGCCAGGAATAGGAAGAAGGTCCTATAGTGTAAAGAGAAGGGCCTTACCTTACGAAAAAAAAGACGGTTGACTTTGTAAGATGAGCCAGTAACAACTGCTTGCTTATACACTCCATCAGACTTCTTAGCCTGTTATTTAAGAAGCCAAGAACACTTTTTCTTTCTCAAGCAAAGTGTCTGTCTTCTTGGGATAATAGGGACAGAGAGACAGGTCTGCGCTAAAGTTGGTTTCATCACTATAAGGTCTTTATTTCACCAAAATTTATTGTGTTAAGTGATAAGTTTGTCAGTGATAAGTAAAAACATTCCCCTATGATGAGGAGCTACAGTTTTAGAAGGGATCCTAAACCCCACAGCCTCGCTATACATTTAACTTTTACATAATGAAGATATTATGGGTGAATGCCAATCAGAAAATTTTTGATACGGTTGGGATAGAACCAGTGTGTTCCCCTAAGAACGAATTAACTAGACCTTATCATTGGCCATATGGAATACGTGCAATTAATTTTTAAAAACAATGTAGCAGAACTTATTGTTTATGGCTCTGATAAGGTAGAACGGGAAATCAAGCTATTTCTTTAATTACCTTCGTCTAATGGGGATAGAATGAATAAGTTGTGTTGCCATATAGCCACATGACGCTCAGCTTGTTTTGCAACAATAATTGTTTGTTAGATTAGGTTAGGTTTACTTACGCTGGATTGAGCTAATTTTGGAATGGAATTTACCTGAATTTTTTCTGTAAGTTAAACAAGGTTGCCATGGGTTGCTAGGGAAACAAAATTCTGACTTTATTTACCTCAGCAAAGCATGGCGACCTTGTTTAACTTACAGAAAAAAATTCGGGTAAATTCCATTCCGAAATTAGCTAAATCCAGCGTCCCACCGTACTCGATTTACCGTTAAACTCGAGTTAAATTTGGTTTTTACCGTGCAATAATTATTGAAATTTAACTAGAGTTTAACGAGTATGGTGGGACCCACTGTTAACAACAACATTTATGTTGTTAGGAACAAAACTGCAGGATGAAAATATTTAACTGAAGCTTTAATTAGAGGTTCAATCATCCGTTAAATATAATTGGTCAGGTTAGGGATTAACATACGAGATTATACTACAGTTGCCATTTAAAAACCCTCTGTATAGCGAACTTTCTTTATAGCGAGTAAATTTACAGGCCGGTCTTTGTAGAGAGACACGAGACACTGCTCTAAAGAGCTTTTAACATGAAGACGGCATATTATATTTCAGAACATATAAATATAGGTACAACTGTATCCTCAGAAAAATGGATATTAAAAATGACATCGTACTTTACAGATTGTGCTTCTTTGGTGTAAAGTAAAGTGATCAGAGAATGGGAATACCAAGTGTGTTCTCTTCTGTATTAAGAAATTGCCTTTTTTTAGGACTTTTACCAACGTTTTCCGAACTTTCCTGACGTGTATTTCCAAAATATTTTTCATTTTACAAATTGGGAGGGTTCCATTAGTACAAACAATGTGGGAAGTTGGCCAAAAAGGGCGTGGCATTAGCTGAAAGCGACAAATTGATTGACCCCGCGCTACTTGGTGTAATGACTCGTTTCAACGCCACAGCAGTTCAACAAGGGGTTACAGACTATCAATATCGAACGATAAAAATAACAATCACCGTAAATTAGTCCTTTACAAAATAGTCCGACGGCTAGTTGCTCTGAGGAAACTGCTTTGATGTTGGGAAAAGGTCGAAAGAAACTTTGATTCAAATTAGAGAGCAGGCACCGGTTCAATCCCGATCCTATCGAGGTTTTTCTCATCGGTATTCACCTCTGATATGTTAAGAGGACGCTATACCTGACGGTGCATTTTTTGCCGCCCATATGATTAACATTGCGAGCGGCGATTCATTTTCAAGGTTTACCCTTGGTTGGAAAGACACAAAATTTTGCCTGTACCTAGCCCTAACAATGTTCTAGGGAGTGTTCGAAGCAGATTTCCCAATTTCTCACTGGTTTCTTTTATTGCAACTGTTTTGCAAATGCTAGCATCGCATACCTCAAGAAAAGTGCAGTATCTCGAAAACCAGTAAAAAATGGGAAATCTGCTTTGAACACTCCCTAGAACATTGTTAGGGCTAGGTACAGGCAAAATTTTGTGTCTTTCCAACCAAGGGTAAACCTTGAAAATGAATCGCCGCTCGCAATGTTAATCTTATGGGCGGCAAAAAATGCACCGTCAAATATAGCGGACCCTTAAGTAATCAAATGTGTTTGTTGTATATCCAGGCAGTGGTGGTTCGGAACACACCTAAATACACTATGGGCAACCCTCAGCCACTCGAAGCTGGCTGACGCTGCTACTATATCGCCCAGCATGATCCTATATGACCCACTGTGATCGTGTATGAGGTAGGGTGGTAGAGTCCATTGTGTGGGCAGCAGCAGTGCTGAAGGCTGCTTTCGTGGGCCAGAGTAGTACGTACAGACCAAAATTTGCAGCGGCCGGCGCTGGGCCACTCGACTGTCGTAGCAGTGTACCTGTACCTACTCAGTTCAGTAAAGCAGAAAGTGAATATTTGAGTAGATTTAGTTTGGGACTGTAGTCGTCGTAATTAATCATGGGCTGTCAGGGAATATTCAGTATTCAGTGTTGAGACTGGAGAGCGCCGCCCAGTGTCAAAAGAACCGACGTGAAGACGTGACGCCTCCGAGCACTGACCGCACACCTCTGCTGCCCACGGTGTCAAGAAGACTGCTACGAGAAAAACTGAATGCACTTAATACATGATACACAGAACCATGTGCAATGTGGGAGCTCATTGGCTTATCTGGCCTTCATCGACTTAGGGAAACTCGACTCTGCTTTTTAAATAGACGTAGCCTTAAGCTGGGTGCATATACGGTGAACCTAGGACTGGAGGGGCTCATGCATGGTGAATATACTCACAAAAAGCCATCCCTCCCCAATATCAATATGTCTGGGGATGCTAACCCGCCAGGAAGGCCGTCCAAGACGCATGGTATGTCGCCAGCAGAAGACAGATTCCCCAATTTTTTAAAATTTGTAACTTTTACAAAAAAAAATGGTGTGGCCTGACAATTGTAAGTTGTTTTGTCCAGCATTCAAACGAATTATGTTAATGTGATATACCTATGAATGTGCTTTTCTGGCGTTTAAGAGCCACCATTACATTCGCTAATTTTTTACGTTCCGATTTCAATCTCTGTGGGAAAACTATTGAATATTTAAGATTCTGAAATATAATATATCTTTTTAACGTCATTATTCATGAGGCTATGTTGTGATTTTACGATCGAGAGATTTTTGTCATCAAAAAAATTGTCCAAAATTAACCGATCGTGAAATCACAACATAGCCTCATCTCATGAGTAATGACGTTAAAAAGACATATTATATTTCAGAATATTTAAATATCCAATAGTTTTCTCACAAAGTTTGATATTGGAACGTAAAAAAATTGCGAACGTATATTCAGCCTTAAGACGAATATATAAACACATTATCGGGCCTTTTTCAACCCCCAAGGTGTCAAGGATAAATGCAGTAACCCTCAGGCTCCCAGCCGCTGCCCCTCTTCCCAAAAAAACCCCTAGCACTTAGGAATCAGAGTAAAAACTAGCGCAGTAATCGGAGCTGGAATACCACATGGGGGACCGAGGGGTCCACCGTAAGCTAAACATTGTTCTTGTGACTTATTCATCTCTTATCCGTCATATCGCGTCTCTTTATTGTCATACTATGTAAATAAAACATATGTACATGTTTTTTGTGTTATTCTCTTTCCTTTTTACGTGGTGGCAGGAAGATTTCGTTATCAAGTGACAAATCAAATGTGGGGAGTTACTGGTATTCGAGAAATATATTTATTTAAATGTTCTGAAATATAATATGTCTTTTTAACGACCGAAATTAACAGGCTATGTTGTGATTTTTCGATCGGTTAATTTTGGACAAATTTTTTGTTGATAAAAATAACTCGATAGTAAAATCCGAGGGGGTAACCACTCCAGAGATTCCTTAAGATTCCCTGAGATTCCATAAAAGATTTCCAAATATTCCCAACGATATTCATAGAAAGATGAAGCCCGAAGGGGTAACCACTCCAAAATATTCCAAGATACCCTGAGATTTCATAAAGATTTCCAATGATTCCCAACGAGATTCCCAACGAGTGGTTAACCCCTTGGTAAAATCACAACAACTCCAATTAATTCCGGCCGTTAAAAAGACATATTATATTTTAGGATATTTAAATATCCAATAGTTTCCTCATAAAGTGTGTCTGGAAAAGACATAGGCTGAATTTCACCACCTCACGATAGTGCCTTTTAACGTTCTAGCTATCGATTCGAAAAAGCAGACATCCTCTCGTTAGGTTTTGTTGTGTCAATGGAATTCGCCTGCTTTGTTTACGTCAAATTTATTTCAACAATTTCAACCTAAAAGTGGAAATAAACGTGAAAACCCCCTATTTTTTCGGAGAAAGAAGTTAAAATATTGATTAGACTACATTAGACTACACCAAATGAGTCGCAGGTATGAAAATTATCGTTTTCGCTAACGCACGGAAAATCCACTCGAAAGCTAAAGAAACGGTAAACGGTGCATGGTGAAAGCCGTTAACACTTTTTACCGATACGATAGCGCTATCGTGTACACGATGAAATCCAGCCTTAAAGAAATAGCGAATGTGTTTGACCTTAATTGTCATATTCATATTCTTTATTTAACCTGAAATATAATATAAATGCTGGATTACTAAACCTTCAGTGGCAGGGAAACCCCCAATTCCCGAGCGTAATTCAGACGAAATCATCCTATTGTGTAGGTACATGAAAGGTATGGGACCCTGTACCTCTCCTGCAGTTTACGCCACTGTTTTCACACTGGTGGACGCGGTCACCCAGGTTTGACCCCCGTGCCCCCCGTTGTGCCTGCTCGGTGATACGCCCATACTTCATACCTGCCCTACCTGAATTCAGATTCTCCCAAAAAATATAAGAATGTCAGGGAGATAGCATCGAGCGGTAACTCTTGTGCGCACCCCCATGTCGCATTCCTTTTTGGGTATGAACAGAAGAAGGTATGAGTAAGGAAAGGTTTTGTCAATGAACGAGAGGAATGCTGTACCGAGGTGTTTATCTGATTCGTTAGTACCCGAAAATCAAAATTCTACTGAACGTCCGTTAATAATCGTTCTATAGCTTCCGTCCATTGCCAAAGTCCTTTAGCGTTCATGCTCAACGGGGCGATCAAGTCATTTTCTTCTTGTAAACTCTAGTAGTTTTATTCGTCAGAATCACGCTGGAATGTTGAGGTTTCACTCAGCCGGTGAAGCCTGGAAAAATCGACAACGACTAGATGATGGTTACTGAACTGAACGATCGACACGAGGGGTTAACCACTCCAGAGATTCCTTGAGATTCCATAAAGATTTCGAAAGATTCCCAGCGATATTCATAGAAAGACGAACTACTCCAAAAAATTCTAAGATTCCCTGAGATTTCGAACGAGATTCCTGGAGTGGTTAACCCCTCGGATCGACAGGTTTTATAATCATTCACTAGTTTTGAGGTGTTATAATAAGAAGTACTTTGTTTTGGTCGGCGGCTTCCACAAATAATTACCACCTAATCCCATTTCCCATTAAATGTAGCAAAATTTGCAGCTTACTGTTCAACCGTGTCCACTTTGACTTGATAGTAAGTCAAATATAGGCCGTTAATCTCGTTTTAATCTGATAGTGATCTGCGTAGAAACATACGTTTCACGGGCAACTATACGGTGAAATAAATGCAAAATACGAGTTTAGCAGGTGAGGGGTATGAGTGTGAATACATTAACTTAACTCAGATGTCTATTTAGTTGATACTGTGGTGTTTAAGAGGACGTCAAAATCTTGTTAGCTGACGTTTCCATGCAGGAAAAACATCATGCCATGCTTTACTGGACAAAGAACGGGAATAAGTCATACACAGTAAATATTCATGTAGGGAAATGCAGTAACCAAAATATTTTTTAATCTTCCTGTATGTTATTATTTATTTTATTATTAAAGTTAAAGTTAAGGCTGAATGTAACATTCGCTATTTTTTTACGTTCCGATTTCAAACTTTGTGAGGAAACTATTGGATATTTAAATATTCTGAAATATAATATGTCATTTCAACGTCATTACTCATGAGGCTATGTTGTGATTTCACGATCGGTTAATTTCGGAAATTTTTTTTTGTGACAAAAATCACTCGACTGGTGATCCTGGTGCTTACAGCCCACAAGATTGTCGTACTTCGTGCATCCTGAGTACCTATACCTACTTATATAGACAGTACTGAGGTAAATGTTAAACGATAAGCGGGATCGAACCCTCGAATAGCGACCACTTGGGTGACCGTAAAAGATATGCTGATGCACAGGTAATAATCTTAAACATTTAACCGCCGTTAAAAAATAAAATAACCAGTTATTCTAACTTGCGAACCACTAAACCCCTGTTTTATGTCCTCAACCTATTATTTCAGGCTCTCAGGACAACATTTGATTTTTAATTACTGTTTCCTTTCTCTTCGGCCCTCCTAACTCTATGAAGAAGAGTTCTAATTTCTATAATGATACGTCATCATGAGAGAGGACCCTTAATATTTGGGTTATACGGATCTATCGTACATTACAGGGTTCTCGGTTTTTCCACTCTGTTTTTCTGCCACATTGTGGAAGCCCACCGTTCGACATGTAATAGCCCCAGTAGGTCCGCGCAGGCCGTCATTAATCCTTTTAATACCCAGCATTCTCTGCACCAGTTCTGCATAATGCCCCTCATCAGCAGCAGCCCTGCACTTCATGGCTTTATCAGATGCCTTCTTCTTCAGGTCTTTCTTTGGTTCAATGGATCTCCTCTACCGGGCATCATTTTCTGCACTGCGGCGCAGGTTGAGACGGCACTTACATCATCGTTCCCAGCGTTGTAAAAGCCTCATTTACGGGTACAAAAAAAAAGTAACTCTACTACCGAGTACTAAACATGGAGCACTCAGAAAGGTCAAAAGGCGTTTTGACTCATTTTTCCCGTTTATAAACGGATAAGTAGGTATTACTTACAGGTTATTTTGTAGAAGGAAGTGCAAAAAATGCTCCGAGCAAGATATGGGTACCAGGTACCAGATGCTTATTTATTATTGCCTACCTGCTTAGGTACTTATAGGTTCAGCGACCAGCAACAAGTAAGAGGACGCTATACCTGACGGTGCATTTTTTGCCGCCCATAAGATTAACATTGCGAGCGGCGATTCATTTTCAAGGTTTACCCTTGGTTGGAAAGACACAAAATTTTGTCTGTACCTAGCCCTAACAATGTTCTAGGGAGTGTTCGAAGCAGATTTCCCATTTTTTTACCGGTTTTTGAGATACAGCACTTTTCTTGAGGTATGCGATGCTAGCATTTGCAAAACAGTTGCATTAAAAGAAACCAGTGAGAAATTGGGAAATCTGCTTCGAACACTCCCTAGAACATTGTTAGGGCTAGGTACAGACAAAATTTGGTGTCTTTCCAACCAAAGGGTAAACCTTGAAAATGAATCGCCGCTCGCAATGTTAATCTTATGGGCGGCAAAAAATGCATCGTCAGGTATAGACATAGGTATAGACAGGTATAGACGTCCTCTTAACAGGCTCGCAGTCAGCTGCACTTAGAACTGCCACGGAACGAGGTTTAAAATAGTCAGGATAAAATATCCACTTGATTGTTCTTCACTTTTCCAGAAGAAAGTACTGAATATTTATTTTCTAATATGGCTTTTAGCTTGGACATTTTTCGTGTGCTTTAGAGTGGTTTTCGTAGCTTTTATTTTTATTTTACGTTTTGTTGACCTTGTCCCGCCCGAAATAGGTAGAACTATAGCCGTATCCACGGGGGGTGGGGGGGGGGGCTTAGGGGGTTTACCCCCCCCCCCCCCCCCCCATGAACGGAAAATTAACATGGTAATGCCGACGTCAAGCAAAAAAGTAAAGGCTAACCCCCCCCATGACACCAAAACCCCCCCATGATGGCTTTCTGGATAAGGGCCTGGGTGGAACTAAAGTATAAAACGCCTGGTTGTCAAGTTAAATTACAAATTGAGAAATTCCTCTAAACTCTAAAATACATTTTCAAGTAAATACGATTTTAGCAATTTTTTAAATATTGTTAAACTTTCTTCAGATTTGATTTCAACCGGGAGAGCGTTATACAGACGAACACCTAAAATCGGAGGACTGTTCAAACGAAGGGAGGTAGCAAATTTGCCTACATGTATATTTGAACACGACCGGGTTTTATAAGAGTGAAAGTTTGAATTAAGAGGGAAGTGTTCTGGATGTTCGCGAACAAATTATAATACCTGATAAATGAAAACACAAGGAGCAGGGAGAATAAAGAATTTATGAAAAAGTGACTTGCAAGAAGTACGTGGCGGCAACAACATTATTATATTCGAACAAATATAGTGAAAAATTCTCTCGCGTTGTGTCTAGCCTTAAATATTTTTCCGAGGGGTTAACCACTCGTTGGGAATCTCGTTGGGAATCATTGGAAATCTTGATGAAATCTCAGTGAATCTTGGAATTTTTTGGAGTGGTTACCCCTTCGGTGTTCATCTTTCTATGAATATCGTTGGGAATCTTTGGAAACCTCTACGGAATCTTAGTGGAATCTCAAGGAATCTCTGGAGTGGTTACCCCCTCGTATTTTCCCGTGATCCAGCTAATCTAAAATGAATAAATGGATATTGCTATTAAATGGTAATAAGCAGCTCGCTATTGCATTTGGTTTTGATCGCCGGATGTAACGTTAAAACGAAAACCCGTGAAAACAATAATTTGGAGCGAAGTAATTCATCCCAAGGTTTTATTTATTGCAGGTACCTTTCAATTAACTCTCTCTAATTGCCGGATAAAATTTTTACGACTAAAAACATCTCAACGAACAAAAGCGCGGAGTTTATGATAAAATAGTTTTGTACCTGAAACCTGTTATCCGAAACTTTCCCATTGTACCTATGGCCCGGATGTAAAAACAAAGATTCCTGCCATGAAAATTTTATGGCTTCGGAAAATTAAGGAGTTGTAAAATGCAATAAACTTAACAAAAAATTCTGAAATTTATACCTAATTTTTTGTAGAGATTTCGCTGGCAATTTAGGTTGTTTAGCGTCAGGTCTATGAAATATTTTTGTTCAATACCTAGTAATAATATTTTTGCAGCCTATTGGAACAACATAGATTCGCACGACTGCATGAGGTATACTGGGTGCAAATCCCGGTGATTTTACACTAAAAAAAAATTTCTTGTCGTATTCAACTTCACATAATTATTATAGTTCCGAACAAATTAATACTAAACAATGTCAGCCATAAAGGCGTCTGTTCTGCACACTTTCTGCGGAAACTATTGGATATTTAAATATTCTGAAATATAATATGTCTTTTTAACGTCATTACTCATGAGGCTATGTTGAGATTTCACGATCGGTTAATTTCGGACAAAAATCACTCGATCTTCAAATCACAACATAGCCTCATGAGTAATGACGTTAAAAAGACATATTATATTTCAGAATATTTAAATATGCAATAGTTTTCTCACAAAGTTTGAAGTCCAAACGTAAAAAAATAGCGAATGTATGGTGGCCCTTAAATATCCGATGGTTTCCTCATAAAGTGTGCAGAAAAACGTAAATAAGCACGACTGCGTATAGACGCCCTTTGCACGAAGTACCTGGTAAAAAAAAGACCTGTCGTACCTATCTGCTCGAAACAATACGATAACATCGTACGGCATTGTGGTTAGTATGTGTGAAATAGTCCCATAGCTCTTGAGCATTACAATGTAACAATGGGAATCCTATGTCAGTAGAAATGGCATAAGAAGCCCCCTAACCTCTTCTGACAGACACTTCTACTCGTAGACAAAGAACTAGTTTGTCGAAAATACTCGACAGGCAGTGGTCCTGCACCTGCTGGCTTTGAACCCCACCACATAGTAATCCTGAAGACTTGTGATAAGCTGACAGGGAAGTGTGTTACTAAGCCTGTGATGAGCACGCAAGAGATTATCACAGTCGGTGGTCTCATCTTCGGAATAACTCAGGGTGTGATACAGTTTGTGACAAATTTGCATAGCTGGAAAATCAGTTTTAGAGTGATTTTCAAATTGGGGTCAGATTTTGGATTTTTTTTATGGTTCATTGTTGCAGGGGGTAGAAAAAACCCTTACTCCAGAGGGTGGTCATTCCCTTTGGGAAAAATTGAGGTATCGAGATCAAATAAAAATATCCGAGGGGTTAACCACTCCAGAGATTGCATAAAGATTTCCAAAGATCTCCTGAGATTCTCATGGAAAGATGCACCCCGAAGGATTAACTGCTCCACAAATTTCCAAGATTCTCTGAGATTTCATAAAGATTTCCAATGATTGCCTGAGATTCCCAACGAGATTCCTGGAATGGTTAACCCCTCGAAAATATCACTAAACTTCTCTCTTTCTGTCCTGCCAAAAGGATTTTTATTTTTATTTCAGATATGTTTCCTATGTGACTTTTACTCTTTACCTTTAACAGGTGAAGCAAGGTCAAAAAAACGTTAAAAAAGTGGGAAAGATCAAAGTAATATTACGTTGAAGTGCGCACTAGCTCACGAACTATTGTTCTTTTATCATGCCGACATTATCTGGCGATCACATAAATCTTATGTATCCGGTCCAGGAATCCAGGTTTATGTGCGATCGTTACCATCAGATGCTAAAGTGCAGCCACTGCACTCTATTACTTTCCTGTATTATACCCGTCTATAGGAAAGTAAGGGACAAGTAGGGACAACAAAGTCTAGAGACCACGTGAGTCATAATATGTATAGGAAGTGATGTTGAGTTTTTCTTTGCAATAAATCTCTGAAGGCAGGGGGTTTTTTTTACGATAGGGTATATAACACGACAGAAGTTCGGCCGAAGCTAAATAAGAGCGATTTTGAGCAAAAAAAATAAAAAATAAAAAAGTTATACGGCGAGATTCAAACTTAGACTTCTGAGACCGCTGAGAAGCAGCACCTACGATGTATGGGAAAGCATACGTCGCCATTTTTGTAAATTTCTTTTATTTCTGTACACAATATGTAAAATACTTGGACTTCGGCTACAACAGGATCATTATGTAAAATACTTGCATTTTTGCTACAACAGGATTATCCGATAGCTGTTTGAAATTCATAAATGTATCAGAAGAACATGTAAGTAGAAGCATTGTTGTAGAGAGCTAGTGGCTTTAGTCACGGAAGATTCAGGATGTTTGCATTGTCGGTAATTGTTTTAAAGTTGGTTGTTAGTTTTATGGTTTGTAGCCGAGTAATTTTTTTGATCTAAACTTTATGACAAACAAGTTTTTCAACCCCATTAGTCAGGCTACCTGATTACTTTGTTTATCTTTACAGGTACCACGCCATTTTAGTCAAGTATAGGGTTGCACCGAGGGGTTAACCACTCGTTGGGAATCTCGTTGGGAATCATTGGAAATCTTTATGGAATCTCAAGAAATCTCAGGAGTAGTTACCCCCTCGGGTTGCACATTACAGAAAGACAACACTATAGTGAACATTAGCAACTTACGAAAGTATGTAGAAGTACGCAGCAAGAAAAACCGCCAAAGAAACTAAAGTCTGACGCAGACCATTGTAACGTCCATTCTTCAGACAACGCGTGCCTGCTAAAGGACACACTTTTCCCCTAACAGGTTCGAACCTACGGACAGGTGGGACATAGTCAAGCAAGCTTGGTGACTTCAAGTCAGGGGCGGCTTGACCTGAAAGGCGGTGAGTTGTTTGTTCGGGCGGGATGTCGGAAATGCTGTTTGACGGAGACAAATAGCTTATTAGTAACTGCCACACAGTTTCCCGCCAATTCAAATGTATTTCCAGTCAAGATAATCCAACTCCGTGAGACTTCACTCCTCCTAATTACAGCTAAGGCCGTATTAGGTACAGCAGGTTGTTTGAAAATGGCAGGACAATTTTCTTTTAAGTGTCAAGTGTGATCTCTGCGTATTCCTTCGGTGGAATTACTAAATACGGTGGGTTTCAACAGTTGCTAAAGTCTACTTTAGTGTCCCCTAAAAGTTCACTATAGCGTTATCCTCCATTAAGGGTCCGCTATACCTGACGGTGCATTTTTTGCCGCCCATAAGATTAACATTGCGAGCGGCGATTCATTTTCAAGGTTTACCCTTGGTTGGAAAGACACAAAATTTTGCCTGTACCTAGCCCTAACAATGGTCTAGGGAGTGTCGAAGCAGATTTCCCATTTTTTTTTACTGGTTTTCGAGATACTTTTCTTGAGGTATGCGATGCTAGAATTTGCAAAACAGTTGCAATAAAAGAAACCAGTGAGAAATTGGGAAATCTGCTACGAACACTCCCTAGAACCTTGTAAATGAATCGCCGCTCGCAATGTTAATCTTATGGGCGGCAAAAAATGCATCGTCAGGTATAGCGTCCTCTTAAAGAAAAGTTGGTGCCTTTCACCATCCTGCCAATACGGTGGATTTGACGAGTTTTTAAAGTCTACTATAGTGACCCCTAAAAGTTCACTATAGCGTTAGCCTCCATAAAAGAAAAGGTGGTGCCTTTCACAATCCTGCCAATAGCGCCCTTATAGTAATCTAGTCCTGGCTTCTAAAGATTTTTCCCTCCTAGCCCTGATGGGGAAAGGGTGAATCTCGTTGAGAATCTCAGGAAATCTTTATGAAATCTCAGGAAATTTCTGAAGTGGTTAACCCTTTGGGGTGCATCTTTCCACGAATCTCGTTGAGAGTCTTAGGAAATCTTTTTGCAATTTCAGGCTATCTGAAGCAACCTCTGGGGTGTGACTTTTACCAAAATCAGTCCCTTGTTAATAGAGGTCCCAAAAAGTATGGCTCACTTACTATCTTAAAGGATTTCTAGTCCTAATTTCGTAGAAAGGAACTATCGGATGGTATAAGACGGAGGAACTTTTTTACTCAGTAGCTCCCTTGTTATGGAAGTTACCGCTACAAAAATCGGTATACCGCCTAATTATAGGAGTCAACAAGTCCGTATAAAATTTCAGCGATTTCGGGGCAATCACCTCCGAGATAACAACGAAAATTTCGAGTTCGGGGGTAGTGCAGAGCTCGTCATCCAGCAACCAGGAAAATTAACCGAACACGAAAATAAACAGACCAGAAAATCATTAGATACGTCAGTGCCGTGTCTGGCAGAATCTGTCATAGTTTGTTGTGGAAGGTCTGGGATGCTCATATGCAGCGCTGTGATTATAGAGCAACAGTTGCACATGCAGACTGTCATGCTATAAGCCCCATTTGTGACTTCCTAGTCGGAACTTCTTGGAAGTCACAGGTGGCCGTGAGATAAAGGCGTCGATAGTAATGGGTGCTTGGGTCCTGCGTGCTGGAGTGTAATTGCACTGCTGGAGGGCAGGAGACATCTGCGCCCTAGCGCGCCGCAATGACACGACATGCGATCAAGATGGAAGATGTGTTATTTGTAAGGATACAAAAAAATGAAAAGGGTGACGTCAGTTTTCGACACTATCTAGAAATCATGTGGGTTTTTTGGGTGCTCACTGCTTAAGGCTGGGCTTTTGCTGATGGTGCTTTTCCGCCATCACCCATAGGGGATCCGAATACTCTAGTTTGGGGTAATGGGAAGAAATCAGTATGTACCTCAGGAAATGATTGTATTATAAAGACTGATGGCTGACTTAGTTTCTATATTATCGCGTTTTAGATTCTGAACAATAAATAAAAAGTTATTACTCTCTAAGGCTGAATTTCACCACCTCACGATAGTGCCTTTTAACAATCGAATAGCTATCACTTCGGTAAAGCAGACGAAAAAAATATCCTGTCGTTAAAGTTACCATGTCACTAGAATTCGTTTGCTTTGTTTACTTCTTCTTCTTCTTCTTTTTCTGCCCCATTATGCCGCTCGCGCAGCGTTGGGGGATCACCTCGGACCCAGTCCGAGGTTTTCCGTTTGTGCTATGAATCAGCTATACGCTGTGCGGGTGATTGGCCCAACGACAGCGGGCGGTGGTCTCCCTCGCAGCGCCCGCTCCCACGCTGGTGTCCTCTACTGGCGAAGGACGGCTGATGGTCTGCCACGCCGCGAGCCTGCATTTCCTCAGGCTCCCCAGTGTTGCCGGTTATCCCGCCAGGACTCGGTCATGACTGCTTGCGACATAGAATGCCGGGCGATGGGTGCTTTGTTTACGTCAAATTTATTTCAAAAATTTCAAGCAAATAAACGTGAAAAAAACCCTTTTTTTTGGAGGAAGAAGTTAAAATGTTGATTAGACTACATTAGACTACACCAAATGAGTCGCAGGTATGAAAACTATCGTTTTCGCTAACGCACGGAAAATCCACTCGAAAGCTAACGAAACGATAACGGTGCATGGTGAAAGCCGTTAACATTTTATACCGATACGATAGCGCTATCGTGTACAAGATAGTCTTCATGTTAAAGTGGTGAAATCCAGCCTAAAGTAGTCGGATTTTAGGTTGGTAAAGGAGGTGTAAATATACCGAAAGTGACGTAAGCTTTGGCCACTTCTGCTAAGCTCCGCATCTTCTGCTACCTATCTTACTGTAAAGCTAACTGTTGAGACCATCAACAAAAAATATCGATATAATCAAAGTCTGACAAGGACACAGCTACTTACTCTACTGTCTCAACTATGAAACCGGAAATCAAAATTTTCAACCTGCTATATCTACGAATGGAGAAGACATTTGGAGCAAATTTAGGCAAAACCGCTTAGAAGTCCTTTATAAAACAAAACCTATAATTAAAAAACATACGAAGGTACAAAAAAGGATAACGCACTAACCGCAAACCATGCAGGAAAGCAACGCTACTCACAAGAATCCTCATTAACCCCAGTTACTAATGAAAAGAAACATATCCCTGTGGTTAAACAGCAGCTAAAACAACTAATTACTTTCATTTTCAGGTACGAATGACTTAATTTGTACAATCAAGTAGTCCAGGAACGCCAATCCATTCATCAGGAGCGCGCAGAATGGTACAACTCTGCATTCTCGGACAGAATGAGCAATAGCGTACGCCATAATTACCATGTAAAAGAAGGCATAAAAACCGTTTAGGAAATCGCATTGTTCGGCGCCATAGGTCTTCTGTTTCCGTCGCTATTCTACACTTCTTTTGCATTCCCCGCTACTTCATTCATTTACAAAGCCAGCCTCGCAATTACCGTCATTAGGCAGATAAACCGTCTTGGAACTGACTCTGAATTTGGAAAAAAATCGTGTGAGAACGAGGAATTTGTAGATCATTCTGAAATTTTCAGGGTCCCATCTATTGGTTAGAATCACGCTCGACATTTTTGTTTTCCCGAGCCAGGAAAAGTTTCAACATTCCGTGATTAGATCTAGGGTCCTAATGCTTCATATAGCTCAATACTCATTCACTTCTTGTTTCCCAGTACTCCACCCAAAATGACACCGATTTCTTTAAAATACTATGACTAAAGGGCGGCTACGCAGTCGTGTTCGTTTACGTTTTTTCTGCACATTTTATGAGGGTACTACCGGATATTTAAATTTTCTGAAATATAATATGTGGTGATTTTACAAACCGTTAATTTTGGACAAATTTTTTGCTGACAAAAATCACTGAATCGTGAAATCACAACACAGCTTGTTAATTTCGGCCGTTAAAAAAACATATTATATTTCAGAACATTTAAATACCGAACAGTTTCCTCATAAAGCGTGCAGATAAATACCCACCCCTCAATTGTATAACTTTCTCAATATTACCACTGAACTTCGGAAAGACAACAGAAGAACGAACAACAAACGATAACGTTCTCTAAAATTTTCTAGTTGGGATTATATTGAAAATTAACGATTTTTGCGCCGTCGCAGTGCGGCGGGTCTGGGATTTAAAATTTAAATGTTGTGGGCTGAGCAGGTACGGGACTGGGCAGGTTCGGGTAGTTTGCATAAAGACGACAATGGTGGCCGGTGACATGAGGACGCTCCAGCTCCAGCTCCAGACCGGTATATTGAATAGGCCCATAATGTGGGCGTGGCCTCCAGCTTCCATGCTGCATCTTCGATAGCAGGGCCGAACTTAGGAATCGAAGTCACCTCACTCACAACACAAGGGGTACGGCAATGGTCGCACATACTTTCCCATCCTCTATATAGGCTGGGCTGTGGCTTTTGGATTCCTGACCAAGTTTGAATGCGAGGGGTTAACCACTCCAGGAATCTCGTTGGGAATCTCAGGAAATCATTGGATATCTTAATGAAATCTCAGGGATTCTTGAAAATTTCTGAATTAATAAACCCTTTGGGGTGCATCTTTCCACGAATCTCATTGAGAATCACAGGAAATCTTTGTGCAATCTCAAGCAGTCTCTGCAGATGTATTCCCTTTCTCGAACGCCAGCAATCCCACTCAACTAACACCTTCAAAATGTATTGTAAGAAGATAAGGCACGCCATGCACGATGCAATATATGGAGAACAGTTATTCTTACAATAAATTTTGAAGGCGTTAGTTGAGTGGGTTTGCTGGCGTTTGAGAAAGGGAATACACCTGCTGGAGTGGTTAACCCCTCGGTTAAACGCTTCTATATGAATCTGCATTCCACCGTGGAGTATCTACCAGAACTACAATTACAAAAAATTAACCTTGAAATGTAAAATTATTAAGGAGGAACTTGCTCCAGATCACTGGTGCATCTTCGGTCAAAGAAAGGTCCTCCAAGTCCGAAGCCACTAGTTGACGAGATGACAGGTTTCAGTGACCAGCAATTGCTAGGTACACGTTTGGAATGAGACGTTAGAGTACGTTAAATCGTCCCCGGTGTCGGTGAAGAAGCTGCTATTATACCATGTCAAACCACAGGTTGCATCTCTATAGGTATTACTGATATTTAGGACCAGATTTACGACCTTAGTTCAGGTCGCGTTTGGTGGCCCAGAATAATTTTTGTTCCTGACTTCTCAGGTACAGTCAGCTGGCTGAATCTACTACTATATTGCCAAGCGTGGTCCTATATGGCCCACTGCACTGGTGAAGGCTGCTATCGTGGGCCAGAGTGGTACGTATGGTACGTACCTTTTACTGTCCGGGGCTGGGCCATGGTGTCTCTGAGGCATAAGGGTATCTGTCTTAGAACCATATAGGGAATCGTACTCAGGTCTCCTTAGGTTTCAGTGAAATTGCAATGGTTTGGACTATAAATGAAAAGGGACCGGTGCACAGTGGTTCAGAACTGAATTTTAGCTGGTTAAAACATATAGGTTTGAGGTCGAAGAAAAGTGGCTGCACATCGAAACAACCATGATTCGAAGCTGTAGCTTCTAGGTCTTCCATGTAAAAACACTCGAACACAGCCACAGTAATTGTTTCAGACAGATGGATCGTACCTGCAGCTCGACCTGCAGCTTGCAGTGACAGAGTAAATATTAGTTTTTTTTCTCAGGAGCCACCTTGAAATTGATATAAATTGCTGTAATTAGACTGTACCTAATAGTGTGGTAGTCGACTGCCACCGTGTCTAAACAACGACTCCGTTGTAAATGTGTCTAATAATTACATACTGCTCTAAGACACGTACCTAGGTCTGTACCTTACATAACAACAATACCGAAAACGGGGTTTGATCCCTTATGCCTGATAATAGTGATAATACAGGTGCGTGCCAAAAACATGAAAGGGGTAGGATAGGTCCTCGTACCTGATAAAGTCGATTTTAGCTTAGCGGTATTACAATATCTTCATATATCTAGCCGGCGGGAGCCGGAATACTACAATCGCTGGGCATCGAGCTATGAAGCAAAAGGACTCAGGTTCTATCCTTGTCATGTTGAGAATTTTTCCGGCGATTCTTGCCCAGCTCTGGGCCGACTCAGCCCTGAGTTTGGGGCGTGATTCTGGCGAAATCACCCCGAGCTTAGCGCATAATTAACGACCAAAGATCCAGAATACACCATCTGGTCATTCAAGGTTCTGTCACCACAGATTTTTTTAGCCAGTAAATATAAACTCGAAATGTTCAAGAGAAGACAACTAAAGGCATCGAACTAAAAAAAGAACACGTTTTTTAGGTACCTAAGGCACCTATAAAATATTTCCTGTACATTTTTTGCTTGTTTAAGGTACTTAGTGCGGTTAAGAGTTGGTTCGTGACATTGACCGAAGGGAACGTGTCATTTACCGAAGATATTGGAACTCCTAATAGGCGGGCTGCGGTCATCTATAAGGTCAGCCCCTAAATACCCATTATTTACCCCAAATTCTTGGGCTACGAGTCACTTAAGTGTTCCTCTTCTGACTTACTGGCGCCTCCCGTTAGGAAATTTTTAAGGTCACTAGATTTCGTGCCGTACCTGAATCTAGTTTATGATGTAAAAATGACGAATTATATAAAGAAAATACCCCATACTTTTCTTGGAAAGACGCCTTTAAGATATACGAGACTCTCTATATACCCTCTTGACACCGTCTCGCAGTAGCGAGCTCTCTCTATATAGCGAGCAGATTTACATGATCCCTTAAGAGGACGCTATACCTGACGATGCATTTTTTGCCGCCCATAAGATTAACATTGCGAGCGGCGATTCATTTTCAAGGTTTACCCTTGGTAGGAAAGACACAAAATTTTGCACGTACCTAGCCCTAACAATGTTCTAGGGAGTGTTTGAAGCAGATTTCCCAATTTCTCACTGGTTTCTTTTATTGCAACTGTTTTGCAAATGCTAGCATCGCATACCTCAAGAAAAGTGCTGTATCTCGAAAACCAGTAAAAAAATGGGAAATCTGCTTCGAACACGCACTAGAACATTGTTAGGGCTAGGTACAGGCAAAATTTTGTGCCTTTCCAACCAAGGGTAAACCTTGAAAATGAATCGCCGCTCGCAATGTTAATCTTATGGGCGGCAAAAAATGCATCGTCAGGTATAGCGGACCCTTAAACAATCGTTATTGAGAGAGAGACCACTGCCAGCTGGAAGAGAGTTAACTAGTTTCCACCAAATTATCCCGAAAACTGAATTTTGACTTGAAATAATGACGAAAAAAATTAAGCGTAATTTCGTGAATTAAATCAAGGTATTTAGCATATCATTAAAATATCACATAAATCATGGGCCTCTTTAACACGTAGCACTTGTTTTTGAAGTTACCGACACTTCCGGTGCCCGAAAGAAACACGGTTCATCCGTTTAACTCACGCACATTTGCATTTTCATATTTTGTAAATTCTTCCCGAAAGTGTTTGCCGCAACTGCTTTGAGGCCACCCAAAGCCTAACAGAACATTTCAGGCAGTTGATCGTACTGCACTGTAAAGCCTGCCTATATAACGGTGTTCGTTATGTTTTTTTCTGCAATTTTTTATAGGATTCCGAAATATAACAGCAGCAGGTGTATTCCCTTTCTCGAACGCCAGCAAACCCACCCAACACCTTCAAAATTTATTGTAAGAAGAACTGTTCTCCGTATATTGCATCATGGCGTGCCTTATCTACAATAATTTTTGAATGTGTTAGTTGAGTGGGTTTTCTGGCGTTCGAGAAAGGGAATACACCTGCAGGTCTTTTTACTATAGATAACTTTAACCTGTTTCTTGTCGATAAGGGTGGTATCGGCAGGATGGTGAACGGCAACGACTTTTCTTATCGGGAGGATAACGCTATAGTGAACTTTAAGGGGACACTAAAGTAGACTTTAAATCCACCCAAACGAACAAGTTATCTTTGACAAAAATCACTCGTAAAATTACAACTGACGGAGTAAGTACAAAAACCAACCCAAAAGAACAAGACTCTGTGTACGACAAAAGAACAAGGCGTTCTATTTCTCCGTCACGATCATAGGACAATTGAAATGACACACAGATCACTAAAAATATCCGTCACAAAAGAAATCTCCAAGTTTTCAGTAACATACTGAACAAAATAAGTAACTCACGCAAGGAACCGTTGAGCAGCTGGTGTGCTGCAGTCTAGCCAACCGTAGTAATCCCTTTATTATTATGATAACAGAACCGACAAAGGAGTTGTCAAAAGGCGACATACTGACCATCAACGGTATGTTTGCTTGACCGAACATCGAGGTAAAATAATAATGGCTGTTTTGTCACAATGTAGAATATAGGTATACCTCACTTTTCGATCTATACTCGTACATGTATAACATACAGAACTAGGTATTACAGGCAGATAAGCAGTGGATTTAATAGCAGGTACAGTAGATATATGGTATGTAGACCTAATGCCAATTTCCTTAGGGAAAGAGTGAAAAATTTGTCGAAAATCAATCGACCGTAAAATCACAACACATGCCTGTTAAGGGCCACCATACATCCGCTATTTTTTTACGTTCCGATTTCAAACTATGTGAGAAAACTATTGGATATTTAAATATTCTGAAATATAATATGTCTTTTAACGTCATTACTCATGAGGTTATGTTGTGATTTTACGATCGAGTGATTTTTGTCACAAAAAAAAAATTGTCCAAAATTAACCTATCCTGAAATCACAACATAGCCTCATATGAGTAATGACGTTAAAAAGACATATTACATTTCAGAAAATTTAAATATCCAATAGGTTTCTCACAAAGTTTGAAAAATAAAAAAATAGCGAATGTATATTGAGCCTTAAATTAGATTAGAAAAACCCACAATGGCGGGTCTCCAAAAAGAAATTCCCAAGCCACCCCCCCGTAACAACCTTGAAATAGAACAATGCGTAAATTTTTTTTGACGTTTGAATTCCACTAGATATAGGTATAGAAGAATTTGGCAAAGTAGCCATCATAAGTCACGTTGAAGTAGGGTTCGTGAGCCCTGGCGCCTGTAACAACTCTGTAATAATAACACCCCCGAAAATTGGAGTGCAATCTGTTGAGTCACGCACCCCTGTTGAAAGTCCAAACACCCCTCACCCCTCTTATGTTATACGAGGGTTTACTTCCTATCATTATCCTCCCCCGTCAGTTCATGTCCAACTGTCTGTCACTAAGGCTGAATTTCACCACCTCACAATAGTGCCTCCTAACGATCGAATAGCTATCGAATCGGTAAACCCAGCCGTTAAACTTATCCTATCATTAGGTTTGTCGTGTCACTAAAATTCGTTTGCTTTGTTTACGTCAAGTTTGTTTAGGTGTACGTTCATTGTACGTTTCAATAATTTCAACTTAAAAATAGAAAATAAACGGGGAAAAACACACTAATTTTTCGGAGAAAGGTATTAAATAGTTGGGTAGACAACAATCCCTGCCCGTTTCCCACCCAAACGAGTCGAATAAGGTATGAAAGTTATTGTTATTGCTAACGCACGGATTCACTAACGATAAGATCAGGGTGCTATCGTCAGGATGGTGAAAGCCGTTAACTTTTTTTAGCGATAGGATAGCGCTATCGTGTACACGATAGTCTTCACGTTAAACTGGTGAAATTCAGCCTAAGTATCAATACTTGATAGAGACCGGTAATTGCGGCACCATTTCTCTCGTTTGATAGTATTTTTTCTCCCGTGAAAGGTAAACATAGAGTCCTGCTGTCAGTCGTTTGTTTCGCGTTCGAATAGCACACTATGTTTAGCTTTTTAGAGCAGACAATGGTGGTATTGCTATTCTCAGTCTCATTCAGAACCGAAATTAACAAAAATAATTAAGAGGGGAGGACACACTGACGTCATATTATTAATAAAATTTTATAAAAATTGAAAAAAAATATCAAGGACATTAAGCGAAAGCGAGGTCTGCCTTAATATACTACGAAATAAACGGGGTATAGGTCAATCAGAAATGATAAGATAATGTGTGACCCAGAATCCAAAACTATAAAATTAATATTTGGCGACGAATCACAAAAATATGACGCCAATGCCTTAGGACCTTAAGATATTCTATTTTATCAGGTTTTTCTCACAGACCAATCGCTATTATTTTTTAGCGTCCGAAATTATGTTGTGATCGATTGAATTTTGTCAATAAAAAATTGTCGAATATTACTCGATCGTAGCCAGTAGCCAGTTAAATTTGGATGTTAAAAAGACATCCCACTATATTAAAATCGTCTCGCCCGCAACAGGGGTTATTTTCGCCACTACAGAGATTTCCATTGTCAAGTTATAGTTCGGCTAAAACCTGCGAAACCGTTTACGGCCGTGCATAAGGAATGAGTTGCCGCACTGTAAGAAAATGGGGTAGTGTAGGGTTTCGGCTTTTAGTGGGGCAATTTTTTACCTTTGGGGCTACACGTGATCTAAATAGCTCATTCTCTTCCCCATGAAATACGCTACATTGCGCTTATAAAGAAATCGTTTCCAATAAAGATTATAAGGGTCTTTTAGGGTGAGGAAGATTAGCCATGAAAATTTTTTGGGTTTTAGGCATGTCTACTTTCACAATTTAGACACCGCCAAAAGCAATAATATTATAGTTTTCTATACTCTTTTTAATCAGAATGAAGCGGGCTTTCAGAAAAACCAAATCTGACCTCCTAATTCTGAAGAAATATCCAATTTCATTGACTTCAAAGGCGATTATGGGTCAAAAAACACAGAAAATACGGCACAAAAACTATCGTAATTCTTTGGATTCAAAGGATGAAAGGAAAATAATGGCATATTAATGGATGCCATTAATTTAGCTACAGTTTGATATGAAACACATGTAGAAACTATACAGATATATCGCGTAAAAAAATATTTTAAGAAAATATAAAAAGGCAAAAAATCGGTCTTGATCTGGACGCGTCCTGACGATGCTCCATTGTCAAGGCCGCTGCCGTGCTGGTGCCACGACTAAAATTTGCCCGCCAAAATTCAAAATCAAATGGCAACTGCCAGAACCAGTACAGGGCTTCGAGGAAAAAGTCAGAGTGGCTCAACCATTTGTCCGAATTGAATGGTGAAAAGTGATTTGTTTTCACAATAAAATGGGCTTTTAGGATGATATAGTGGCAAAACTGCTAAAGAAAGGACTATCAAATTTTTGTCAATTTGAAAATGAACTTCTCAAAATATAGACAAAGTTAATAAAATCCTATCTCAAAGAAAAAGTTAGAAAATTTTTATATAGACAGAGTGTTCATTACAGAGAATATTCGTCATAGAAAATTGAGTTTGTTACAGATGAGATAGAGAATTCCAAAAACGTAGCCTATTGGTTATATGGAACTGTGGCTTCCGAAATTAGCTGTGTGCCATTGATACAGTGGTTTCAACAGTAGCCTATCGTGCGGGGGGTCAGGGATCGAATACTGGTGTAATTTCTTTTTTTACATTATTTCATTTTTTTCTTTTTAACACCCCCACTTTATAATCTACAACACTCTCTCTATAACGAGGTTCCTCTCTATAACGAACACCCCCACTTTATAATCTACAACATTCTCTCTATAACGAGGTCCCTCTCTATAACGAACATTACCACTTTATAATCTACAACATTCTCTCTATAACGAACAATCTATAACGAACACCCCCACTTTATAATCTACAACACTCTCTCTATAACGAGGTGTCTCTCTATAACGAACACCCCCACTTTATAATCTACAACATTCTCTCTATATTGAGGTCCCTCTCTATAACGAACAATCTATAACGAACACTCCCACTTTATAATTTACAACACTCTTTCTATAAAGAGGTATCTCTCTATAACGAACACCCCCACTTTATAATCTACAACACTCTCTCTGTAACGAGGTGTCTCTCTAAAACGAACACCCCCACTTTATAATCTACAACATTCTCTATAACGAGGTCCCTGTCTATAACGAACACTCCCACTTTATAATCTACAACATTGTCTCTATAACGAGGTCCCTCTCTATAACGAACATTACCACTTTATAATCTACAACATTCTCCCTATAACGAGGTCGTCTCTATAACGAACAATCTATAACGAACACTCCCACTTTATAATATATACAACACTCTCTATAACGAGGTCCCTCTTTATAACGAACACTCCCACTTTATAATCTACAACGCTCTCTATAACGAGGTCTCTCTTTATAACGAAGTGTCTCTCTATAACGAACATTCCAACTTTATAATCTACAACTCTCCCTCTATAACGAGGTCCCTCTCTATAACGAACATTACCACTTTATAATCTACAACACTCTGTCTATAACGAGGTGTCTCTCTATAACGAACACCCCCACTTTATAATCTACAACATTCTCTCTATAACGAGGTCCCTCTCTATAACGAACAATCTATAACGAACACTCCCACTTTATAATATATACAACACTCTCTATAACGGGTCCCTCTCTATAACGAACACTCCCACTTTATAATCTACAACGCTCTCTCTCTAACGAGGTCCTACTCTATAATGAACACTTCCACATTATAATCTACAACACTCTCTCTATAACGAGGTCTCTCTTTATAACGAAGTGTCTCTCTATAACGAACATTCCCACTTTATAATCTACAACACTCTCTCTCTAACGAGGTCCTACTCTATAATGAACACTTCCACATTATAATCTACAACACTCTCTCTATAACGAGGTGTCTCTCTATAACGAACACCCCCCTTTTATAATCCACAACAATCTAACGAACATTCACTTTCACATGTAACAAACTCTCTATAACGAATATTCTCTTTAACAAACACACAGCCTCTATACTTATAAGTATTTTGATGATCCATTTTCGATGAAATTTGATGTGCACCCGTCTAAGATCATGGCCGAGGGATCCTTTTAAGTTTAAAGTATTTTTCGATGGGTAGAAAATTACTTAAGAATAATTCAAAAATACGTGCTTTTGATTAGTCGGGCAAGCGCCGAGATCTCAGTTCTATAACATTATAGGAATTGATAAGTATGTTGGCAAATAGATCTTTGAGGGTTCTTTGGAATGAAAGTACAATTAGTAGAAAATTACAGCAGTCTTTGACTGAATTTCGATCGATTTGGCTCCAATCCCAGTTACTGAAGGATTATTCTGAAATTTAGTTACTTTTGTTTAAAACAACGTTAGGTAGGTACTTAAAAATTTGTAGAGTAGAATTTCGTAATTACCTATATGGCCGTTCTTTTTAAAAAAATTGCTCCAAATGAGAAACCACGTTTTTGAATGGTCGGAACTCGGAACGCATTTTGCAAACTGAATCTTAATAAAATAACAAAAAAAGAACGAAAATTTGATAGTGGGTGAGAAAGTTAATTGCGAATATTGTAGGACCTTTTTTTTTTTTTTTTACTAGGAAGTAGGTAGGTATGGTGAGGTAAATTTGCTCTAACGCCGTTCGTTTAATAAATGATTAGAGGGCGTCCATCTAGCCACAGCGCGCCGCGGCTAAATGGACGACCTTTATAGAAAATCAAAACAAACCATGAGACCGAAGTCCCAGGTGTCTAGCCCCACGCAGTGGCGAGGTGAAGAGCAGGCGGAGCCTGCGCTTTAGCTCGTATTTATTATATTTCAGAACATTTGAATACCCAACAGTTTCCTCAAAAAATGTGACGAAAAATCATTCTGCTGCCACGTGATTGTGTATTTAATCTTAAGTACGAGAAGTTCATTACCTGTTACCAGCCAGCTTATTGGAAGACGCACTCACCAACTGAACGGTCCGTCCACATTTTCTACTATAGTTCTGAAGGCTCACAAAACCTTGCCAGCTGCAACTCGAGGCCCAACAGGCCATCAAAGGTACTCGTGTCTGGATGACAATACCTCTGGCTGTCGGCAGCCATCCGCAAAAAATGGACCAGGTGCCCACTTGCGACCATGACGGGACAAATCTTCTATTTTTCTCCGTTTCCCTGCAATCGCGCTGGAAATAATTTCTAAATTGCTATTCGCGCCGAGCTGACGCGTAGCGCCATGTTTTAGTATTATTTTTGTCCGACAACAAGTAGGCCTAGGTACGCAAATGAATTCGGAATATGGGAATTTTCGGAGAGGAATTTCGCACGAGGGAAGTCTCCACAATAATGGCACTCTATACACAGTCGAGAAAAACGTGGCAGTAGAATGATATTTTCCCCAGATATTTATAAGAAACTGTAAGCTAGTTAAATGTTCTGTACGATCAAGTGACTTTCTCTCAGTTACCTTATGAAATTAAAAAACAAATTATATTTCAAAGCATTTAAATATCAATGTTTTTTTTTATTTTACGTTTTGTTGACCTTGTCCCGCCCAAAATAGGTGGAAATAAAGCATAAAACGCCTGGTTGTCCAGTTAAATTACAATTTGAGAAATTCCTCTAAACCATAAAAAACATTTTCAAGTAAATACGATTTTAGCAATTTTTTAAATATTGTTAAACTTTCTTCAGATTTGATTTCAACCAGGAGAGCGTTATATAGACGAACACCTAAAATCGGAGGACTGTTCAAACGAAGGGAGGTAGCAAATTTGCCTACATGTATATTTGAACACGACCGGGTTTTATAAGAGTGAAAGTTTGAATTAAGAGAGAAGTGTTCCGGATGTTCGCGAACTAATAACAATACCTGATAAATGAAAACACAATGAGCAGGGAGAATAAAGAATTTCTGAAAAAGTGAATTTTGGGTCAGTGGCTCAAGGAAACGTGCCAGTTGTCACTGGTCAGAAAAATTTAATACTGAGAGAACTTGTTTAAATAAAAATAGTATCATGAAAAATGATATCGTCTAATTTTGCCCTAAGCCTCAAGGGGAGCAAATAGGAATCAATCCTCTCATTCAACATGGAACACAGAAAAGCTGTACTCGGTAAGGCCAAGGTTGTATTTGTAGCCCATAGAAGGTAGACAAGGAAGGACTAGGAAAGACGAAGAAGTCGGCACATCAGACAGATCCGACAATGGTAGATCGACCCTCAACATCTGAAGATCAACCGGCAATCACATGCCGACAATACGCCTGATCGCCTCACCAACGATCCTCCGAACAACGGCGGACAATGGCCCGAAGAGGGTAGAGTATACTCACCGTATAAAACACAAATTAAATCAAGATGACGTGGGAGATGAAGACATCAAAGAAGAAAAAGGAGCCGCGTCAAGCAGCTAAAATTACGCGCTAAATAAAAAAAAACGTAGGTGCGCAGGCAATTGTACCGTAATGATCCCTACATCACTCATCAAATTATACTTTGGTCATTTCAGTGCGAAGAGGGTCCAAGTGTGTTTTGAGAACAATGAGGTTGTACCGTTTTGGGATGCGCTACTACCGAACAAACGGCTGGATGAAGTAACGAACATTTAATGATGGTTTAAAAATAATGCTTTCTTTTTTGCGACAAGGGTGAGAAGCGATTTTTTGTGATTAATAAGCTCATCTGTGGATGTAGTGGCCATTATGAATACGTTGAGTGCGATACCTGTATCGAAATGATGGCTGAAGGTAGTGAAGGTACCGTACAGTATATGTGTATCCTTCTTATTAAGCTACATTGTGTTCAAATAGTCAGCGGCGTCGCAGTGGTCTAGTGGTAAAATATTAGACCCACACGGTAAAGGTCCTGGGTTCGAATCCCGCGGTACCAGAAATTTTTCTGTTACTAAGCATGGATCACATTTCTTCGGCCAGTCAAATCTGTATTTCATTGCATGTGACGATGGTAGATACATGATAGAACATCAAAATAAAAAACCGAGGGGGTAACCACTCCAGATCTTCCCTGAGATTCCATAAAGATTTCCAAAGATTCCCAACGATATTCATAGAAAGATGAACCCCGAAGGGGTAACCACTCCAAAAAAAATTCCAAGATTCATAAAGATTTCCAGTGATTCCCAACGAGATTCCTGGAGTGGTTAACCCCTCGTAAAAAACTGTCTCAGTATTTGAATCGAAAAAAAATTTAACTACTACTTGTCACTGTAGCGCGAAACAACCAAAAACGAAAAGAACGAAATAAATACCAAGTCAAGAAACAATTCAGAATTGATAGTCGTCGGAAGAATCAACGACACCGAACAAGCGAAGTCTCGAAAAACAGGGGCTTATCTTAGTGAATAGACGTACCGACCGAATCTCAAAAGAACGGGTACCTAATATACCAAGGTACCGCTCTGCTGATACCATAACAAGAAGCACACTACTACTTAACTGATATCAAACCAAAGAAACTTTTCTGACAACTCTATCAACATAGTTTTTTTTAGGTGTATATGAGAAAAACATGGAATAGAGAGGTTCAATTAGAGATTAGATTTATTAGGTTAGCCCGTTCGGTAATGGTTTCTAAAAGGATTGGGAAGTGAAGATATCGCATTAAGGTTATTGTTTTATACCTGATAAAAAAGAGGTTATTTTAAGGGTCCGCTATACCTGACGATACATTTTTTGCCGCCCATAAGATTAACATTGCGAGCGGTGATTCATTTTCAAGGTTTACCCTTGGTTGGAAAGACACAAAATTTTACCTGTACCTAGCCCTAACAATGTTCTAGGGAGTGTTCGAAGCAGATTTCCCATTTTTGTACTGGTTTTCGAGATACAGCACTTTTCTTGAGGTATGCGATGCTAGCATTTGCAAAACAGTTGCAATAAAAGAAACCAGTGAGTAATTGGGAAATCTGCTTCGAACACTCCCTAGAACATTGTTAGGGCTAGGTACAGGCAAAATTTTGTGTCTTTCCAACCAAGGGGAAACCTTGAAAATGAATCGCCGCTCGCAATGTTAATCTTATGGGCGGCAAAAAATGCACCGTCAGGTATAGCGCCCTCTTAAGCCAGCCTATATTTTTTGGGTCAATCTCGTCTTCTTTGTAGGGCCGAGCCATCGGGATATAAAACTTTGTAGTGCATTTGGTAACAGTATATAGAAATACCAGTCCTTGTCAGTTCACGATGGGGACCTACAGTTTCTGGTAGGTTCCTAAGCCACCATAGCCTCGATATACATTTCACTTGACATTATGAATATATCAGAGGTGAATGCCGATCAGAAAAGCTTACAGTATATGGCTGTCATTAAAAATCAGTGGACCTGTGAGATGTTAAAAATGTATATGATAGTTCAGAGCAAAGAATGTACTGTGTAAAGCCGACAATAAAAACCACTCTTCTGTCCATTTGGTCGTTTTTCCGAATGTCCAGCAAACTACTAAATAAATTTGTACCTAAATATCCTGAAATGGCAAAATCAAGCCCATATACCATATGAAGTGTTGACATTGATGAAACAATAAAGACATATAAAACACCTGTAGTGGCGCAGCTATGACATAGTTATGACATTAAACTAGGTAATTAAAACTATGCTGGTGACACTCGAAATGAGCGAGTGAGCCATAAATTTTGAGAAAATCGGCGCGTCTTATAGAGCCATTCGTAAACTGGTAAGGTGATTTCGCACCTCTACTTGGCCTATAACTCCATTACAGTCTCTAGGATGCCAATTAAAGCCACGACTGTTAGTTATCACCAAGACACATGTCTTAGGTATACGTTACTGATAAAGTGGAAACCGATCAAACCGATCGAAGCAGTCAGTTCTTTTTTGGGCCCTATACCATCTTTGAAAGGAGCCACTGAAAAATGGCAAAAAACACTTACCTATAGTAGTCTTTCTTGCAGTAGATATTGCCCTGTCGAGTAAAGCACGTGACCTCTCCATCCAAACAAACGCGGCACTGGCAGCACTGAAGGCATGCGGCGTGCCACTTGCGGTCCACGGCCGCAAGGTAGAAGCGGTCAGCGATGCGACGCCCGCACCCTGCGCAAACCGCTCCGCCCTCACTTGTGTCCGGGGGGGATGGAGGAGACACCCGCTCCCGCTTGACCTCACACCGTGCCTCGTTGTTATTATCGAGTCTTTGGAGGTCCGGGACCGGCGACTGCTTGAACTGCGTGGGGTAGGCGCCGCCGCGGAAGCCGCAGCCGGCCGGACTGCACGGGTTGTTGTTGCAACAGAGGCTCGAGGAGTACGGGTCCACGTCGCCCATGGGATTGTCGACGGGCAGGTTGGGGGATAGGTCGCGCGACGGATCGTACGGAGAGGGGCCCACGAAGCGCGAGGGCTGCTGCTGCTGGAACAAACATACAGGTCAAGTGTCAGATGGTGTCAGAGCTCACTTTATACCTATACAATGTCCCTGAGGGATAAACCACTCCAGGAATCTCGTTGTATGAAATCTCAGGGAAACTTCTGGAGTAATAAAATTAACCCTTTGGGGTGCATTTTTCCATGAATCTCGTTGAGAATCTCAGAAAATCTTTGGAAATCTTCGTGCAATCTCAGGCCATCTCAAGCAATCTCTGGAGTGATATACCCTCGGATAACTCTCAATTTCTTGAAAAGGACGCTGAGGGAAACGAAACCCCGTATGGAGGGGCTCCGTTTGAAAACCTCCCTTTCATTTAAATCAAGATTTAGCTAACCGGTTTCATCAGGCGTTTATCAAAGGATCGTCCAACCCACACTGAACGCATTTTACTACGAAAAGATAACGCACTCTACAACGCCATTCATATCAGCCCCGATGCGGGAAGTATGCGTTCAGTTCGGCGTGAGAGTGTTGCGGTTCACATGTCCAGTAGGCATTTCCGTTACGATAGAAACGATACATATACCCCCGAATGTGTGCCAGACTAGGGTACCAGCGATAGATCATGTACCCCCGAATATGTGCCTGACTAGGATACCAGTGATGGATCACATACCCCCGAATGTGTGCCAGAAGAGGGTACCAGTGATAGATCAGTTAGATCACATACCCCCGAATGTGTGCCAGAAGAGGGTACCAGTGATAGATCACGTACCCCCGAATGTGTGCCAGAAGAGGGTACCAGTGATAGATCACATAGCCCCGAATGTGTCGCAGACTATGGATCATATACCCCCGAATGTGTGGCAGACTAGGGTACCAGTGATAGATCATGTACCCCCGAATATGTGCCAGACTGCCAGACTAGGGTACCAATGATAGACCATATTATACCCCCGAATGTGTGTCAAACTACGATACCTTAGTGATAGGTTCATACCCTGAATGTGTGCCAGTGGGTACCACTAATAGAAGGTGCACCAGATCATAGCAAACGAAAGGTGTTAGAAGGATTAGAAGGAAATCAAATGATGACTTTCTCCCGAACTGACATAGGGTCTACACAATAAATGTAAACAATGACTGATACTTCCGTAAATGAGAGGTGTATAGAACATTTCAATTATTTACTGCAAAAAATCAGAGGTGTCTAATCACTGGTTGCTAAGAAATATATTTTTGTACATACCTATACTCTTCGAAGTGATAATTTTCAGTTAAAGAGGCCTGTACTAGTCCTAATCTGAAAACTTACAAATTTTTCATTTAACTTCTGGTTAGAACAATCCTTCCTTAACGAATTGCAAAAAATTAGAGGCCTCCGCTATCATTGGTTGGTTAGCAATAATTTTTTGAAAATACCTCTGCAATGTGTATATAGCTTGCGTATAGGTAAACTCTTTGTCTTGGCACGTAACAGGTGCAATAGCAAGTGTTGTTAGATCTGATATAGAAAACCAGAAAAATAAAACCCTGGCAGGTAGGCATGAGGTGCCAGTGACCGCGGTCGAGATGTTCAGTTTGGGTACTTTGGGTACCTAACTTTACGGGCTCTTTTTGAAGTGAACCATAAATTAAGACCCACCTAAAATAATATTTATGCACGGTTGTGGAATTCGGAGTGTGAAATAGAAGTTACATTAATATGTAGAAGGCTATATACAATTCTCAGTGGGTCGAGTCTAGAGATATAATTTAATGCCTGGTGCCTAGTAGCTCCAAGCGCATTGCCCGTGAAATATCGCTTGAAATTAAAACCTGGAATTTCTGTGATTTAGGTTAGAGTGTTCCGTGAGGAATTGTTTTTCGGTTGTTTTCTCTAGAGGTTTTTTTTTCCAGGGAACATATGCGCCGATGAGTTGGTTTGTTAGATGTTTTTGGCCGAAGCGAAGACGAAGTAGCCGAAGCCGAATATGAGTGGGCCGAAGCCAATACATCCATGTCGGAAGCGGAAAAGTTTTCCGTTCCGCCAGGATTCGAACCCGGATCTCTCAGGACACAAAGCGGACCCCTTGACCACTCGGCCGCTGAGAGGCTCTCTCTAGAGGTTCTATTCTCGTTCTTTTAACACCAGTGGAGTAAAGTTATAGGGTGGATTCTGCCGCATTTTTCTAGAGGTTAGAGCAATATTTAGCTTATGCACATTGAAACTATAACTGACATTTAGCTATTCGGATCGTGGAACCCTTCCTTACTGAAATTGCTTTCTCGGAAAGTAGTAATTACTATCCCAGTAGTTTTTTCGAATGACAACTTAATTAGAACATAGCGAAGGTAGCATAAAAATAATTCGCGGCTCGCAATGTTAACCACATGGGTCGCAGAAAAATATCAATATCCTATGCAGAATCTTCAAATAATTTTTTTAACTCGAGATATTTATATTAAGTACCAATTTTTTCCATCTAAAGTCCATCAACCTAACCTACTTCTTAATGCTTAAAAACCGCATGGGTTCTTGTTTACTTCGTGAGTCAATGAACGCATTTGTTGGCTCCAACTACTTGCCTATTCTAAATACCACAGTTAGTGGGTAAACCATGTATTAAAACAAGTATTTTTATAGCTTGACTTATTTACCTCGTAAAACCATAACTCGTTTTAAAGGTAAACACATAGTAAGTTGACTTGTTTTCAAATTTTCGCCTAATATAAACTTTCGTCAATGAATATTGTATTGATGTAATAGGGGTCTTACTGCGAATCTAGCCCCATTTGAGATCTTTCTTTACAAAGCCTGATGGGTCCGTGGCCTTCTCCATCGGGGGAAAACATCGACTGTAGTGGTTGTTAAGTTAAGTAGAGGTTGTCCGCCGCCCTGCCGTTTTTGATAGCAGTATGCACGCACCGCCCCAGCCGCGCCAGAGCTTACTTTCCAACCTTATGCTATCGAAAACGGCTAGATAGGCGACATCCTTGAGTCGTTCATCATTATCAAAAGCCGCAGCTTCTTGTAAAAAAGACAGACGGTAGCGCCGGCCCGAAGGTCCAGGCTCCACCAGGCTGAAGAAGCCGCGGTCGGAGATACGGGCCATTAACACGTTGAATCGGTGGAGGGGGCGGCGCCCTGGTGCCCCGGGCTTTGGCGCCCCCCAAGTCGGCGGCATCGCGAAAGCCTCCGTGACAGCCACAAAATAATATTCATTGTTTCAGCTAGCATTACAAACAAGTGCCGGCGAGCCCGCGACGAATGCGCGCCGCCCGCTGAAAGCCAGATCATGACAAGGAGTGATGATGCCTCCGACACATTAAACACCCATCTACCTCTCTTCTTCTTCACCTGTTGGACCGTCCTAATCGCAAAAGAACAATACCGCCTCCTTCATTATTATTTCGTTATTTAATTTTGTGGGCACATGTGGTGGACGCGATGCCTGAGGATGAGAAAGGGCAAGGTTCCGTTTTACCAAGGACGCCGAGTCATATTAGTAAAATGCTATCATCATCTTCGGGATCTTCGTTCCCTCGGATTATTTTTCTTGCAATTTGCCCAATTTTCTGAGCCTCCCGGAGTCAGCTGTTTGTGCCAACCAGAAACAGAGTAAGGTCTACAAAGGCTTTTCTCAGAAGTACCTAATCAAAGCGAGAGCTCTCTGGTAGTGTACTGATCCACGAACCTTGCAGAACTGAGCAGGAACCCAAGTTCAAGTCTCAATTTTTCGGAAATTTTTTTGGTGAATATTATTCGGCCCTACATGGGCCTGCCTAGTCCTGACGAGTGTACTGCCCAAAAGAGGTTTCTAAAGCTGGAACTGTGGCCCGTATCGCTACTGAAGTTTTGTAAATCCTGAGCCAGAATTTATTGGTTATCGATCCGTAGTGGTTCGCCAACGCAAAGTCAGACCTGAAACCTAGAATCTCAACTTGAAGAAAAAAAAATAAAGACATAAAACAAATAGAATGAGAAAGTAGTAAAAAGTCCAGGTGGAGGACTAGATAGACATAATGGATTATCCTTGTAAAAAGGAAGCCCAAATGTCTTGATCTGAGGTGAATGAGGGTCCTGCCCGGTCCTAGGTACAGGTACGGCTGTCGCAGCGTTGTCGAGATTACGAGACCTGTGTGCTGCGACACGGGGCCGCTCCGTCGCTCACTCGACCGGAGATTGTTGATCGGTGATCGAGTGGACCCAGTCTATCTTACGTACAGACCATTCAAATCATTCATTGACTGGCAGGCACTGAAGAAGGTTCACGCAGAAATAAGAAGGATGATGTCCGCAGTGCGCCAAAGTGCGCTGAAATCTCGAAACATCTTTTTTTGCAGACTCCTATCTAGTGCCCTTATAGGTACCACTGCAAAGATGGGCCAGTACGCACCATTCTGGCACACGGCACACGAAAGCAGCCTTCAGCAGTGCTGCTGCCCACACAATGGACTCTACCACCCTACCCCATACACGATCACAGTACCCCATGCTGGGCGCCAGCCAGTGATATAGCTTAAGGTGGCCACATGCGAGGGGTTTTGGATTTCTGGACGCCGTCCTGGCGAGGATGCATCCCTAGACGCCTCAAAGTGGGGAGGGATGGACAGTTCTGAAGGGATGTCGCCCCGATCTTGAAATTCAAACTTGACCGAGTCCAGTTGTTGAAGATATGCCCTTTTTGCATTAATTCGTTACATCGACTATTTTTCTTCAGCATTTTTTTTTTTTCAAATTGGAGTCAGATAGAATTGTTTTGAGTAGATTTGAAAAACATCAACAGACAGACGAAACACAGTGATTATCACAACAAAATCAAGGTTTCATCAATTTCTAGTAAACAAAAGACAAATCACAGGGACGTGGGGCTGGATGTATCGTGTACGGCACCAGCCATCCCTAAGTTCACATCCCAAACCCGTATCCCTGCCCGGCAGCCAGGACGCCGTCCAAAATGCATCGTTTGTGGCTACCTTTAGACTGCCTGAGGATTACCCATAGTGTATTTCAGGCATAAAATAGGCATAAAATGTGCCTGGCTCTAAACCTCGTTTTTTCCGATCGCAAGTCGACAATTTTCCACATTTCTGCTCCCAGTTTAAAGTGGTTCCGCCATAAAACACGCCTTTTAACGTTATCCTTGTACTTAGAGGCCCTACTGTGTTCTTCGTGAGCTGGTGGCAATGTTAATATCAGTATATTCTCCATTTACAGTGGTTAGCTTCTTAGTTCTTATAGGAGGCTTTTAGCGGGGAATTGTTACGATCATTGGAATGTGGCGGGGTATATAACGACAAGATGGAATGCGAAAAACTACCTTCTGTATTCTGTTTTTTTTTTTTTTACGTTTAGTGATGATAAGTGATTATAAATTAACTGCTGCCATATAAATGAATTATTACTACTGCATGGCTACTGAGCTTGCCGCAGGATCCTATGAAAAAAAAAGTTGGATATTTTTTGTTCTGGAATATAAAATACCTTTTTAACGTCAGAAACCAGTCAACTACGAGCATATAAGATTAGTTTTAGTAGAACCAACTCGGCTATCGAAGCTATTCTTCAGCACCTCGTCTCTGCGCCTCGTCCGACCTACTGTCTCTCTGGTAGCCCCCACCATTGAACCGTTTGCTGCCCTCCGTCGAGACCTCTGTGTTCTCACACGCATAAAAATTGGTCACTCCCGACTGACCCACCAGCATCTTTTCAATCGCTGTGACCCCCCAGAATGTCCCCACTGCACCGACGTTCTTAGCCTTCATCATCTTCTGCTGGAGTGTCCTGGCTACCAGGCCCTACCTCAACAGTGCTGCCTCCCACCTACTCTGCCTAAGATGTTCCAAGATGCCGCCTCTCTCAGCGCTCTGTTGACCTTCACCAAAGCCACCGGCCTCTATACAGAAATCTGAACTAATTGCTGTCACCTAAGTGTTTGTGCTTCTGGCCATATGGCGCAATGCTGTGGCCTTTTCTTTCAAATAAAAAAAAAAAAAAAAAAAATATTCTTCAGGTACAATGTATAGAATCTCTCAACCTCAAAGTCCACTCTACCTTAGCTTCTGTAACAAGGTGACTGTGAGGACATGTTGAGGAACGCCTATACTACCTACCCATGGACGTATCAATAAACTTCAGTGTTTTCCAACACCCACACCTTGGAGGATCCTGTTCTCGGTGTAAGGTAGGAGTGCGTGCCTGGGTACCTATACCTGCACTTGTTCCGTCCACCGACCGGAATTGAACATGGCTGGAAGAGAGGCTGTAAAGCTGTCCATTCCGTATGGACCTGTGGGGCAGGAGCAGGCAGCGTGACCGATAGTATGATAGCAACGGCCCGCTGGGAATTCTCACATAATCCTTTTTCTGGAGAATACTGGAGAGCACCAGCGAAGCAGCGTGATTTTTTTTTTCGGAGAGAAGAAAAATACGAGAGGAATCATTGGAAATTTTTATGAAATCTCAGGGAATCTCCTGGAGTGGTTACCCCCTCGGAAAAATATATATATTCCACCTTCCCTGGAAGGAGTCGGGAGAAACCTGTAGTGTGTAAAGCCTTGGTAGAATTCAGGTAGTGTCTGGTTATGTTAGGATAGGGAGAACCTCCCTGTGTACTGACAGAGCACTTCTATACCTTGTAGGTTTGTTGTCTTGTATTCAGTTGTACCTTCTTATCTCCGCGCAGAGGAGTACCTGTACCTGTGCATGGAAAAGCCCCCACAAAGCGCAGAAGCTGCAGTGAAGATAGAGGATTGGATCTCACGTGCAGCGTGCTCTACTGTCCTGTCGTCGGGTCTATCGACGCCGTGCATCACTGTGATGTTCCACTCGACTTGCGCGCAGTGTTAATAATTGTGATGATTCCAATCGGTCGGGCTCATATTTACTCTGCTGCTCGTGAGCTTTCGCGAATCTTTGACTCATCTGTGGCTTCGTCTTCGCGTTGGCTTCTGGGTGGTCACCGTCAGACGTGTCGAGCGTGCTCTCTTTCCGACGCCATCGGGGCTCGCAGCCAGTCAACACGAAGTTCCCATCTTGGGCTGATTGACTGAGGCTGGGAGACCGCCGACCCACCATCAAGATATAGTACGAAGCACCCATGCACAATGGATGCATTCAAATGCGGGATCTTTCTCGGTGGGAACATGCGGTAGATAGCGTACTTGTTCTGAGCGCACTAGCGGGAAAGGGCAGAAAGTTATCGATCTAGAAGGCAGTATGAGCAAGAACGGCCTCCTTCCTCCTATAGAACCTCATCCTACTCCCCGAAGATGCTCTGCTCGAAACCGGCCCCAAAAACTACCAGAGGATGCTAAGGGTTACTTTCGGAAACTCGATATTGGATAAAGACCGAGGGATTAACCACTTCAGGAATCTCGTTGGGAATCTCTAGAAATCTTTATGAAATCTCAAGGAATCTTGGAATTTTTTTTGGAGTGGTTAACCCTTCGGGGTGCATCTTTCCATGAATCTCATTGAGGATCTCAGGAAATCTTTACAAATCTTTATGCAATCTCAACCAAATTTTGCGACCGAATGATTTTTTGTCAACCAAAAATTTGTATGATATGAACTGATCGTAAAATCACAACATATCTAGCAATTAAAAAAACATATATTTCAGAACATTTAAATATCCAATAGTTTCCTCATAAAGTGTGGAGAAAAATCTTAAACGACCTTAATAATTATACGATCGAGTAATTTTCGACGGATTTGTTAATCACGTTAAAAAGAATAAATAAAATATCCAGCTTCCTCAGAAAGTGGTCATTAAAAAACGTCAACAATCAGCGTTGTGCCGACTTAAACATTAAACAAGCTCGTAGCTAAAATATGAACTAGGAACAAAGGCAGTTAAGATTAGTGAAACGCATAGTCATGGGATTCTGCGAATACGGCGGCAGTCGACAACACACATCTCCGCATTTTCAACGCCTCACTGACGAGAAAGCACAAAAAACCTCATCAGGATATAACAGGTACTTCAACTATCAATAATGCATGGCTATTACAATGTATTTACGACGTCCGCCAAAGGCTCAACCTAATTACTTAAAAGAAAACTTAAAAGTTTATCACTAAGCTGCGGGTTTATTTCTTTCATAAATTGTAGGATTCTCATCTTTAGAGAGACGTGGGGGCGTTTTTGCGACTATTTTTCTGCAAAGATAATTCCCCAAGCACTTTACATTAGAATGCGGCGGGTCATTTGGTCATGTGAAGAGATTTTTATGAGCTCCACATACCAATCTCATATTTAGGATCGTTTACCTACTTAAATTTTATTGCAGTTATGGCTCTGACTATAATATAGACCGTAAGAAAGGTGGAAAATTTTATTGCGCGAGGTGCAAGAAGGTTTTTTATGAAAACCACTTCTAGGTTACAAAAGTTTCCAATGGATTGATGAACCCATTACCAAAGTACTCCTCCACCTAACTTAGGTATAATTACGAAAATATTTTAGGTCCTTTTTTGGTGTTTCTTTCTTTTTTTTACAGGTACTTGTTTTCCTACCTAACCAGTACCAAGAGACGAAATTATTTAGAGATGTAGAGGGAAATTTTAATTTTCCAGCGGTCGGGATTTAAACCTGGATTCTATGGCTATCGTTACGAATTATTGTAGGTGTATAAATTGGATGAAGCATTTGCAGATTAAGGCTATGTATATTAGGCACACAGCTGATGTTGACATTTTTACTGAAACATTTTTGAGGAAGCTGTTGGATTTCTATTTGTTCTGAAATATTGACAGAAACTAGAGCTTTAGCTCTATATAACGAACACCTCACTATAACGAGGGAACATTAGGGTCCCTTGACGAACCCTATAACCACAATGTCACCATCTCTATAGCGAGCTCTCTTCTTAGCGAGCAAATTGACATGGTTCCTCATTGACGGCCGTTTTAAAGAAAGAGAGACCTATACCAGATATAGTGATTTTCACTAAAAGAAAATTTACTCGATCGTAGAATCGTAGCGTCTACAAAAAGGGCCTCCTTAACAAAATATTATTAAAACTCGTAAACCAACATCATTGTTCAACAATAGTCAGAAACATTCGATTGACAAAAAATTCGTCCCAGAAATCGGTAACCTTTTGACTTGTGTGACCCACATGTCGCAGAAAACGACAAATCAGACAGGAAATGTGGCGAAAAGACAGCAGGGGTGGGTTAGACGCCACCCTTATGGTCCGCGGCACGCCAAAGGGAGGCGGTCGCCACAGTCGTGCTACTGAAAGACCGAAATCATCAAAGGGCGCTAGGAAAAGGCTCATTTACTCCAAAGGTCCCGCCATTTGATACTTCGATCTTTTCCTCAGTTTATTCTTGAGCCTAAGGGTGGGTTAGGTGATCCTCGGTTAAGTGCCAGTTAGACTAAGCTACGATTAAGAGTCCGTACGTACGTACGTACGTTGTACTGTCAGTACAACCAAATACCTAAATGTTTGGATTTTTTTTTTTTATTATTTATTTTTCGTCAGTAGTCAGAAAAATTTAACTAGCGTGTTGTAGATAATTTTAAACCGGAGGATTTGAACCCCATATCGCCCACCCTTACTGATGTTTCTATCGCCGAGCCCCTTAGCTATCGCCTCCCGGAGCCTGGGTGGTAGCCGTGTGATAAAGGCGCGTTAGGCATGGCCATCGGAAACACGAGACTCGTGCCCCCCTGGTTAATCATCACCTGTGATTGAGATCCGGCAAAGGGATCTAGCGAATCGCCGCCACCAGTGGCGGGCTTGCCGAAAAATCAACGACTCCCAAAATACCTATACCTAAGGCTGAATTTCACCACTTTCATATAACGGATTACGGATTTACGTTATCGTATGTTTAGCTTACGACAAGTTCCTTTTCCTTGCACTTGTTTCTCTGCGATCGCACTTGTCATAAGCTATACATACGATAACATAAATCCGTTCGTTAAATCCTCTCGTTATGAGACACTATAAGAAAGCGGTGAAATTCAGCCTTATTGTGATAAAGTTTGCCGAAATTCGATAACACGTCCTTATACCTATACAGAAAGACAGAAAGTTTTAGGTTTCCCTGGTCAGCCAACAAGATTTAAGGGTCCGCTATACCTGACGGTGCATTTTTTGCCGCCCATAAGAGTAACATTGCGAGCGGCGATTCATTTTCAAGGTTTACCCTTGGTTGGAAAGGCACAAACTTTTGCCTGTACCTAGCCCTAACAATGCTCTAGGGAGTGTTCAAAGCAGATTTCCCATTTTTTTACTGGTTTTCGAGATACAGCACTTTTCTTGAGGTATGCGATGCTAGCATTTGCAAAAAAATGGCAGTAAAAGAAACCAGTGAGAAATTGGGAAATCTGCTTCGAACACTCCCTAGAACATTGTTAGGGCTAGGTACAGGAAAAATTTTGTGTCTTTCCAACCAAGGGTAAACCTTGAAAATGAATCGCCGCTCGCAATGTTAATCTTATGGGTGGCAAAAAATGCATCGTCATGTATAGCGTCCTCGAGCAATTTTAGAAATTTTCTAAGGATAGCCATCTTATAGGTGCTAAAAACCATGGCCTCACTATCAGTTTCCAATAGTGCAGATCTTCCTGAAAAAGTAGCCGAGAACTTTATCTTCCCGTTAAAATTCCAACGGCTAACGTTACGATAAGGGCGCTATCGGCAGGATGGTGAAAGCCACTAACTCTTCATTTCGGGAGGATAACGGTAAAGTGAACTTTTAGGAGGCACTATAGTACACTTTATGAACTTGTGAAATCCACCCTAACTGTCAGAAAAAAATCAGCATTCTTTTTACAGTTTGAAGTCACACTGACATGACCGCCACTGCAAAGGAACCATCACAACGAGGCTTGGGATGATGATCCGTAGCGAAAGGGAGTTCGTGCGAGCCGCCCCTGTACATACCCACCAGCTTGTTTTTTAGCGCATTGTTTGTTTTCAGTTTTCGATATTAGATTGTTTTTGTCCAGATCGATGATGAGGCAGCTTCTGGTAATCGCGGCATTTCAACCAGTCATACCTCGTTGGCATGAACATGCGGTCGTTTCGAAGTTTTTTTAAGATGTTCGGAACTGTTCGAACTGAAAATATTTCCCACCGACAGTCTCGTTAGGGCTTTTTTACTGCCGCATACCTTCCAAAATAAACTATAAGAATATATTAGCGATAGTTCGACAATTTGTTCTAGATGAACAAAAAGATATTGCTTATTCAATAGGCAATTTGTGACTTGCCATAATTTTGTTCAAGCTTGAAAATTGATCTGTTGGAAACTTACTGTACCGGATTCTTCAAAAAGTTAGATCGGTAGGTACACTACAGGTAAGGCCTATGATTCAGGTCGTCTACGCAGTCGTGATTGTTTACGTTATTTTCTTCACATTTTATGAGGATACTATTGGATATTTAAATATTCTCAAATATAACATGTCTTTTTTAGGGCCTAAAGAAACTGATTGCTGGCCGAAGCTAAATGAATATTTGGTGTGACACCCATGCTACCAGAAAAAAAATTGCTGCTACTGGGATTCGAACCCAGGACCTGAAAATTAAAAATTTTACGCGCTGAAATTACTTTTTAAAAGGTACCTTCCGCTACTTTTGTCGAAGGAACCAATTAATGGCCACTTTCCAGGGAGGCATTCCAAGAAAAGTTCCCCTTCCAGGTAGCAGTTTCCCTTCGTGCTGCAGTGGACAGTGCCAGCCAACGAAAGCCTGGCAAAAACCCGAGCTACCCCAAGCTCATCCGAAGGTGGTGGAAACCACCCGGTGGCTATTATGGCCATGAATTCGTTCCTTCGACAATACCTGAAAATGACCCACCATAAAAACGTCATCTGCGGTACCAGGAAGGTACGGTGCCCGCGGGGGGTGCGCCGGTGCCGACCCTAATGTAATGGCCATGTCACCATGGCTGACAGGCTTAGCCACCCTGTCACGGTGAACAACCCCTCTATCAACCAGGTGAGGATTTAACGTTTCTTTATTTACTTTTGTAAAGAGGTTCAATTGGGGTCATCTTTTATCCGTTATGTTTAGAAAAATAAAATGGTTATATTATTTTTTGGGAGTACTGACCTGGTAAGCTGAGGCTTTAGGAACTATACGAAGGGAACCACTCGTTGGGAATCTCGTTGGGAATCTTTGGAAATCTTTATGAAATCTCAGGGAACCTTGGAATTTTTTTTGGTTACCCCTTCGGGGTTCATCTTTCTATGAATATCGTTGGGAATCTTTATGGAATCTCAGTGGAATCTCTGGAGTGGTTACCCAACTGTTACTACCAACAAAATGCCTCTGAAAAGAAAAATTCAGTGTTTTTCGTACAGATGCGAACAATGTTTCTCTATATAGTCAGAAGGCATGAGACACACAATGCTCTGCCGATTCGAAATAAAGTCATACAACATTCCAAGGCGTTGCGAAGATGGCAAAAAGAAACTAAACCGTAGACGAATCCATATAGCATAAAACAAGTATCAATCATAGTACAGAGACAGACTGTGGGCTCATATGGGCAAATCAGTCATCTTAACGTCCATAATTGCCTAACCTGTTGCCATTTTCGCCCAATATGGGACAAATATACCAATTCCATTTGGGATTATCGAAGGATAAAAATCTCTCCTCTTACTAATACTGAGAAATTCAGATACGCTTATCTCAGGTCATCAAAGACAGCTCTATTGTAGACTATTGTAGACACAATGCCGTTTCTTGACGTATTTTGACTACCCATTCACTAAGAAGACTGTTGGATATTTTCCGTATTGTGCCGATAAAGTTAGTACCTACATTTATTTTCCCAATAAAGTGGCTTTTAAAAGTCCACTAGCTAACGATTGGATAAGAATTAAAACATAGTCCCGGGTTCACATCCTAGTCCCCCAGAAATTTTCTGTAAGTATTGTAGCATGGATGCCACACAAAATATTTTCTTTGGCTTCGG
This sequence comes from Mesopsocus fuscifrons, assembly GCA_950004255.1. Classification (NCBI taxonomy): domain Eukaryota; kingdom Metazoa; phylum Arthropoda; class Insecta; order Psocodea; family Mesopsocidae; genus Mesopsocus; species Mesopsocus fuscifrons. Next base: position 3,405,996 of record OX465375.1, read on the forward strand.
CCAACAATCAGTTACTTCAATCGAACCTTTCGAGCCAAGGGTATAGGCTGTAAGGCTGGATTTAGCTAATTTCGGAATGGAATTTACCCGAATTTTTTTCTGTAAGTTAAACAAGGTTGTCATGCGTTACTACGGAAATCAAACTCCAACTTTGTTTACCTTAGCAACGCATGGCAACCTTGTTTAACCTACAGAAAAAAATTCGGGTAAATTCCATTCCGAAATTAGCTAAATCCAGCCTAAGCACCATATAGGTACGTGGGCCCTTAGCTTTAGTTATTTCCGTCATGCCTGTCGTTGTCTGAGAAAAGTTCCCCTTCATGCTGTAGTGGACAGTACAGTGAAGCCAAAGAAAAGCTGGCCGAAGGTGGTGGTGGTGACCACTGTGGCCAATAATTTGATAGTAACAGTAGCACAGAGTTTGCCGGATCAACACCTGTCGTTCCAGGTGGCAGCAGAACGTAACTGGACCGCCGGCTGGCTCACTATCGCTATGCTAACTATTTAATGGAGATTGCTAATACTCGCCTAGATACCCTGCCAGCCGCACCGAGGACTGTCTGCAGTGTCTGCAGGCTTTTAACACACGCGGTCCTCCGTTAAGGGTCCGCTATACCTGACGATGAATTTTTTGCCGCCCATAGGATTAACATTGCGAGCGGCGATTCATTTTCAAGGTTTACCCTTGGTTGGAAAGGCACAAAATTTTGCCTGTACGTAGCCCTAACAATGTTCTAGGGAGTGTTCGAAGGAGATTTCCAATTTTTTTACTGGTTTTCGAGATACAGCACTTTTCTTGAGGTATGCGATGCTAGCATTTGCAAAACAGTTGCAATACAAGAAACCAGTGAGAAATTGGGAAATCTGCTTCGAACACTCCCTAGAATATTGTTAGGGCTAGGTACAAGCAAAATTTTGTGTCTTTCCAACCAAGGGTAAACCTTGAAAATGAATCACCGCTCGCAATGTTAATCTTATGGGTGGCAAAAAATGCATCGTCAGGTATAGCGTCCTCTCATTTTACTTTCTTATGGTGAGGGAAATTTTGAGATTTTATTGGGTGCTGCCTGGTCCGAAACACTGGGAACGGCTCTCCGTAGGTTAAAACCCCGGCGCCAAGGGGGTAACCACTCCAGAGATTCCTTGAGATTCCATAAAGATTTCCAAAGATTCCCAACGATATTTATAGAAAGATGAACCCCGAAGGTGTAACCACTCCAAAAGATTCCAAGATTCCCTGAGGTTTCATAAAGATTTCCATTGATTCCCAACGAGTTGTTGTAACCCCTCGCGCGCCCGGCGTTAATACATTAAAAACAATTTTGAGCAATTCGGTGTGGTGTGCACCTGGCACCTGGTAAAAAATAATTTTGAACAAATTTGTAATTGCTCAAAAAATTAACAAGAAATCGCCAAAATTCGGATTTTATAATGGCCTGACAAGAGATTTTGAATCGTTGACACGGAAAATTGGTAAATGTGTTTTAGGTATGTTAAACTGTTAGAATGTAGGTTTCTTTCAACTGTTTCTGAACTACTAACAATCACGTCTGTAGTAGGCCAAAATTCGGACGCTTTCTGTACTGAAACAATAAAATGCAGAATATACCGAACTACCAAATTATATTTATTTGCCCGCATTTCAGCTTTTGAGGACTTTGTTATTTTAATATAAGAAAACACAAAGGAAAACAATAACGGTGTTTTATCGGCATTTCTTTGAACAAGCGCCACCCCTCAACGCAAACAATAGGTATAGACGTAAGTAATATTTTCAAATAAAGGTTTCCGCGGTAAACCTTCATAAGTGGCTCTCACTGAGCTATAATAGGAGGGATTCATTATAGAGAGGTGTTATCATCTTCATTTTCTAATATAAACAGCAAACGGAATTACTGGTGAAGTAGGGCCATAGCCTAGTAACCTCTTGATAGTAAGGCCAGAGGTTTCGCTCTAGATTTTAATCACTCGTCTGCACTTTTCGGGGTATCCTTATTTACTGCACTTATAAAATGTCGCAATACGCAGTGACATTAAGGCCGAACATACATTCGATATCTGTTTATATCTGAAATATAATATGTCTTTTTAACTGTAGAAATTAACAGGCTGTGCTATAATTTTACAATCGGTTAATTTGGGACACATTTTTTGTTGACAAAAAATACTTCATGGTAAAATCACAACAACCTGTTAATTCCGACCGTTAAAAAGACATATCTATTATATTTCAGAACATTTAAATATCCAATAGCAACCTCAAAAAGAACGTAAACAAATAGCGAATGTATGTTCGGCCTTAATTTCCATCTTCTTAAGTTGGATATTTATTTGCTCTGAAATATAATATAGCTTCTTCGTTCGTGTAAAAAAAGTCTTAACAGATAATTTTATTCAAACCAGGTAGGGAATAATTTAAAATAGTAGCAAAATCAGAATTCAATGGAGGACGACGGGAGGGGCCTAGCGGACATACCAACTTCCACAGTCCAGAGACGGCTACGCGCCTTGAATCGCTAAAAAGGAATTCAATGCGCCGAATCCAAAATGGCCACCAATCGCCATTTATAAATATTGGAAAAGAAATCGCCAATTCCGGTCAGTCCCGTTACTGCCCAAATTGTCACAACAATGGGGTTTTGGCCCACTGAATTTCAACAGGTTCAATTTTCTTTTTTTTCGTCGGTAATAGGTCATCTACCTGATCAACCAATAAGCTTACTAAGGGCTGGTTTCACCAGTACACTTAACGATAAGTTAAAATCTATAAACAAATTACCAGTGTATAGTCCACTATAAGGTAGTTATCCCTTTATCCCTTAAAGTACTCTATAACGTTTGATTATCGCTGGTGGGTGTATAGACTACTTTTATGGGGCGCTTTGCAATTGGTGAAACTACCCCTAATAAGTAGGTGGGTAGTTTAATGTTAAAGGGTGCTCAAAATAGCATGGTGCTTTAAAGAGAACTTTTGGTTTAAATTACGAAATGAAAGGGTGTGTAACATTTTTATAAACTCTACTACAGTGTGTCCTATCGAGTAGATTTCACGAACAGATTAATCATGTGTTTAGCTAATGAAAAGTGCTTAAGGTAAACATACGATAGATTTCTTCGTTAAGGTCAAATCCACCCTATAAGTGCTTACACTCTCTATAACGAAATCCTCTCTATAACGAAATAACGGTTCTGTCCCTTATTTACTTCCACAGTGTCAACCTCAGTATAACGACCGAATTTACAGTCGTTATAGAGAGAGACTAGTTTATATCTTCTTCTCGGTCCGACGGTAGTTATGATAATCGTGCCTGCCGCAAGACTATACTTAAGATAATGCTAGAAGCTCAACGTATCACGTCACACCGACAATTTCCTACTAGGCTACTGGGCAATGTGCATATGCATTACGAGAGCCCATCCATAAAAAAAGTGCATAGAAACTAAATACTTACAACTGCATACCTAAGTTAAGTACAGACAATTATCATGTAATGTGCGGTTAATGTTATAAATTAAGATAGTAATAATATAGATGTTTGGGACCGTTTGAGAAATAAAATAGCATGCATGTGCATGCTCTGCTACGTCTCTTTTATATTTTTATTGACTAATAACATCAAGGTATCAACACTGTAATTTGCATTTATATTTGAAACCTAACCATCAATTTTGCAGTGAGATATTCAAAAATGAGAATTTGCATTACTGGTTCTTAGTAATTTTAAACAAAGCGTATTTAAATTTCACTACCTACTTATTGGTTCCGCAAGAAAATTTTCTCCCCATTCAAATTTTTATTTATTATGGTGTAGTATAGGTTTAGAACTAAAAGAGGATATCTTCATATAGGGGAAAATTTTAACATAGGAATTACTGATCGATATTATTTCGGGCTAGGTACTGTTTTGCTGTAGGACAAATAGGTATACCTATATATAAATTTAATATTAGGAAATAAGTTATCCTCCTTAGATTTTTTTTAAGAGATACAGGTAGGTACATACAGGTTCGATCCCCGTCACAAACAAAATTTTACTGTTCGGAATATCAAGGCTAAGGCTGTTCGGAACCAGACAACCTGAAATATGTGCAGGAACTATGAGAATTTTTGAAGCGAACTATTGGATGATAATTTGATCCTAAATATAATGTGTCTTTTTAAGGGTCCGCTATACCTGACGGTGCATTTTTTGCCGCCCATAAGATTAACATTGCGAGCGGCGATTCATTTTCAAGGTTTACCCTTGGTTGGAAAGACACAAAATTTTGCCTGTACTTAGCCCTAACAATGTTCTACGGAGTGTTCGAAGCAGATTTCCCATTTTTTTTTACTGGTTTTCAAGATACAGCACTTTTCTTGAGGTATACGATGCTAGCATTTGCAAAACAGTTGCAATAAAAGAAACCAGTGAGAAATTGGGAAATCTGCTTCGAACACTCACTAGAACATTGTTAGGGGTAGGTACGGGCAAAAGTTTGTGTCTTTCCAACCAAGGGTAAACCTTGAAAATGAATCGGCGCTCGCAATGTTAATCTTATGGGCAGTAAAAAATGCATCGTCAGGTATAGCGTCCTCTTAACACAGAAACTAGTTTATTGTATGGTGGTTTTACGCTGTATGATATGTTTCAGGGGAAATAAATGTCCAACAATATTGAAACTATTGGAGGGATAACCGTTAACGAACGGTGGTAGGATTGTATGTTGTATGCCTATAGGTAGGTATAGGTAATTATAGTAAGTATTGTATATTATGCCCATATACATGGCTCTACATGTACATTAGAGAGCCGTCGGCGCCGGCGTGGCCGCTTACTTTAACGCCCCGGCGCCAGCGAATAATGTTTAATCGTAGTTATCTATTACCTCTTCAAAAGTTAACTGCAAAGTTATGAAAAAAATAGCGACCATACAATCCTGTTTGATTATGTGTCCTACCGACGACTTTTTGAGGATGCTATTGGTTCTTAAATATAATGTATTGTCCAAAAATTTGCCATGAGTAATTCTGGACAAATTTCGTATTAACCGAAAATTACAACATAGCCAGTTCTAAAATAATAATATTATATTTCAGAACAGTTCATTGTCCAGCAGTGTCCTCGAAAAATTGTCGGAAAACATAAACAAATAATAAATTTTTATTCCGTCTTTATTTGAAAATTTTCCAAAAAACTTACCCAATGCATTCCGTGTTGCAGCTGCTCAGTATCATACACGCCCATTGGGGCCCGATGGAGTTCAGTCTTGGGGATAGAAACCTCACTTTGTAGCCAAAAACTACCGACAAAGCCGGCAAAAAAAAAAATCAAAATCACCACGTGCACCGAACAGTCAATCTAATAAAAACTTCCACTAAAAAAAATTCGCAACTTGAACTGTCGGTAAAAAACTGGTAGTCTCCATTTTTTATGTGGGGTGGTTTAGGGGTGGCAAGGGTTGAAGTCTCGCGGCGGTCCGGAGTTCGATGCGCGGTGAAACAAGGGACACTTGGCGGCGTGCGCGCGACCGCGTCCAAGCTACGGCAAACACTGGCTCGCGGGCTCCATGCTTCGTTCCTAGCGCCACTCTGCGTATGTGGCCACAGCAACAACTACACCCGGCGTCTCCAGAGCCCATCCTCCTGGAAAAATAATTCTTTTATTTTTCTAAGGCTGGACCTGGATTCCACCACTCTCGGATAACTTAAACCTCCGTTAAGGGTTTTAACATGAAGCAGTTAGAATTTAACTGGGGTTTACTGTTACCTAACTGACTATGTGGGTTGACATTTTTTTAATGAAATTGTTGGATATTTCTTTATTTTGGAATACAAGTAATACAGTAGTATCCGTCCTAGAAAAGAAGTTAAAAAGACACTATTATATTTCAGAACATTTACACCTAAATACTTTGTATCCAACAGTTTCCTCAAAAGTTCAGAAATTCAAATTCTAGGTAAGTACCTAATACTTATGGCAAAATTTTCATCAGTAAGCTATAATGAAGCTATAATGAAGGTCTAGTTATCAAGTCCCTATACTCCTGTGTTTTTTACTTTCTCGCCCGTATGTAACACATGGGCTGAGAAAGTTATGTCTTTTTTTACAGTTTCATCACGAGCCAAGGTGGATTTAGGATTTTTGGGATCTCTCACTACTTCTTTTCATTGTAGACAACTTCATATCAAAATTATTTAAATCGGTTAATTGGTAATAGGGAAACATTAAACAGTTATTTTCCTTCCAATATAACAACGAAACAAAATATAATGTCCTTGTACTCGTATAGGTAGACAATTTTGAATGTAGTACAGTTGCTTCAAAAAACAGCTGACACACGCATTGAACCCCCTAAACGTACCTTCGAGGACAACCTTCCACAAAGGGCGAATCTTTGCAAGTAAACAGCTCAATATAACTCCAGGAAGGGGAGAACAAACACGCGACAGAAGGTACAAAAACTGACCACGCGCCCTCACCACAGGTGATACCTAGGGGCTGAATGAGCCTCCCGCTGGGGGGCCCTCGGTCGTACCTGAATTGCCCCGCAACCCGAAACCTCAAAGGTTTCATTCTTTCGGTTTTATGTCACTTTTCGCTTAGGGGGAATCCACACTTCAAACTTTTGTTGCAATTTTCAATGTTTTTTTTTTTTTCAAGTAAAATTTTTAGGGAAATAAATATGCTTATGATTTAGGAAAATCAGTACCTTGGGTGTGTGTAGTATGCCATGTAAAACGTATTTCGAGGTTGTGGTGGTTCGGAACCCATCTAAAACTGTAGGTCCCCGTTGTGTACTAACACAACGGCAGTGGTAAAACCACGCATCGGATCCTGGCGTACAGCATCTCAACCGCGCAGGCGTGATGAGGTGCTGCTCGCCAGGCTCCGAATTGGCCATACCCACTACACCCATGGCCATCTGATGGCCCGCGACCCACCCCCCACCTGTCCGTCCTGTTCCGTCCCTGTCACTGTGTCCCACATCCTCCTTTCCTGCCCACTCCACTGTAATACTCGTCCTCCCCTACCCACCCCACCTCTTCTCTCACATCTATTAGGGGATAACCCAACACACCTTGCCCGCCTCTTCCCATTCCTTCGCACCACTCCCTTCCTTTCCTCCCTATAATCCCCCCCCCCCCTTTCGCGGTATAGGGTATAGGATAGGCTACAGGTTGTAGGTTGTAGGTTATAGGTTATAGGTATCGGTTAGGTCAGGTTTTAGGTTAGGTTCTTTAAACCCACCTCCGCGCAGAAATTATGCCTTAACGGCCACCATACATTCTCGACGAACTCCGCCAAAACCACTGTGCGAAAGTAAATATTCGACAAAACTAATGTTTACATTTTAGTACAACCGGAGACTGGTAATTGCAATATCGTATTGACTGTGTCTACTCTAAAAGCTAAACATAGTGTGCTATTTGAACGCGAAACGAACGAGTAAAAGTAGGACACTATGTTTAGCTTTTACAGGAGAAAAGTAGAGAAATGCTGTTGAAATTACCCACTTCCGTAAGTGAAATAAAAATTGCCAAAATGCAACATGGCTACGGTAAATAGTACAAACATTTATCAAGCTTTTCTACTAAATGTGACGATAAAATCATACTGTTTTAGTCCGAATCGTTACAAAAAAATATTTTGCGTGAGGTAGTGTTGTGTTTTCGCGATCTGTCAAAAAACATGTGGGCTGGTAGTTGACTGTTTAAAATCGCTCCTGTGGGCTTATTACTCCATTTCATGCAAAAATACAACACTACCTCACGACAAAGAGTCTCAGGTTTACATCCCCCTATAAACACTTTCCACTCGCCCTGTAACTTCGGAGTAGGGCTTGAAGTACTTAGCATTGCAAACCAAGTACATGTAGTCGAAAATAGCGAATGTATATTCAGCCTTAATAGGCAGTGCGCGAAAAAAAAAAAAAAAAAAAAAAAAAAAAAAAAAACAACGGCTGGGGAGCAGGTGTTTGATAGTGCTGCCAGCTGAGCACGATGGATAATTTTCGAAATCGTCTAGTTACTGGGCTTGTCCCCGCCACTCTTCTTCCGTACTATTGTCAGTAGAATTATTGGTATAGTGACGGACGGAAGGACCACAGTGAAGCTGAAAGGCGCGTGCTGTTATCTGTTATCTTCCTCCCAAGGGTTATCTCTAATTTATTGAGTTCGTCACGGAACAGTCGTACTTTATTCTTATGACTCATGGCCTCCTCCTATACATCCAATTGAATCAAAATCCTCAAAGGACAATCCCAAAGCACAGCACTATAACTTGCCGGCGTGCACCATTGCAGTAGGTATCTACATTCTCTGTTAAGGCCGAACATATACATTCGCTATTTGCTTAGGCTTAGGCAGAACATTTAAATGTTCAACAGTTTCCTAAAAAAAAAAAAAAAAAAAAAAAAACATAAATAAACAGGATTTTGTTGTAACCCTTCACCCAAGCAAAGTACCGATTCCAACCTTTATTGACCCCAGAGTCAAAAGAATTTAGTCAGTACTTCGCTTATACGAAGCACTTCATTCAAGTCTCTCACCTTGAAGATCTGAAAAGCCACCCTGATAGTAATCTGAATCAATGAAGACTTAAGAAAGAAGGGTCTAATATCTATTACGACGCTGTCAATGAAAAAATACGTTCGAAAAAAATCGTACGAAAAAAACAACAGACAGAAACAAGTCCAGAGAGAAAATCAGATGGGACCAAAGCCCATCACCTGTCAAACTCAATGTTTTTATACCCAGAACCCTGTTTATTACTTAGCTTATGTTGCCTACGCTTTGCCTAGTAAACATACGAATAGTGGTTCCGAAGGAGAGTTTATATGGTCCAACCGTTGTAAATAAAATGTACAGGATTCCTTCTAGAAGGTACCTTCATTGGTTTCGAATCACAAGAAATCGTCTTCAGGTGCCTTTGGACGTGACGTCAGCAGGAGACCTAGGGCAACCTGTGGTTCTTTTTAAGTATGCCTTATGCAGTGACATCCCACCTAATCTAGGACGGTAATCTAGGTTGGTAGCAAAGAATTTCATACTGTTAAACGTAAATTTATTGTGATTCCGTGTATTCAGGATTCGTTGATAGCTGATAAAGGAACTCAATGAGAGTTCGGGTTGGTCTGCCTGTCATGCCCGCTCTCAGGTACGGGGGGTCGGTCACTCCGTCCGACACCATCACGCCAAAATTATCAATATGAAGCCATTCCCCGCAAGGCACGAACTCCCGTAAAAACGCAGCGGCGCGGCATGGGTCTCCACTCCATTCTGTCCGCATCTTGTCGGAACCGCAGTGCTCTCGGCTATTCCCTGAAATGGGCCCATAGCGCCCTAGCCCCTTCAGGTCCACGCTGCTCGAGACCGACATTTTCTTGCAGAAGTGTCGGAAGAGAGGTAAGCGCCAAACTCGATCCCCTGTGTGAACGCTAGACATATTCAAGGTATTCCACATGCGTTCCGAGTTGGTGAAAACTCCCGAAGCTGCCGTGCTGAGACCGCTCTTCACGCCGAGGGTCAGCGTGCCTACATCCACAATGCACCGTGGCTGGTAGGTCTGCGCGTAGGCCAGCGCGTCAGCCAGCAACAGGCGGCCCTCACACCGCGTGTCCTGCACCAAAATGTGCTTCCCGTTATACGCCGTCACCACGTCACCAGGCTTAACCGCGTTGCAGCCAGGCATATGTTCAGCCAGGGGGATTAGGCCGCGAATATTGACGGGAAGCTGCAGGGAGGCTGCAGCCCGCACGGCGGCCACGACGCATCCTGCCCCCGTAACGTCACCCCACATGTCGCGCATATCCCGACGGCAGAGACCGCCACTGTCAAAGGTGCAGCCCTTTCCCACGAGCACGATCGGGCGCTTGCGGACGTCGCCTGTTCCGAAATACGAAAGCTCCAGGAAGATGGGTTCCTGACATGAGCCTTTAGCAACAGCTAGGAAGCCTCCCATTCCTTGGATTTCAGCCCAGTCCTTCACCTTGACTTCAACGTTGACACCGGTTTTACACAAGACTTCTACGGAGGTCTGTGAGAAGACGATAGGTGTCATGATGTTGGCGGGTGTCGCTGCCAGGCGTCGCGCCAGGTTTTGAGCAGCTGCCTTCTCCAGCCCAATTGCCCAGCCAGTCCAGTCGCAGTCATCAAACAGTTCCAAAGCTGTTATTGGTTTTCTCAGTTTGGGGTCTTTCATACTTTGGAACATCCAAAGTCCTAGCGCCGCTCCTTCAGCGGTAGATTCTGCATGTCCAAAAGCTGAAAAATACACTGATCTAAGAACCAGAACCTTTCAGAGCATGTCCTTTTTCTTCTCTAACTCAGCTTTTATTGAGCTGACTGTACGCAGTCGTGTTTGTTATGGTTTTTTTCCACATTTTATGAGAATTAGATTTTATACGATCGAATAATTTCGAAAAAAAATTTTGTTGTCAAAAATCACTCGATCGTAAAATCAGAATTAATTTGTGACTTTAAAAATACCTACATATTATATTTCAGAACATTTAAATATCCAACAGTTTCCTCATTTAAAAACGGAATCATTGACCTTTTAGGATTCTTTTATAATTATTCTGCGGCAAGGCAAGATAGTAATCTGTCTAAAAGATATAGAAAGGTACTCACCTTCAATATGTAGTCTGTTAAGATTGAGATCCTCCAGTGCTCTCGCTCCAGCTCCAGAAGCAACGCGGATATTTTCTTTGTTTATATCAATTCCTTCTGCCTCATCATAGCCCGTGCAGTGCGCCCCTAATCCAACCACCCCCACCGCAGTGAACTGTGGTTCGAGCCCATAGAAAATTCTGGTCTCTCCCAGCCGCGGACAAGGCCCAGCCGCCCGAAGAAGTTCACCCAGACGACCGCAGGTACGCTTGTTATATTTCTCCGCTACCTTGGTTAGGTTCGCAGTGTCATGCCGACCATCGCCTTTGGAGTAGACACCGAGCAGCAGACCGGTTGCTGACCGCCGGACGCAAGCTTGAACGTCGTCCTTCGGTGCTGCTGCAAATCCTCTTGCACTAGAAGTCGCACGGATGCATAATTTTTTAAACATAATTCAAAATTAGACTTACAATTTTTGGAAAAAAATAATATTTTTAGTGTTGTATTTAGAAAATTGTTATAAGAAGTAAGAAAGTAGAGAATAGGCGACAGTAGTCTGTAAGTGATATTCTGCTGAATGCTGATGGTAGGTAGTCCGTCCGACGTCCGTCCTACTTTACTTTTAAACCAGAACACCCCCTAAAATCTACCCTAGTGCACAAAAACTTCAGGCCCTACTGGGAAGGAAAGCAACCCCCATTTCCGAATGAAAAACCCTCCATGAGTTTGAAAGTGAGCCTATACAGTTGCCCAAAATTCCGAGCTTTCCTAAACATATTGTGTCAAGTCAATTACCCTTTACACAAAGCTCTCAAGCATTCTACATCCTGCGAATACCGACAAAAAACGAGAGGACTATAATTCATCTTTTCGCTTGTTCGGGAAGCTGTGATCCGGTGAACGGGTCTACGCGTTCGGCGTTCCCGCCTTCGCCGCTACAGAAATAACGGCGAACAAGGCGGGCCTGTGCTCCCTTTGGCAGCAGCACGCCACCAAACAGCTCCTCTGCCAGCATCTCATTACTGCATTCCAGCAGGGAAACAGCCGCCCTGCTGACAGACATCTTAGTGCTGATCAACAAAATAAGCGAAAGTGGTTCATTCCAATCCCGCGCGTCAGCAAGGTCCGTTGAATCATACACGATCTTTGCTGTACCATATGAAGAAGTTTCCGGGTTCGAGCTCGGGTGGCCCAGAATTTTTTTCTCTTAGATTTTCCGTTTTTTTTTGGTAGATGGGTAAGGGAACTGTGCGTACCTGGTGGTTTGGGGTTCACCTTAAACTGTAGGTTCTCACCAAGTGGCTGGGACCGTAGCTTGAACCTATAGGTACTAAGTTCCCCTCGGGAGTGCTCACCATGGCTATAGCTATAGGACACATATAGGGACAGGTCTCATATGCTATGGTTCCAAAGGTTCCAAATATTTCTGGAAAAAAAAATCTCTGAGTATTTGGGACAAATTGACGCTGAAGTCAACGCAAACAGATTAAACAAGGAAGTAAACAAACACTGCCATTATGAAATTCACCAGCCCCAGTTTGTAAATAAAAACAGACCCTTGGGCAATGCTAATGCTAATGGACCTACCCTTGTAGAAAAAAAGCAACGCCACGTGCATTTGGAGAAGAGAGGGTGCCGGGATTAGGGATGCTTGACGTTTTATCAATCAGCTTACAGCTTAAACCGTAAGTCCCCTGATAAATCATGTCCGGATCGTATTTGAACCTCTTCAAGACACTAAACGGATTAACGATCCGTCGGCTGTGACGTTCCCTTCTGGTCAAAACAACAAAACAAATTGAACGATGATGATTTTGAAGTATGGGCCACCCATTCGTTTTTTGCTGACATCCAGTAACATCCAGAATATCCCCAGTAAATTTTTAAACAGGTCAGTTGAAACATTCTCCGGTAAAGTTTTTGGCAGGTTGGAGCTTACGAAGACCAACTGTACCTTCGAGCTTCCCTGCAGCTTCTCTACATGCATGACGCTCGCTTCGCTACGTCCCCAAACTGACGGAATAAGGTACGCTCGTAGGTTCCAAAATTTGGGACATTGGCCTTGATTACTACTTGGAGAAACAGACAATAGCAGTGACGTATCCGAAAGAGGTTCCAGGTCAGGTACCTCCCTCTTTTGGGAGTTTCAGATTTGTTTAAGATGAGAGGGTTAAGGTCGACTACACGAACTTGGTTCGCAATGCTACGTACTTTAAGTACTACTCCGAAGTTACAGGGCGAGTGAAAAGTGTTTATAGGGGGATGTAAACCTGAGACTCTTTGTCGTGAGTTAGTGTTGTATTTTTGCATGAAATGGTGTAATAAGCCCAAAGGAGCGGTTTTAAACAGTCAACTACCAGTCCACATCTTTTTTCCGCACGCGGAATATTTTTTTTAACGTTTGAGACTAAAAAATGTATGATTTTATCGTCACATTTAGAAGAAAAGCCTGATAAATGTTTGTAATATTTACCGTCGCCCTGTTACATTTTGACAATTTTTATTTCACTTTCTGAAGTGGGTACCATTTCTCTACTTTTTCTCCTGTAAAAGCTAAACATAGTGTCCTACTTTCACTCGTTCGTTTCGCGTTCAAATAGCACACTATGTTTAGCTTTTAGAGTAGACACAACCAATACGATATTGCAATTACCAGTCTCCGGCAGTGCTAATATGTAAACATTAGTTTAGTCGAATATTTACTTTCGCACAGTGGTTTTGGTGGAGTTCGCCGAGAATGTATATACAGCCTTAACGCCCAACTAGCACCCATTCAAGACCAAGTGGTGCGACAAGTTGGCGTTATCGTGCGGTGCTATTTTGGCGTTAAGAACACGAGAATAACCGCCGCTTCTATGTCGGCTCTTTTTGCGCGCGTCAAAGGGTTTTGCCGCCGACACCTGGTGGAAGGGTACGAAGGCGTTACCGGCACTTCCGCCAGGAGCGCTGCCGGCACAGTCACCCTCTGTCCGCACTTCATGGCCTGGAACGAAGGAGCTGCTCTTACAGGCCAACCGAAGACCGTCAAAGGGTTTACAACAGATGAACTGCCATAACTTTAGGAGCTTTGATGTATGGGAGTTTCCGTGAAGTTTTATAGGCTTGAGAAGTAAAAGTGTGAGAAACTTTCTTGTGGGTTTCAACAGTCGCTAAAGTCTACTTTACTGACCCCTAAAAGTTCACAATAGCGTTATCATCCCGAAAAGAAAAGGTGGTGCCTATCACTGTCCAGCCGAACGTTAGCAAAAGTGGAGATAAAGTTATCGGCTACTTTATCGGCAAGATATATTTACTGACTTTACCTGGACGGTAAGGAGCTGACGAAAGTCACCCTAAGAATATCTTCGTTAGGAAAAATAAATAAAAATAATTTCCAACTTTCTCACTGGTAGAAAAGCACCATTCTTATCATTGCTTGAAATTTCTACCCCTATACCCCACATTTTTGTGTAGTCTCTCCACCCCTGGATATGACTGAAGCGAGGGGTTGACCATCCCAGAGATTGCCTGAGATTCCATGAAGATTTCCCAAGATTTCCTGAGATTCTCAACGAGATTCGTGGAAAGATGCACCCCGGTTAATTACTCCAGAAAATTCCAAGATTCACTGAAATTTCATAAAGATTTCCAATGATTGCCTGAGATTCTCAACGAGATTCCTGGAGTGGTTAACCCCTCGTACTGAAGTCACTGTCATCCAAGAGCGAGGGTGACTACACCTTGAAATTTATCTAAATTCCAAAAGGTGCTTACCTACTTCTTAAATTACAGCTACCTAAAAGAGCTGATCACTGCTTGTATTAAGTGTATCAAACTTCCGGCTTGGCAGCTTAAGGAACGGGCTGTGCTAAGTGCAGTGAGATGTAGCGGGAGCTGTTGCAGACTGATGGCACGGAACGAACATAGGACGTGTGCCAGCTAACCATCACAACTCACAAAATGTGTTACAGTTCTCACTAGCTCCATTTGATCAACACTTGTGGTGGCTATCACGGTTGGAAAATTTCGTGCGTGCTCGCTCCAGCCCTGGGACACGGATCATAAACTGCTTACGTGCTTACAGCGGTATCGAACTATAATTGCTCCCCACTGTGTCAAGCGCCTAGCTTGATGAATGTTCGAAATTTTTTATAGTTTTTGCGAAGGTCGAAGAAAGGGAAAATTTGAATTTGGTTTCTATACATTGCCCGAACGACGTAGCTCAATCTTACTTCGGCAAAGCTAGGGAAAAGCTGCTGGGAAAGTTAGTGTTTAGGACTCTTAGGCTGAATTTCACCACTTTCCAATAGTGTCTTTTAACGAGAGGATTTAACGAACGGATCCACGTTATCGTATGTTTAGCTTACGACAAATGACTTGCGCTTGCACTTGTTTCTCTGCGAACGCACTTGTCGTAAGCTAAACATACGATGACGCAAATCAGTTGTTTACTCCTCTCGTTAAAGACACTATCGGAAGGTGGTGAAATTCAGCCTTAGGCTGGATTTAGCTAATTTCGGAATATAATTTACCCGAATTTTTTCTGTAAGTTAAACAAGGTTTTCATGCGTTGTTAGGGAAACAAAATTCCGACTTGATTTACCTAAGCAACGCATGACAACCTTAATTAACTTACAGAAAAAAATTCGGCTAAATTCCATTCCGAAATTAGCTAAAACCAGCCTTTGCGTCCCACCATACTCGGTTAAGAGAAAAACTCCGATTTTCTCGGAAAATTAACATGGTAAAAATGAACATACGAGAAAATCTCCAGTGTTCTCTTAACCGGTACTGATGGGGCGCATCCTAAGAGTCTCACCATACTCGGTTAACGTTAAATTCCAGTTAAATTCCAATTATTAAACGGTAAAAACCGAATTAAACTGAGATGTAGCTGTTAGCGGCTACACTCCAGTTAAATTCGGGTTTTCCCGTGCAATAATTGGAATTTAACTGGAGTTTAACGTTAACCGAGTATGGTGGGACGCACCCTTAGTGGCGAAAAATTTGAAACGACAGGAAAACTTGAAGCCTATATTCTTATCAGCCTGCATGGCTCAAGAAAATGAACCATGCTGTGATGATTACAATTATTATTTCTTTCTCTACCTCGCAACGTTGCTGCACCTGTAAAGGCATTATATTATAAATCTCCTGAAATAAAACAATTGTTGCACTTGAAAGAACAAAAAGTAACTAATGGTTTTCTAGTGGGAGGAAGTTGTAAATCCTGATGCCATGGTAGAAAACTGACCAGTCTTCTCTAGGTAATGGATCCATTGCAATTAATGTCTGTCCCTATTTGTGGCATGCACAATAACAGAGAAAATGGCATGAAGAGAGCCATACATCATGTTGTAGGGGCAGAACTGTTTATCTAGCAATCTAAGGTATTGTTTGTAATCGCTAGGTACACAATAGGTCTCACTGGGCTTTACAAGTTCTGAAGGTATTTACACACAAATTGGAATCTTGTTAGCCGCCACGGTTAGGTAACCACTTATTATTGTCTGCGGGGGTGGAGGTGTCAAATTGTAGAATATTCGCGAACCTGAAAAAAATGCATTTATGGAAATCTACGATTGTAATAAGTAATTTAAACTCCGATGGGAGTAGAGATTAAAAATTTGCGAAACCACTTGCTCATTTCTTGATGTATAAGTGCATTCATTAACCAAATAATGTGGTTTAAATACTTGTTCTAGGTTCAAAATATGCATGGAGGTGTTCTTGAATTCTCAAGCGCAAAAAAAGTAATTTTTTCTTGTCTAAAACTGAATTGGTTTCGATTCTCTCCTTAAGGCTGAATATACATTCGCTATTTTTTTTACGTTCGGACTTCAATCTTTGTGAGAAACTATTGGATATTTAAATATGCTGAAATATAATATAAGAGTATCTCTTTAAGGGTCCACTATACCTGACGGTGCATTTTTTGCCACCCGTAAGATTAACATTGCGAGCGGCGATTCATTTTCAAGGTTTACCCTTGGTTGGAAAGACACAAAATTTTGCCTGTACCTAGCCCTAACAATGTTCTCGGGAGTGTTCGAAGCAGATTTCCCAATTTCTCACTGGTTTCTTTTATTGCAACTGTTTTGCAAATGCTAGCATCGCATACCTCAAGAAAAGTGCTATATCTCGAAAACCAGTAAAAAAAAATGGGAAATCTGCTTCGAACACTCCCTATAGAACATTGTTAGGGCTAGGTACAGGCAAAATTTTGTGTCTTTCCAACCAAGGGTAAACCTTGAAAATGAATCGCCGCTCGCAATGTTAATCTTATGGGCGGCAAAAAATGCACCGTCAGGTATAGCGGACCCTTAACGTCATTACTCATGAGATGAGGCTATGTTGTGATTTTACGATCGAGTGATTTTTTTCACAAAAAAAAAAAATGTCCAAAATTAAAAAGACATAGGTATTATACTTCAGAATATTTAAATATCCAACAGTTTTCTCACAAAGTTTGAAGTCTAAACCTAAAAAAAAAATAGCGAATGTATATTCAGCCTTCAACAAAACTTTGCTTTGTTATTTATTTTTTGTTGTAGGTCGCCTAATTGTATGAGGACTCCACAATATCACACTCTTTATAGTGCATGACTTTACGTAGTCGTTATAGAGAGAGGCTACAGACAGAACTTCTACAGGAGATCACTATTATTTTAGATAGAGCAAGTAATAATTTTCCAGAGAGGTTTTTCCGGGAAAAGGTACTAATTTATTTTCAGGTACTGAAAGGTCAAGGGGTGAAAACCAAGTGGTGGGAAATGCAGATTGTGAAGTAGTGCATGTAAGCCCTAGTTACAGCCAGAGGTCCAGTTTACAGGCAGGGAGCATCTTGTTAAGTCATGGTCGTGGTAGGCAAGGTGAGTATTAGAATTACATGTACGGCACCGCCATATGTAATTTGAGAACAATCAGCGTGATTGCCGGGCCCTGCACCTCCTATAGTTCCTCAATGCCTCCCCTGTACTTACCCTATACCGAACATGACTCTGACAATCCTGTGGGAAGCTCGGACGCTTGCAGTTCAGGATAGTAGGTATACCTAGGTAGGTAGGTAGGTAGGCAGGTAGGTAATTCTGCGCGTTCTATAGTTCTCAATGCCTCCCCTGTACTTACCCTATACCGAACATGACTCTGACAATCCTGTGGGAAGCTCGGACGCTTGCAGTTCAGGATAGTAGGTATACCTAGGTAGGTAGGCAGGTAGGTAATTCTGCACGTTCTATAGTTCCTCAATGCCTCCCCTTCTTACCCTAAGCACTGTATTTATATGGAAATTGCAACACCATATTGTCGCCACAACATTATTGTCGCAACCGCCGTAACAGAAAAAATAGGTTGGCGTCCTGAAATTGAAAATTGTTTATGTTTATTGAAATTGAAAAGTAAACAAATGAGTGCTTTCAAGGTTTTCCATTTTCCTTTTGCCTTTTTTGGCTGGTTTTCGAAATGAGTTAGGATGTGCTGTTGTGTTTCAAAAGTAGTTCATTGCGAAGTGTATGTATTTATTTAGAACTAAGCAGGGCAATGCCTTGTTGAAGTCGTGCCAGTGTTTGTGTTTACAAGCAAGAAACAAGAATATAGAAGGCGGTTGAGGTTGACGTTGCGTCGACTTTGTGAAACTGCGCCATATATTGAAGGCGGTGAATATGGTGTCGATAGTACCTGTTAATCTAGCTCCATATCTTACCCTACCGAACATGACTCTGACAATCCTGTGGGAAGCTCGGACGCTTGCAGTTCAGGACAGTAGGTACCTAGGTAGGCAGGTAGGTAATTCTGCACGTTCTATAGTTCCTCAATGCCTCCCCTTCTTACCCTACCAAACATGACTCGGACAATCCTGTGGGAAGCTCGGACGCTTGCAGTTCAGGACAGTAGGTACCTAGGTACATGTAATCCTGCACTGGATTAAGAGAAATCTCCAGAGCCAAGAAAGAGCATTTTCATTGAAAATTCATTTTGAAGTAACAGCGCTGATAATCCTGTGGGAAGTTCAGACGCTAACAGTTCAGGAAAGTAGGTATATAAATTATATATATATATATTTTTTTTTTTTTTTTTTTAATTAACGCGCGACGTTCAGAGAACATATGCGCCGATAATTTGGTTTGTTAGATGTTTTTGGCCGAAGCCGAAGACGAAGTGGCCGAAGCCGAATATGAGTAGACCGAAGCCAGTACATCCATATCGAAAGCGGAAAAATTTTCCGTTCCGCCGGGATTCGAACCCGGACCTCTCAGGACACAAAGCGGACCCCTTGACCACTCGCGGCCACTGAGAGGCACAACAGTAGGTATAATTAGGCAGGTAGGTAACAAGGTAGGGTAAGTAGGGTAGGTACAGTGGTTAGAGTTTTATTTTCTTTATTTGAAAACCTAGATAGGTACCTATTGTATATAGACAAACTGTCGGTAGTGAATAAGGTTTTTCTGTGACACTTCCCTATAGAACCTGTTGCATGGGTAGGTAATACCTACTTGTTCTATATATAATATGTCTTTTAACTACAAAATGGTCAGGTACATAGATTTATACGTTTTTGACAAAAATGCTCAGAAATGTGTCAATAAAAAACGTTAAAAACAGCATTGTACCCACAACCTTACGATTATGGTGTGAATATGAACCGT
Source organism: Mesopsocus fuscifrons (assembly GCA_950004255.1). Taxonomy (NCBI): domain Eukaryota; kingdom Metazoa; phylum Arthropoda; class Insecta; order Psocodea; family Mesopsocidae; genus Mesopsocus; species Mesopsocus fuscifrons. The sequence goes on from OX465375.1 coordinate 3,425,211, forward strand.
AACCAACGTCCCTCTAATATGCATAATACCTCCGTGCGAGCAAACAAACAACCGAAGCACGCAAACTTCGAATTTTACCATGGAAGAGGGCAAAAAGTGAAAACAAAAGTTTTACCTTCCCTGCAGTTCCATTTCAACAAAATTTGCATATGCAAAGAAAAAATAGCACCCCCTTAGGGGTTGAGCTCAAGAGGCTGCAGGAATGAGGGGGGGGTGGGGGGGATTGGAAACAAGAGAGGCTGGTGGGATGAGAACCTTAAGGCTAGCATAGGCCCTAATGAGGACCGTGTTAACATTGAGGCGGGAAGGGGGGCACGTGCGGGACACGTGGGCCCTTAGGGGGGGGGGGGGGGGGCAGGGGGAAGGGGGCTGACAGTACTTTCAATTACCTTCATTTGGAGAATATCCCCCGCTCATCCTCTCCAAATCCTTTTATAAAAATTGACGCTTACAGCAAAATTATAATCTCGTCTTAGGTACCTATGCCATATTCGCTTAAAATTTTCCCTGAGGGGTCAAAAATAACAGAGCTGCTGAACGAGGTTAGGTATAGGAAGTAATAATAGGTTGGTCTCTCGGTTGGACACTCACAGGTTCGTCTCCCTACTTGCCGAAATTTTTTCCCATAGTGTACCTTATATTCAAACCAAGCCTGTTGAACGGGGTAGGGCTTATGACGTGGTTTTTTTTTTTTTTTTGTAACGCGCGACGTTCAGAGAAAATATGCGCCGAGGAGTTGGTTGTTACATTTTTTGGCCGAAGCCGAAGTCGAAGTGGCCGAAGCCGAATATGAGTGGGCCGAAGCCAGTTTAGTAGTGGGCCGAAGCCAATACATCCATGTCGGAAGCGGAAAATTTTTCCGTTCCGCCGGGATTCGAACCCGGACCTCTCAGGACACAAAGCGGACCCCTTGACCACTCGGCCACTGAGAGGCACTTATGACGTGGTTATAGTCACAGTAACTTAGGTACACCTACGAACCAAAATTCTTCTGCTCCACAAACCAATAGAAAACGATAGAGTTCCCACAATGGTTAAACACAAAAACCTCATTTGAAACAAAACGAATAAAAATAAAGCCCTAAATTTATGTAAGAAAGGATAGATTTGTCAACGAAAGAGGGGTAGGACCCTAATGCCGTCCTGCGCTCGGCCTAACCTACCTGAACCACGGCTCGAGATCGAACCTGATTGCGCCTGAAGAAGACATTAAAATCCAAAAAGAACAACAAGGCGTTGATAGCATCCGACTACACTCGGCTGGGGTGTAAATTTTAAAGCAGTTGATGCGGAGACAGGATCGTAAAATGAGGAACAACGCGCAGAGGTGTACCTCAATCGTTCCTGCCATATAGCAAACTTTTCTATAGGTATCGCACCTGTAAGAAGAGTGAATGGTACATATATAGTTACAGGTAGTCTTGCTCTTAATCCTGAATTTCTTGCACACAGCATCAAGAACAAGTTATGTTTCCAAGAAAAGGGTCGACCGAGGGGTTAACCACTCCATGAATCTCGGTGGGAATCTCAGGCAATCATTGGAAATCTTTATGAAATCTCCGGGAATCTTGGAAATTTCTGGAGTAGTTAACCCTTCGGGATGCATATTTCCAGGAATGTCGTTGAGAATCTCAGGAAATCTTTGGAAATCTTCATGCAATCTCAAGCAATCTCTGGAGTGGTTAACCCCTCGTGGGTCGACTAAATGACCGTCGATTGTATGGGAAAATACCATTAGGTGGGCCATATATTACGCGATCCAAGGCAATGCAAGAATCGTGCAGCAAGAATAAGAACAAGAAATGATTCCTACTGCAAGAACAAGAAAAGATTCCTACTGCAAGAACAAGAAAAAGAGGAACTTGATGTGCAAGATATAGAACAAGAACTAAACAAAAGCAAGACTTGCTTGGCAAGAACAAGTAATGCAATTTTTGTTCTTGTTCTCGTTGAGCGTACCTGCACAGATTAACCTGTAAAAGTGGGAGTACGCCTCTGTCAAGGGGCATAAATCTCCAATGAAGAACCGGAACAAGGTCCAGTAAATCAAAAATTTCAATTAAGTCTAAAGAAATGAGAAGGAAGCGTGCGAATCGAGTAATTAGGTGTTATGAGCCTGGCCGTTCATCAAACCTGAGCTACATTCTCACCGGTTGCTCCCTCTACCGGTTATGTTAGGCGCACTGAATATTTTAAACAGAACTTTTATTTATTTTATTTATTTATTACGGTTGTTACTTGGGTTCATTCATGCTAAGGTACAGGTTTTCCTTACCTATAGGTACTCAGTACTAAAAGAGAGCGATAGGTGGGGGAACATTTTTCCAGCTTCCACCGCTTACAGTAAACAGCGACATCCGAGGGGTTAACCACACCAGGAATCTCGTTGGAATCTCAGGAAATCTTTATGAAATCACAGGGCATCTTGGAATTTTTTTTTTTGGACTGGCTAACCCTTAGAGGTGAATCTTTCTACGAATCTCGTTGAGAATCTCAGGCAATCTCAAGCAATCTCATGGAGTGATTACCAACCCCCTCGGCGACAAAATCAAGTATTTCTCTCGATGAGGCTACTGGAGGTTAGGTACTTCAACTTTTCTCAGTCATATTTTACTTTTTTTTTTTTTTTTTTTTTTTTTTTTTTTTTTTTTTTTTTTTTTTTTTTTTTTTTTTTTTAACGCGCGACGTTTAGAGAACATGTGCGCCGATGAGTTGGTTTGTTAGAAGTTTCTGGCCGAAGCCAAAGACGAAGTGGCCGAAGCCGAATACGAGTGGGCCGAAGCCAGTTTAGGAGTGGGCCGAAGCCGATACATCCATGCCGGAAGTGGAAAATTTTTCCGTTCCGCCGGGATTCGAACCCGGACCTCTCAGGACACAGAGCGGTCCCCTTAACCACTCGGCCACTGAGAGGCACTTACTTATTTATCATTTTCGAGACCTCTGAAGAACAAACTAAGTAGTTATAAACAATTTTTCATAACAGATCTTCTCTTTTGCCCCAGAAAACTATAGATACCTATATAGCGGTTTGAAAATTTTGATTTCTGGTTTCATAGTTGATACAGTACCTATAGAGTAGCTGTGTCCTTGTCAGACTTCAATATATCGATCTTTAGTTTTCGGTTCCTACAATTAGCTTACGGTGAGATAGGCAGCAGAAAACGCAGAGCTCAGCAAACGATGACGTGATTTTCGCCTCCCAAACCAAGTGCAATAACTTTTTATTTAGTGTTCAGAATCTACAATGCGATACTACAGAAACTAAGTCAGCTATATTGGACAACATAATTCAATCATTTCCTGAGGTAGGTGCAGATTTTTCTCCATTGTAGGATTGGTTAGTGAAGCATGTTTGTACAAATGTGTCCGGAAGTTGACAAGGTGTGTTAACGGAAGTAGGTACAATGGGTACAATGGCGTCATAAGTTGGTTACTCTTGCGGCACTTAGGTACAGTCTAGGGCAACCTAGTGAGACAGTGCCAACTCAGTTATTGTTAGATCGTACCTACCTGGTTCCAAGAGTCCGAGGGGGTAACCACTCCAGAGATTCCTTGAGATTCTACTGAGATTCTATAAAGATTTCCAAAGATTCCAAACGATATTCATATAAAGATGAACCCCAAAGGGGTAACCACTCCAAAAAATTCCAAGATTCCCAGAGATTTCATAAAGATTTCCAATGATTCCCAACGAGATTCCCAACGAGTGGTTAACCCCTCGCAAGAGTCTTAGATGACGGTACCGTCAGTCATATCCAGGGGTGGATAGACTACATAAATGTCAATTATCGTTGCTGAACTCTTTTAGATCATTGTGACGCCTTCTTCTTAAGGGTCCGCTTAACCTGACGATGCATTTTTTGCCGCCCATAAGAGTAACATTGCGAGCGGCGATTCATTTTCAATGTTTACCCTTGGTTGGAAAGACACAAAATTTTACCTATACCTAGCCCCAACAATGTTGTAGGTCGTCATCGAAGCAGATTTCCCAATTTTTTACTGGTTTTCAAGATACAGCACTTTTCCCCTTAAAAAATTGAGGTATGCGATGCTAGGATTTGCAAAACAGTTGCAATAAAAGAAACCAGTGAGATATTGGGAAATCTGCTTCGATGACGACCTACAACATTGTTAGGGCTAGGTACAGGCAAAATTTTGTGTCTTTCCAATCAAGGGTAAACCTTGAAAATGAATCGCCGCTCGCAATGTTAATCTTATGGGCAACAAAAAATGTATCGTCAGGTTAAGCGGACCCTTAAGTCTACTTCTTGTTCTGAATGAGAAATAATTTTAGGACCCTCCCATGGCGAATTTAAATATAAATCTTCAAGTCTAGACAATTTTTTAACAGTACCTATCAATTAGCAGTGTATTTTATAGTCCCGATTTTCTTCGCCAGAAATCAGGAACCATGAGAATCGCCGCTGACAGGGCAGGAGTGATCGCCTTGAGACCAACATCAGCCTGTTGAGGCGCCAATTAGCCTAACCTGCCCTTCATTTGCCATGGTTGAGCCTTGAAGAAGATTGGCTGCCTGATGGAGAGGAGAAGGGAACCGAAGAGGATGAAGACTCGTCCTAGTGTAAAGCTGGCCATAGAAGATGCGTCTTGGAATGGAGTGACTGGAATGCCAACTCGGGGATGGAGGTACTCGCACAAAAACATGCCATCCCTCTCCAGTAACGATACGGATGTTCAATCTCCAGGATGGCAGTCCGGATGGCAGTGTAGCCCTACGGAAGATAGAATATTCCTGGTCTCACAGATCTTGGTGCCTGAACCTTATCGGGAAGTAAGGTGGTAGGGAGGGGAAAGGTATATCTTGTCTATTACCTGCACTGCCAAAAATCCGTTAGAGAGAGGAAGTGTCTCATTTTCAAGTGATATTACAGTCTTTTCTTGAGACTTTTAGGGTAGAAATTGAACCAACCTGATTTGCGAAACTTAAACTCTGTCAGTTGCAATTCCTAGCTCTACCTAGGTAGAAGGATGAGGTAGCCGATGCAGTAGCCGCTTGATTACCGGGCAGGGGGCAGTCAGCTCCCGAGATGGCAATTAGCAGACGGCGGAGAGCGGAAGAGGCAAATGAAGTGATTGCAATTCGGGCATAACTCTTCCACTGTTGAGAAGCCCGTGCACCGGGGGCCGCGGGCTTGGGACACGCCCCCCCAATTAGGGGAGTCCGTGGGTTGGTGGCGCCTTGCGGAACCAAATATTCATTTGACCCAAACCAAATGAGATCCGCATACCCAATAAGGAATACGAGGGGTGAGGGGAGAAGCCCAGAACTAACCACCGTGCCCAGGTTGCAGCACTGGTGTTAGTAATCGATGGGGACCTACAGTTTTAGGTAGGTTCACAACTATCACATCCTCGGTATACATTTCTCTAGATATTCTGGATGTATCACAGGTGAATGTCAATCAGAAAATTTTTGAGAGGATCGGGATCGAACCGGTGTTGGCAGTCTTCCCTAAAGACAACAGTTGAGCCAACTCGAGGCTGAATAAGGGTAGGCTATACTATGGCACACTGTAGGTATTTAGTAGGGTTATTGCACTACCAACTCTATCTTCGAAGGAATTCACTATCGTGTAAAAGTTAAGAGGACGCTATACCTGACGATGCATTTTTTGCCGCCCATAAGATTAACATTGCGAGCGGCGATTCATTTTCAAGGTTTACCCTTGGTTGGAAAGACACAAAATTTTGCCTGTACCTAGCCCTAACAATGTTCTAGGGAGTGTTCGAAGCAGATTTCCCAATTTCTCACTGGTTTCTTTTATTGCAACTGTTTTGCAAATGCTAGCATCGCATACCTCAAGAAAAGTGCTGTATCTCGAAAAACAGTACAAAATTGGGAAATCTGCTTTGAACACTCCCTAGAACATTGTTAGGGCTAGGTACAGGCAAAATTTTGTGTCTTTCCAACCAAGGGTAAACCTTGAAAATGAATCGCCGCTCGCAATGTTAATCTTATGGGCGGCAAAAAATGCATCGTCAGGTATAGCGAACCCTTCAACATAGTGCCCTATTTGCAGTCGCTTGTTACTTTCTCGCTAGCCATATATGGCGAGAAAGTATTGTTTTCGTGCAAAATTTCTGTAAAAAGTCTGTCCGTCCGTCCGTCCGTCCGTCAGTCAGTCCGTGCAGTGCTCTAGCGCCTATGCCGTTCATTCGATTTTGATGAAATTTGGTATGGACCTGTCTAAAATCACTGCCAAGACACATTTTTAAGGATTTTTTGATTGGTCAAAAATTGCGGCCGCTATTGTCAAAAAACCGCCAAAATAATTCAAAAATCGTGTTTTTGGTTACTTAGACAAGCGCCGACGGTACACTTTTCAATCTATAACACTGAAAATTGGTATGTGTGTTGACAAATAGATGCTTCGAGGTCATTTTCAACTAAAATTGAATTGGTTGAAAATTACGGCCGTTATGGACCAAAGTTCGATCGTTTCGGCGCCATTCACATTTATTGACCGATTGTCATGAAATTTGGTAAATTTGTGTAGAACGATGTAACTTAAACATTTGTCGAACATAATTTTGTTATCTTCAAAATTACGGCCGTTGTAGTCAAAAAAGTGTCGAAAATGAGTTGAGAATGGGAAACCACGTTTTTGAATGGTCGGAACGCATTTGGGACTACAGTAATAGAATGACAGCCATGAAACTTGGTATGAGTGATCTCAGATAGATGCTCGTGGGTCATTTTCAACCGATTTTCGATTGCTTAAAAATTACGCCCGCAAAAAAATCTCAAAAAACCCCCCCAAAAAAAAAAAAATCATTCTGGGCGAGAAAGTTAAGTGCGACTGTTGTCGGACCCTTTATTTTTCGTTCGAATAGTACACTATGTTGCTTTTAGAGCAGCTACGGCCATTGCTGTCATGCAAATTACCAGTGTCATCCAGTTCCGTAGATTATACAATAAGAATACTGTAAAAACAATCAATATACAACAAACAAACAAACAACAACAAAAGCCAAGTTCCCATTCGCACCTTACATAACTTCTTCATTTTCGGATGATTTGGAACGTCGGCACTTCCTCGGTGGTTCCTGAGCTCTAGTTCCTCCAGTGCGGTACAATGGCCGGAAGCAGCGGAAGTCTGTCTATCTCGGGCCATCTTCGGGAGTGTCACACCGTCACGGGTGGTGTCACCTTGTCGCACCTCCGCAGTGTTTAAAGTCACCGTTCTTCGCAGGAGGCTGCACTTAGCAGTCAGTCACCATGGGAGGCTTAAGCCAGTGTTGTGTCTGTGTCCTTGTTTTCTGTGTGGTTCTTCAGTTTTCAGTGGCTCAAAATGAAGGGCAGAAAAGGGTTGTCAAGCGAAGGAACCAGGTAGATAACCTTTTTGTTTTAGTCTCCTTGAGCTCCCAAATGAAAAGTCACGTGGGGTGGTTTTTTGGGGCATGATTAATATTTTTTGTTCTGAAATATACTTGCTAACTACAGTATAGTCTCACTGTATAGGGACCATGTAAATTTACTCGCTATAGAGAGACGTTTTCGTTATAGAGAGTTTCGTTATAGAGAGTGACAACTACACGTTAGGATTTTCGTTAATTTTTTTGTCAAGAAATTTTTCAATCTTCGCATCTTTACTGATCTTAAAATTAGACATTATATTTCAGAACTAAAAAGTGAATTGTCACACCTTGCTCAGAATTCGGCGATCAGGCCGCTATACCTGACGATGCATTTTTTGCCGCCCATAAGATTAACATTGCGAGCGGCGATTCATTTTCAAGGTATACCCTTGGTCGGAAAGACACAAAATTTTGCCTGTACCTAGCCCTAACAATGTTGTAGGTCGTCATCGAAGCAGATTTCCCAATATCTCACTGGTTTCCTTTATTGCAACTGTTTTGCAAATGCCAGCATCCCATACCTCAAGAAAAGTGCTGTATCTCGAAAACCTTGAAAATGAATCGCCGCTCGCAATATTAATCTTGTGGGCGGCAAAAAATGCATCGTCAGGTATAGCGGACCCTTAAGACCTATTATTCACTTATACGCCTACAAAAATATAATATACTATAATACTGCATTACTTTTGTTGCATTGCAGTTAACTGATTCTTCAGGAGCTGTAAAGTTCGTACAGCCCCGCAGAAAACGCCCCATGGCCCATTTAAAAAGGCCTCCAACCACCCCCAACCCTGTTTTCCAAAACCAGCCACAGGGGTTGGGGAACAACACTGTCGAAAGGGACGGCCGATGTAAGTTACTCAAAATTTTCAATTTTTTGTAAAAAGTAGGTAGGTACATAGGTACACCTTGGTATCTACTTTATAACCTCAGTATTCTAGATTGGATTATTCTCAGCCTAACCACCTACCTTGAGCTAAACACTACATTAACACCGAAAAAAGGCAAAGCATTTGCTTTGCTAATGGTCCTCTCGTTATACAGAGGCATTCGTTAAAGAGAGTGACACATATACTATAGCATGATTTTAGAAGAATGAGTAGATCCAATCCTCCGATACGAATAAAATTATTTTTTCATTATCTTTTTCAGTTCTTTCGCTGTTCACGGTGGTGCAGTTCCAGAACCAGGCATGTGCCGCCAGCTCAGGGGATAATGGTACCTGCCTCACATCAGCAGAATGTGGGGAGCGAGGAGGGGTTGCAAGTGGCCCCTGCGCAAATGGTTTCGGAGTCTGCTGCGTCTGTAAGTAGACGAAAGCAGAAGTAGCTGAATAAGAGGCAGAAGTGTCAAGTAGAAGGGGTATAGAAAGAGAAGAGTTGAAAATAGTAGAACAAGTGGCGAATGAAGACGGGTTGTAGAGTAGAAGAACAGTAGAAGAGAGGAGCAAGAGAAGTAGCGAAAAGCAGTTGAGGAGACAAAGGAGAAGTAGTCGAAACAGAACAATAGAAGAGTTTGGACGTCGAAGTAGTGGATGAAGAAGAATAGTAGAATGTGTTAGACGGTTAGAAGATAGTAGAAATGTAGAAAAAGAATGGCAGAAGTGTGTAGTAGAAGTAGCGTCCAGCAGTAGAAGATCTATGGAAGAGAGTAGAAGTAGGCATAACTAAGTAAAAGATCCTGAAGACTTATGGGAAAGTGAATTCAGCAGCCATCTAGCGAAACCTTTTAGAAGTAACACAAAGAAGACTTCTGAAAATTTCTGGAAGATGCCTGCGACCTCTAACGGGAAAAATTTGCAACATTAGCTGACAGCTTCCAAAATCAGCAAAGCGTATAGTTCACATATTTACCGCTAGATGCGAAAGCCTCGGGCGGGAAAACTCGCGTTTTACTACTTCAAAACTTTTCCGATTTATGTTACCTATTGTGGTTTAATATAAATCGTAGTATGGAACGTAAATATTTTATTTGAAAAGTTTGGGATCAATTTGGTCAAGTGGCTCCCCTCGCTCAGGTTTTGTGGCTACAGTAATAAAACTTTTTTATAGAGGTAAGGTAGATCTCGTAAGTCAGGCGTATTTTCGTTGTAACTCTTGCTTTTTTCAGTTTTAGTTTCGCACGTTAGTTCTGAATTGTTTTCTGTTGTAGGTACATGATTGTCTCTATCTTTTGTCAGCCCACGAAAATCCTATTTTTCTTGTATGTATTACTATTGTACTGTCTCACATTTCATGTTTGCCTCTTCACGTAGTTTTATGAAAAAAGTCTGATATTATTCGATTCTAGTGCCTAGTACCTATTGCTATTTTTTTTCTTTTCAGTTCTGGCAACCTGTGGGCAAACAACGCGCGAGAACTGTACCTACTTTGTGAACACGAACTTCCCTCAGTCGTACGACGGTACAGGCTCGTGCCAGCTGACTATCCACAAGGCACACCCTGATATCTGTCAGTTCAGGCTTGATTTCGATCAGTTCAGCGTCGCTGGCCCTGAGCCTCTCAACCACGTCTGCAATAACGACCAATTTATCGCCTCTGGAGGAAATCCTACGCCTGCTATTTGTGGCCTAAACAATGGAAATCATAGTAAGCATTGATATTATCGATAAATCGATTTATCGATTTAATGATTCTTCACACGGTCTCGCTGCACAATGTTGTCTGCTTTCACTTTTCAACATGCAACTTTGGATATTTATTTGTTCAAAAAATATGTCTTTTTAACGATTGAGTAATTATTGAAACGAATTATTGAAAAATTCAATGACTAAAGGCTTCAATTATTTTAGATACTCAGTACAAACTCTACTAAGGTAGAAAATAGGTTAATGTAGGAGCTCTAAAATGGTCTACTTTGGAAATTATGAGCTCCAGAAAGAGCTTTCCCTGCCATCTTCGGTCGACTTAAGCCTCGTAAGGTTTCTTCCTTTGTGAACCCTGTCCTGTGTGGTACAAAGACTTACCTTCTACACAAACAACAAAGGTAAAAGTTCTGAATCTCCAGGGTACAGTACTAGATAAAGATTGAGTGAGACCATAAGACCATAAAGAACATCTTACTTATGGGTATATTTTTCCCCGATATGAGAAAGGAAAATGGAACTTTGTAAATTTTTAAGCTTTTTTGTTTGTATTACAGTGTATGTGGATGCAGGCCTTGGCGCGACCAATCCAGTGACGTTAACTTTTGTAACAAGTGGTCCTTCGTATCCCCGGACCTGGAAAGTGAAGATTTGTCAGATCCCCTGCAACACCATTTACAGAGGTATGATTTCTTATTGCTACTACAGCTAAGTACACATGGTGATTGGGTCAGAATCAAGCCTGAGAGTGCAGGTAAAATTTCAACTCTTGATTCTAGGTTTCCTTCCATCATAACTTTGAAATGGTTCGACACCGAAATTCAAATACAGAGATATTGGCAGGACAATAAGGCCGACGCGACGGGGTATCCACTCCAGAGATTCCTTGAGATTCCACTGAGATTCTATCAGGATTTCCAAAGATTCCCAACGATATTCATAGAAATATGAACCCCGAAGGGGTAACCACTCCAAAAAAATTTCAAGATTTCCAATAACTCCCAACGAGATTCCCAACAAGTGGTTAACCCCTCGGCCCTCGGCTAAGGCCCTAATTGCACTAGGTATAACAATGACTCAAAAATAGTAATGTACCTATCATAGCCGTATCCAAGGAGGGGCGGGGGGGTTTAGGGGGTTAAACCCCCCCCCATGACCGCTTTCTGGATACGGGCCTGGTACTTATAGTATAGACATAGAGAATACGGCTATACACTAGAGTACGTACATGTATACATATTATAGTATACATAAAAAATGAAAGGGGTTTATATTTCTAGCATTCACTGCGGGCGTGAATGTCAAGTTGCCTCCAGCCTCGGCAGCCTCTCTATACTGTAGTATGATACAATATTTCCGAGAAAAAGTAATTTCAATTCCAAGCTCAGTGAAACCTCTCTCACCCAATAATAAAGGGTTCGACAATGGTCGCACTTGACTTTCTCGCAATTTTTATCGAAAATTTGATTTTTTTTTTTTACGTGAATAATTGTCAGAAATTTAACTTTTTCGAAAAAGTATTTTGCCTCACACTGGACGATACTTTTAGGCACCTGCATACCGAATTTCAAACATATCCGTCAAACAGTGAAGTGTCGCTCGACGCGCAAAGTATATGTTTTCTATTTTGCATGTCACCGTCTTAAATTTTAAGTAAATGAAAATCTATTGAAAATGCCCTTGAAGCATCTATCTGAGACCACTTTCACCAATTTTCAAGAAAATCCGTCGATTAGGGTTGTTGCAAATCCGTCTTAACCAATCAAAAACGTGATTTCTATTTTTGGAACATTTTTCCTACGATAATGCCAATATTGGCCCAAATGTTTGGCCCATCTCAAAAAGAATAAAAATGATCCTGTAGCATCTATTTGGGAACACTATTGCGAAATTACAAGGATCTAACTTAATAACTGTAGTGCCAAATCCGTTTTGACCAATCAAAAACGAGATTCTAGTTTTTTTTCCTATTTTTGACTTTATTTTGCCTATATTGGCCGCAATTTTGAAATGATTGAATATTTCTTCGACAAACCTTTAAGTAATGTTATTAAGCACAAGTATATGGATTTTTGTGAAATTCCGGCTAATACTGTTCATGGGGCCAAGATTTTCACGTATGGGCCAATTTTGGCCCAAATTTTTGGCCCATCTCCAAAACAATAAAAATGATCCTGGAACATCTATCTGGGAACACGACTGCAAAATTTGAAGGTTCTAACTTTATTACCGTACCGTGAAATGCGTCTTGAGTAGACAAAAACACGATTTTGAATTTTTTTTGACACTTTTTTGACAATAGAGGGCGCAATTTTTGAGTAATCAAAATTATATTAAAAATGTATCTCGGAACTGATTTTAGACATCTATATTCCAAATTTGAGCCAAATCGGTTGACTGGTGTGACCTCTAGCCGCGCTACAGACAAACGGACGGACGGACGGACGGACGGACGGACGGACGGACGTACGTACGTCGGACGGACATGACCTAAAAACCATTTTTTTAGTATCTAGGACCTCTGAAACGCCTTTTGCAATGAAAATCTCAAAATCGAAATTTCGCACGATAACATAACTTTCTCAGCCCATGTATTACATACGGGCGAGAAAGTAAAAACACCTACGAGTTTTCATTAAAACTATTGGTTGTTCCAATGACTTCCCGAACGGTAAAAAAATCCTCTCAGTATCACGTTGGAAAGCAATATAGGAAATGAAAATTTGCGGTCCTCAGTCTCAGTCAGCAAATATTTGAGTTCCTGTTTGCTCACTAACCGATTATTTCGCATGCAATCATGGTATTGACCTTTGCTCTCTACCGTACACAAAGTCTCGCAAACAGAATTATTTTACGAATTTCACTTTTGCTTAAAATCTGACCCCAGGTTGCGGTTGCAGAGCGATGCGCTGTGAGGCGAGAACACCATGGATCTGGCCTCGAATTGTTGAGGTTTTACCTCGTTAAGGCTGAATATACATTCGCTATTTTTACACGTTTAGACTTCAAACTGTGTGAGAAAACTATTGGATATTTAAATATTCTGAAATATAATAAGTCTTTTTAACGTCATTACTCATGAGGCTATGTTGTGATTTCAAGATAGGTTAATTTTGGACAATTTTTTTTGGTGACAAAAATCACTCGACCGTAAAATCACATCATAGCCTCACGAGTAATGACGTTAAAAAGACATATTATATTTCAGAATATTTAAATATCCAATAGTTTTCTCGCAAAATTTGAAATTCAAACGTATAAAAATAGCGAATGTATCGTGGCCCTTCTTAATCTTGCCCATCCTGGGTTCCGGGCGTTACGGGCATATTCTTGACGCCAGCAAAAAAATTTGGTCCCACTCGTGTTTGCTTAACTGTGACGCATTCTCTGTTATTTTTCCAGCTGAGGACGGATGTCTTCAGTACTTCACTGGCGTGTCAGGACAGATCAAGTCTTTTAACTACGACCCTGGCTCCGGGCTACAACTCTCAAATCAGGACTACAGTATGTGTGTCCGAATGGAGAAGAACTTCTGTGGGATTCAGTACACAGCCTGCCCTGATTCAGGTAACTAATTATCGTAGGGTATTACACAATAGTTAAATTTTTGGGCCGAAGCCAGAGAGGAGTTGGCCAAATCCAGACAGGAGTCGGCCGAAGACGTGTTACGTCAAACTCAGAGCAAGATCATCAATAGACGAGGGGTTAACCACTCCAGCTGGTGTATTCCCTTTCTCGAACGCCAGAAAACCCACTCAACTAACACCTTCAAAAATTATTGTAAGAAGATAGGGCACGCCATGATGCAATATATGGATAATAGTTCTACTTACAATAAATTTTGAAGGTGTTAGTTGAGTGGGTTTTCTGGCGTTCGAGAAAGGGAATACCACTCCAGCAGGTGTATTCCCTTTCTCGAACGCCAGTAAACCCACTCAACTAACACCTTCAAAATTTATTGTAAGCAGAACTGTTCTCCATATATTGCATCATGGCATGCCTTATCTTCTTACAATAAATTTTTAAGGTGTTAGTTGAGTGGGTTTGCTGGTGTTCAAGAAAGGGAATACCACTGCAGGAATCTCTTTGCGAATCATTGGAAATCTGTATGAAATTTAAGGGAATCTTGGAATTTTTTTTTGAGTAGTTACCCCTTCGGGGTTCATCTTTCTATGAATATCGTTGGGAATCTTAGGAAATCTTTATGTAATCTCTGGAGTAGTTACCCCCTCGTCAATCTAGAGCTCGTGAAACTACCGGAAGCCAACAATACAGCCTACAATATACATCCAAATATTTCTGACTCATTCACACCCGATATTTTAAGCATGTCAAGTGAAATATATACCAAGGCTAGGGTGGTTCGGAACCATCCTAAAACTGTAGGTCTGCATTTAGCGCGATGGCTGTATAGGAAGCTGACAGCTGAACATGATGAAAAATTCTTGAAATAGCTTAGTTCTTGGGCTTGTCAGAGGATGGTTTACCCCTTCCGAGGGGTTAACCACTCGTTGGGAATCTCGTTGGGAATCATTGGATTTCTTTATGAAATCTCAGGGAATCTTGGATTTTTTTTTTTAGTGGTTACCCCTTTGAGGTTCATCTTTCTGTGAATGTCGTTGGGAATCTTCGGAAATCTTTATGGAATCTCAGGGAATCTCAAGGAATATCTCGACCCCTTCCATGCTTGAAATATTTATACACTAGTATCTTATCGTTAAGTTTGACTCGTGAAAGCCAATAATAAGCTATAAACTAAGGTAGCTGGATTTAGTAGGTACACGACTGTGTTACCTTCGATTTTCCGAGTTTTCAAAACTTTGAATGTAGCTCAGCATACAAGGAATAAACCAATACCTCAGAGTTCTCACGTTGTATAACGGAAATTTACGAGTTTAAATAAACGTTGTGAGTTTCAGCAACTTTTCCAATGCTGGAGGAAAATTCATAGCGCCAACGTGATTCCTTCAGAATAAACTGCGGGGGGAATGCCTTGGGAATAAGGTGTTAGGACTTAGATATCACATTCAAAGTATTTTCTTATTTCCAACTTTTTCATTGTAGCAGCAGTTGCTGCTGACATCTAGCCAAAAGAACGAAGGACACAAAAAAATGTCCTGAAATTACTTGATGGTTAACTCCCACCATTAATCTAGCTTATGATGTTAATAGGGGGAAAAATTTACAAAAGCTTCCTTGGAAGAATTTCATATGGAAATGTAAGGGAAGCGTTTTCAACTAAAATATAACCGCTGACAAATAAATATGCATACACTTTTCTGATTTTCCACAATGATTAACCGTTCACTCTGTCCGGTAACACCTTAAGGGACCGCTATACCTGACGGTGCATTTTTTGCCGCCCATAAGATTAACATTGCGAGCGGCGATTCATTTTCAAGGTTTACCCTTGGTTGGAAAGACACAAAATTTTGCCTGTACCTAGCCCTAACAATGTTCTAGGGAGTGTTTGAAGCAGATTTCCCATTTTTTTACTGGTTTTCGAGATACAGCACTTTTCTTGAGGTATGCGATGCTAGCATTTGCAAAACAGTTGCAATAAAAGAAACCAGTGAGAAATTGGGAAATCTGCTTCGAACACTCCCTAGAACATTGTTAGGGCTAGGTACAGGCAAAATTTTGTGTCTTTCCAACCAAGGGTAAACCTTGAAAATGAATCGCCGCTCGCAATGTTAATCTTATGGGCGGCGAAAAATGCATCGTCAGGTCCTCGTCAGGTCATCGTCCTCTTAAGGCAGAACCCAGCAACAGTGTGAGGAGCTAAATGACTAATATTCTCCCTGCTCTTTGTGTTTTCATTTATCAGGTATAATTATTTGTTCGCGAACATCCAGAACACTTTCCTCTTAATTCAAACTTTCACTCTTATAAAACTCGGTCGTGTTCAAATATACATGTAGGCAAAAATTTGCTACCTCCCTTCGTTTGAACAGTCCTCCGATTTTAGGTGTTCGTCTATATAACGTATTTACTTGAAAATGTTATTTATAGTTTAGAGGAATTTGTCAATTTTTAATTTAACTGGACAACCAGGCGTTTTATACTTTAATTCCACCTATTTTGGGTGGGACAAGGTCAACAAAACGTAAAAAAATAAAGGGTCCGACAATGGTCGCACTTGACTTTCTCGCAATTTTTACGCCAGAGGTATCGAAAATTTTGATTTTTTTTTACGTAATTTATTTTTTTTGGACCAAAATTTTAACTTTTTCTAAAAAACATTTTGCCATACACTGGACAATAATTTTAGGCACCTACTCACCGGATTTCAAACATATCCGTCAAATGGTGAAGCGTCGTTTGACGCGCAAAGTACGTGTTTTCTATTTTCCATGTCACGGCCTTAATTTTGAAGTAATTGAAAATCTATTGAAAATGACCTTAAAGCATCTATCTGAGACCATTTTCACCAATTTTCAAGGAAATCTGTCGATTAGGGTTGTTGCAAATCCGTCTGAACCAATCAAAAACGTGATTTCCATTTTTGGAAAATTTTCCTACGATAATGCCAATATTGGCCATAATTATTATGTTGGATAAATTTCGTTCGGTAAAACATCAAACTAGGTTAAAATACACCTCCTTACCAATTTTTACTGAAATCGATCGAATAGTGCTACCGGAGAGATGACCAACGCGTTTGGGGCCAAAACTGGGCCAAGTTATTGGCCCACCTCCAAATTATTGTAAATGACCTTAAAGCATCTATTCAAAAACACTTTCGCAAATTTTCAAGGTTCCAACTTGATATACGTAGCTTCCAGCCCTTCTTAACTGTCAAAAAACACGATTTTTTGCCTTTTTTTGACCATAGCAGGCGCAATTTTTGAGTTATCAAAATTTATCAAAAAACTGGTCCAGATATTTACATTAGGTACCTACATACCGAATTTGAGCAAAATCGGACAAACGGTGTGACGTCCAGTTGCGCGACAGAGTGACGTACGTACGTACGTACGTACGTACGTCGGACGGACATTTTTTAAAAACCACTTTTTTGGACTTGGGGGACCTCTAGGATCATGGGAAACCCAAAATCTCAAAATCGAAATTTTGCACGAAGACATAACTTTCTCAGCCCATGTATTTCATACGGGCGAGAAAGTAAAAATATATATATATTCAAGTACTTATTTTTGTTCTTCACAGTGAATAACCGGTCTCACGCCTTCACTTTGTCCGGGAACACCTTAAATCAAAACCCAGTAACGGCTATGGTGGGCAGCACTGGACCTCAGAGCTGCAATATGGACTGGCTGATAATCCCGTGTGCTTCGAACGTGGGGCGCGTCAGCACTGGCACGTCCACCTGCGTGGACAGAGTCTGCGGTGGAACCTTCAACAGCGAAGTCACAACAGTACCAAGCACAGTCTTCAGTACAGTCAAGCCTTTTAGGTTAGTCTACCATACCAACAACGTGGAAGCCCCCATCGACCAAGGCAACAGAGGATTTTGTCTAAATTATGTTCAGCAGCCATGTACAAATAACGTGAGCTAGGTGAAAATTTTATTATTGTAGTTTTAAAACTTTGGAATTTTGAGGTCCAAAACTATAGGTGACTATTAGGTACTTGTAGTACGATGTCAATTCAAATTATATTCAATTTTTCAGCAAAAAGTAGTATATATAAGTATACGCAGGTAAGGTTTTTACTAATTTTCAGGGATAGGTTTCACAAGTGTCACAAAGTTGCTAAATTTATACCTTCCCAAAAAGTAGCCGAAGTGTTTATCTTGCAGTTTGAAGTCCACTACAGCTAACACGATAAGGGCACCATCGGCAGGGAGGGATAACGCTATAGTGATCTTTTAGGTGACACTATAGCAGACTTTAGCAATTGGTGCAATCCTCCCTAAATTTCTCAGGTTTACCTTTTCTGTTGGTACCTGCGTAGTGAAGTGTTAGGTGCCTTCTTAGATCTAAGTACCTGTAACCTGTTCTAGTCTTTTCTTCTGTATATAACAATATAAAAATATAATATCAACAATTCACGTTGTATGAATATTTGAAAAACAGTTTATAAAATGGGTTGGTTTTCAATGTAAGGAAAGTTAGCCAGGCATATTTGGGAAATAACTTGTTATACAGTAGTCTCTCTCGCCAAGGAACCATGTAAAATTGTTCGCTATAAAGAGAGTTCGCTATAGAAAGGGTTATAATTCGACAACACTTAGGGCGTTCGTTTATAAGAGAGAACATCGGTAAGTTAAGTAGGTAACTGGGCAAATATCGAAAATTTATACCCATCGAATGACGCTTTTGTGTCTTTGAATGAAGCAGGTACACCGCCGTAAGGGTAGTACAGCGGCGAAGTGGCGGGGTGGTGAGAAATGGATAACAGTTCGGTTGGTTTGGGGGCGTTCGTGTATAAGGGAGAACGCTTAGAGTGGGACGTTCAGTCCGCCGGCAACTTCGGCCGCGGCAGCAGCCGTTTAGACGCTCGTCAGTCTCACCGCCGCGTGCCCGCTTCGTACAAGTTTGTTAACTGTGTTTTAAGTAATTGTTCTTATTATTTATTTCACTTAAATGAACAATAGATTTTTGGCATTCATGTAGCCGGTGGGTTAAGGCGGAATATACGTTTGCTATTATTTTAGGATACTATTGGATATTTAAATGTTCTGGAGTATAATATTGACTTTTAATCGTCCGAAATCAACTGGATATGTTGTGATTTTACGATAGAGAAATTTTGGATAATTTTTTTAATGACGAAAACCACTTGATCGTAAAATCACAACATAGCCAGTTAATGTCAGACTTTAATAAGACTGAACAGGCTCGGCTTAACAAATGTCATAGAATTAACTGACACTACAATCAAAATTGATGACAATAAAGTTGAAAACTCTTTCAAAACAAGGATGCTGTGAGAAAGTCGCAATAAATTAATAAAGGAAATGGTAACAATAAATGATTGTCTCTTTCATTCTTCTCAACTACTGTCGATAAGATTTCATTTTGAATGGCTAAAGGCTAAAGCATTCTCCATACTTTCATTAAGGCTCTGCATGGTAAATATCTGCCACCCATAACGTTAGCATTGCGAGATCTGCGAATCATTTTTATTTTTTTCCCAATTTAGTTTTTTATGAAATGAAAAACGCACCATCAGGCAAAGCATAACCTTAAGTCCAGTGACTACAATCTCGCGACATTTTCATAAATCCAAGGTGAAAATATCCGGAATCACGATTTTCTCTGGAGATACTGCCTTGTCAAGTCATTTCCCCTCCCCCCCCCCCCCCCCCCCATTTTCAATACAGCACGTGCTCATAGCACTGAAGCCCCCCCGCCGTAGCTCATCTCGCCTTGGACGAGATCCTGCCTTATTTCTATCTCACACAAAGGTCGAACAGTATGTGCGCCTGTCACATGGCGCAACCCCATTACAGCCAAAACCCGCATCACCCATAAAGGAACATATTTTTTTCAGGAGCTGTATTCCGCATAGTATAACTATATTATATCCAGAACAGATAAACATCCAGCAGTGTTCTTAGGTTAGATTTCACCAGTTCTTAAAGTCTACTGTAGTGTCCTCTAAAAGTTCACTTTAGCGTTATCCTCCGGAAAATAAAAGTTGGTGCCTTTCACAATCCTGCCGATGGCGCCATTATCATAACATTGCAGCTGCTGGACTTCTAACGGCAAGATACAGACTTTTAACGGCTACATTTGCGGAAAGATAGATTTACGAATTTTATCCCCACTTTAAGACGACGACATCTATAGCTGGGGGACTTCGGACGTTGCTACGCTTTTAGTTTTGGAGGAAATTCCACGAAAAAAATTACATAAATTTAAGAAAATGTATAGTTAGTTCATTTGGCTGGTAAAATTGTGAAATTCATCCCCCTTGAGAAGTTAGGGGGTGAAAAGTAGATTTTTTTCTCTTAGAAATCTTGTTGCTCCCAGAATTTTACGAATCTTGATACGATTCGTGGAGTACGTGCGTATAAAGTTGATTTGGTGTGACACGTGTCGCCAAAATAAAAGAAACCCTGATGCCATTGACGCAGGGGTGGTTTACACCCTCCCAGGTATTACGGCCTCTACAGCCTAGGCATTTATCCTTACGAGGGTGAAAAAAACGATTTTAATTTGCCAAAAGATATTGTAATGGAATGTGGTAGTTATTTAAATTATAAATGTACGCCAAAATATTTTTAAAAAATATTGAAATTCGCTTCGGAAATTGCAACGTCTCGTCAACATGAATATATGCCGTTCTAATTGTAAAGACAGCCCGCTCGCTGGGTAGTATACAGAATTGCATACTTAGCTTATGCCGCATAAGTCATTGGATGGACTCCACGCAACAACGCACTAACTAGCCACAAATTAGTTGGGGGGACTGGATGTCGTCCACTTAAGTAAAAGGGAGATTAATTTGGAAGGGATAAAGCAGTTGGCGCATGAAAATTCCAGCAGACTAAAAGGAAAAATTAAAATCCATGACGGATGTGTCAAGTCAGCGTGACTGGCGGAACCAGAGAACCGTTAAACTTTAAAATTGGGTCCTTACATAGTTCATTGAAAAACGCGATTCAAGCACGAACTAATCTGGGATTTCAGCCTTTCTCCAAAATTTTTATGTTTTTGTTTTTTTTGAGAGAGCTGAGTACTTAGACTGATGTTTTTAAGTGCCACTTCTCTGAAGAAACTGCTGGTTTTTTCTTCTAAAGTATAAAGTCCTTTTTACATATTTTCGAAAATCACTCGATCTTGATAATAAAACTCATTGATACTTAATACGGCTTAATATAGGTACATACATTTTTACGTTTTGACATGAATATATTTTTAATCGGACTACAAACTTTGTGAGAAAACTATTGGATATTTAAATATTCTGAAATATAATATGTAACGTCATTACTCATCTCATATGAGGCTATGCTGTGATTTTACGATCGAGTGATTATTTTCACACAAAAATTGTCCAAAATTAACCAATCGTGAAATCACAACGTAGTCTGATGAGTAATGGCGTTAAAAAGACATATTATATTTCAGAATATTTAAATATCCAATAGTTTTCTCACAAAGTTTGAAATAGGTAATATACCTATATTCAGCCTTAACGTCATATAGATATTAAGAGGCTATGTTGTGATTTTACGATCGACTGATTTTTGTCAACAAACAAATTGTCCAGTTACTACAGTGCAATATTTTCGGGATCGATTTCCCGAGCACTGGAGATGAACGCATTTGATGGCGTCACAAATTAATTCGATCATTAAGTGTATGAAGGGACCAATGGCTGGAAAATGTCCAACCTGCAACGTTGAAGCTATTTTCCCGCGCTGCTCGGGATAGGGCCAATGACCCACTGTTGATTTGCTTCATTTCACTCCTCGCTGGATGTCATGTTTCGAATTAAGGGCATCTACGCAGTCGTGTTTGTTTACGTTTTTACTTTATGAGGAAACTATTGGATATTTAAACGTCCTGAATTATTATAATATGTCTTTTTAACAGGCTTTGTAGTGAATTTCAGACAAATTTTTTGTTGGCAAAATCACTCGATCGTAAAGTCACCACACGGTCGTTAAACAGACATATTATATTTCAGAACATTCAAATATCCAACAGTTTCCTCAAAATTGGGAAGAAATGTCATTCTGGAGAAATTTTTAAGTTATAACAGTGGTTGAGAAGTTACTCAAAATATTCGTAAGTACCTAAGTAGATAGGTACTTAATTAAATATTAACAAAAGTGATCCACCTGGGGGAAATTGGGGGAATGGGGCAAAAAATTGAAAGTGAAAACATCCATAATTAAAAAATAATGAAAAAGGTGATAAATATAAAGAAAAGTAACGAAGAAGGAAGTTGTTTATTTTTTCTCCAGTTTTGAGCTTGTGAAATGAGGGGGTTTCGGATAACAAAGAGCCGCCGGAGGCGATATTTAATTAAGCACATTCTCACTTACTTTTTAATTGCTGACCTAATTTGTATTTCTTAATAAAATTTTCAGTGAAGCTGTAAACCGCGAATAACCTTCGAATGTTTTATTGTGAACTGCTGATGTGAGAATCAAGTTTTGGACCAATTATTTTGTAAAAGAAGAATCAGAAGAAATGGCGATATTGGAAGGCTGCTGCTGTTTTTCTACTGTTCGGAAAGGAAGCTACGCATGCGCCGTGTATACCATGGTGAGTCTGTGAGTCTTATTCATGCTCTGAACCATGCATGGTCATAATGGGGGAAAATCTGTACTTCAGGAAATCATTGGATTATGTAGTCTCATGGCTGACTTAGTTTCTATATTATCGCATTTTAGCGAGGGGGTAACCACTCCAGTAATTCCTTGGGATTTCACAGAGATTCCATAAAGATTTCCAAAGATTACCAACGATATTCATAGAAAGATGGACCCCGAAGGGATACCCACTCCAAAGAAATTCCAAGAGATTCCAATGATTCCCAACGAGATTCCTAACGAGTGGTTAACCCCTCGCATTTTAGCTTCTGACCACTATTAAAAAGTTATTACACTCTATAGATGGTAAAAATACCGAAAGTGACGTAGGCTTTGGCTACTTCTGCTAAGCTCCGCATCTTCTGCTATCTATCTCACTGCAAGACATAGCCGTATCCACGAGGGGGAATTAACATGTTAATGCCAACGTGAAGCAAAAAAATATAGGCTAACCCCCCCCCCCCCCCCCCCCGTGGACACTAAAACCCCAACCCCCCATGACCGCTGTAAGCTAACTGTACGAACCATCAACTAAAGGTATCGATGTATTAAAGTCTGACAAGAGACAAGCTACTGTCTCAACTATGAAACCGGAAATCAAAATTATCACCCTCTATATCTACGAAGGAAGAAGACCTGTTGAACAAATTCAGAGTTCTACAACACCGATAAGAAGCCTTTTATCTGCTGATGTACAGCTTCTTCTAATTCAGGCTCATTTTGGGAAAGTAAAAAATTTAGTTTTTCTGACTGGCATTCATTCATATATTCAGCATACCTAAAACTGTAGGTCTACGTAGTGTACTAACACGGCAAAAAAAATAGTTGGTACCCAGATTCGAACTCAGGACCTCATTCGTGCGAGTCCTGTGTCTTCCAACTAGACTACGGCGAGGCGCAGCTCCCTAAGGTACTGTACGTCGCAAGTTTAATTCCCTAGCTAGATGAGGAAAATTTAGGAAAATGTCATTTGTCTGAAGCAGCTTGAGCTCAATTTGCGATTAGCTTGATCCTGCAGGGGAGGAATTACCTCATACCGGGATTTTCCTCCGATAGAAGCTCAAAATAAAGGGTATAGCGTCACAATATCCGCCTATAAGGCTCAGCGACGCAGGGGGGCATATGTCTTTCCCTTTCTCATCCAAAATACCCCAGTGGCGGCTATACTGCTTTTTGGGTTATTGAAGGGAAGCGTAATCTTTTTTCCGTTCATTGTAAAATAAGTTGGTGAAAAGCTATATGAGATATAGGACAATTTCTCATGGGTGAAGTAATCCTGAAACGTTAATGTCGAGGGGTTAACCACTCATTGGAAATCTCGTTGGGAATCATTGGAAATCTTTATGAAATCTCAGGGAATCTTGGAATTTTTTTTTGGAGTGGTTACCCCTTCGGTGTTAATCTTTCTATGAATATCGTTTGGAATTTTAGGAAATCTTTATGGAATCTCTGTGGATTCTCAAGGAATCTCTGGAGTGGTTACCCCCTCGGTTAATGTCTTTGATACAATAAGGGTGCGTCCCACCATGCCCAGTTAAAATTAAACTGGAGATTTACCATGTTAAATTTAACTTAAAGTTAAATTTAACATGGTAAACATAGGACAAAATCTCCAGTTTAATTTTAACTGGGCATGGTGGGACGCACCCTAAAGGTGAAGAAATTATTCCTAGCACGAGCCGCCACTGGACAACCTCTACACTTTTCAGCTATCTAGGTCACAGCCTTCTAACGTCTATTGTTCGCTCCTTTTTATTTTCCGGAGCACCTCTAATGCTGCTACTCTGTGCTGCGTGTTTCATTTATTCTGTATCCCAAGGGAGCAATGACACTACGGTCTAGTTTGATGTTTTCAGTTCTAGAATTTTCGCTTCCAAATGGGAAAGTCTTGTATTGATCGGGTCCTCGAATTCAGTCCAGGTTCTAACCCCAACGTGCTGAGATTTTTTTTTTTTTTTGTGAACCTTGGCCAGCCCTGGTGCAACCCATACTTTCTCTGGCTGGGTAAAAACCGCCTGATAATCCCTTCGTACACAAAGGTCACGAAAGTTGGAACCGTGATTTGATTTTCAGAAAAATCAGAAATGCCCCAGGAATAGAAAAGAATCAAATAAATGTTTAGGTAAATTCACGTGTGACACGTTTGGGGCAGTGACCCCTTTGCATGTTCCAGTCACGTTGGAATGACGTTAGTGTCACGTTTTGCTGAGATCTGAAATTGCTGAATAATTTTGTGGAATCACAGCACATAACGCAAATGGGAGTAGACGGGGAAGGGTGCCAGACTGATTTCGACGTCCCACAGACAGAGGGAGACGTGCAAACCTAATGGAAAATGCAATTTAATTTTCAGGGATGGGATAATTCACAGATAATTTGAACAGATTGTTCGGATCAGCAGCATTGTATGGGGTATATGATATAGTAGGTACGTACCTACATACCCAGTTATGAATAGCGCGTTTAAATAAAATCCAGGGGAGGCACTACAGGCCAGTCCTAGAATTACCATTTTGCGAAGAGCGAATAAATTATTTGGTAATTTTTATAACGTTGTCAGGTATATTTTTTCCCAGTGTCTCACTAACTACCCTACTGCAGTGGTTCGGAACCCACCTAAGGCTGAATTTCACCACTTTCCGATAGTGCCTATAACGAGAGGATTTAACGAACGGATCTACGTTATCGTATGTTTAGCTTACGACAAGTGCGATCGCAGAGAAACAAGTGCAAGCGCAAGGCATTTGTCGTAAGCTAAACATACGATAACTTAAATCCGTTCGTTAAATCCTCTCGTTAAAAGACACTATCGGAAAAGGCTGAATTAAGGCTGAATTTCACCACCTCACGATAGTGCCTTTTAACGTTCGAATAGCATCGATTCGAAAAAGCAGACATCCTCTCGTTAGATTTTGTTGTGTCAACAGAATTCACCTGCTTTGTTTACGTCAAATTTATTTCAACAATTTCAATCCAAAAGTGGAAATAAAAGTGAAAAAACCCCTATTTTTTCGGAGAAAGAAGTTAAAATGTTGATTAGACTACATTAGACTACACCAAATGAGTCGCAGGTATGAAAATTATCGTTTTCGCTAACGCACGGAAAATCCACTCGAAAGCTAACGAAACGGTAACGGTGCATGGTGAAAGCCGTTAACATTTTTTACCGATACGATAGCGCTATCGTGTAGTTGCTGTGCTTATCCCCATTCTGAACTGCAGCCTGCTAAGCAGCTTACCCAAAAAGAGAGGAGAACTTGCAAAGTTACTTACACTAACTTAAGAACCTACCCGAAGTTTAAGTACCTAGGGCACTTAAGCGGGACTTGGTGTAAGAGAGCTCTACATTAGGCAGAATCAAGTCATCTAAACTCGTAAAACTTGAGGGGAGGAGACAAGCGACAGCAGCAAGCAGTCAGCACTTTTTGAAAATGCCAACCCTCAACAACTCCACACCCCCGCTCTTTACGATGCAACTTACCCTATCTATGGGACGGAGGGACGTTTTTTGCAGCCTCTATCGTTTAAATATACGGCTGCCCAACTTTTTGGTTCCTGGAGTTCGGCCAACGGTTGATTAGCTATTCGGAGCGTATAAACGGTGATGGTTTTTTGGTTTTTTGCAATTGTAATTTGCACATAAGCCCCCGATTACACTTTACAATTTCCAATCCTAATATGATCATAAAAAAATATGATCAAGAAAAATTGTAAGGTGTAAAGTGAATTGAGTCAATTATGATACAATTTGTATCGGCCGGTACAAATTGTATCATAACTGCTGCGACTACCTTCCTCTAGGCTGCGATGTGTTTGTTGTTGTTGGGTTAGTCCGTTGAAAATGGCGGCTGAGGTAAAGTTGAATGGAAATGACCCGTATTTTAATAGAAAATGTGGAGGAGTACGAATTTCTTATAACGATGAATTGAAAGAATATAGCAGAAATTATTTAACCTAAAACGGTTCAAAAAAGGACCCTAAAAATCTTTGGAATTCTATTTTTTTACCATGTCAAGTTGGCATCTCTGCTAAACATGATCATATTTTTATTGTGAAGTGTATTACAGTTTTTCTAAAATTTTATGATACTAAAAAAATAGGATCATATAAAAATAGGATCATATTTTTTTTGTAAGGTGTAATCGGACCCTAAGGCTCTGCTTTTGGTAGTGATCAACGACCTGTATTATCGTACCCATACTATGGACTGCTTGCCCATATAGGAAACAACGACATCTACCATACCAAGTTGAAAATTTTAGAACTAACCTGGGGATGAAATCGGAAAAAGCACCAAGAAATTCTGGAAACTGATTCGGCACGTTCCTAGAATTTTGTAGTTCTCCATAGGGGGAAAAATTAAAAGTAATTCGAAGATTTCGCAGACATAAGTGATATCTGGATGACTATTTTCCTGGAAAGATCTCATTAAGAAATTTTCCTCAAACTGTTTTGATCAGTCGCCCTCGAAAAGTCAACTCAGAATTGGAATATAAG
The DNA here is from genome assembly GCA_950004255.1 of Mesopsocus fuscifrons. Taxonomy (NCBI): domain Eukaryota; kingdom Metazoa; phylum Arthropoda; class Insecta; order Psocodea; family Mesopsocidae; genus Mesopsocus; species Mesopsocus fuscifrons. Next base: position 3,451,907 of record OX465375.1, read on the forward strand.
TTTCAGTAAAATATTTCTCAAATAAAAGTAAGAAAAAGAAAAGAATCCCTACCAGACTTAAACCTGGAAAGTTTGACCAAAATCGATGACTCTGCTATCCTACCTTATCGTAATCTGATGGGACTTTTTCCATTTTACGAAAACTTCAGCTTCTCTCTTCTACTTGAACCCTTTGCGTATTTGATTGCCCCTGCCTCTGAATTTGATGTGCCGTGATTGACCGATATCCCTAAAATTTATACTGGTGCAATCCCAGCAACCCAGTACCAAGTACCTGCTCCAGGTATAAATGACAGGGACCTACAATTTTAGGTGGGTTCCGAACCACCAGAGCCTCGGTGTACATGACACTTGTTTTGCTGAACATATAAAAGGTGCATGACGATCACAAAAACTTTTATAGGATCGGGATCGAACCGGTGTGACTAGCATCTATCGAGGTTACACTGGCCACCGATTAAAAAAACTTGGTAGAACGATGTCATCGGTTGTGACTTAAGAGGACGCTATACCTGACGATGCATTTTTTGCCGTCCATAAGATTAACATTACGAGCGGCGATTCATTTTCAAGGTTTACCCTTGGTTGGAAAGACACAAAATTTTGCCTGTACCTAGCCCTAACAATATTCTAGGGAGTGTTCGAAGCAGATTTTCCAATTTCTCACTGGTTTCTTTTATTGCAACGCTTTTGCAAATGCTAGCATCGCATACCTCAAGAAAAGTGCTGTATCTCGAAAACCAGTAAAAAAATGGGAAATCTGCTTCGAACACGACCTAGAACATTGTTAGGGCTAGGTACAGGCAAAATTTTGTGTCTTTCCAACCAAGGGTAAACCTTGAAAATGAATCGCCGCTCGCAATGTTAATCTTATGGGCGGAAAAAAATGCACCGTCAGGTATAGCGGACCCTTAATTATTTGATCGCAAAACATGTTCCACCTCCACTTTCTGTATAAGTTACGTGCCTACGAAAGCGGAGAGTATGCGAGGAAACCGGAAACTACCGATATAACAGCGGGATTGTTTTTCAAATTGAAAGCTGAAGCTGAAACCCCCGCCAAACAGGAAATATATTTGAAAATGCATTTTACCCATGGATTTTTACATTTTTTTTAAAATTCTACAAAAGGAAAGAATGGCCTGAGTAGGGACGATTGCCCCCATGACAGGTTGATTGCAGTTGGAAAGTTGTTTTGGTATGTACCTATTTTTGTATTGAACATTTTCGCGAAGTTGCTCTGATTTTTCGAATCACTCCCTTTTTTGCTTCAAACGTGAACTGAGAATTGGAAAAGTTTGTTCAGTTTTTACTTTGTTGCTCCTGCTGTGCAAATACTTTAAGAATTGTAGGTAGGTACGTCAGAAGGCACACAAACCTAGAAAAACACTGGAGCCGAGTCATGACAATTGAAATGTATATCGAGGCTGTGGTGGTTCAGAACCCACCTAAAACTGTAGGTCCCCATCTTGATACTAACACAATGGGTGGGGAGCTGGTGTTTGGTAATGCTGCCAGCTGAGCACGATGGATACTTCTCGAAATGGTCTAGTTGACGGGCTACCCCCCCCCCCCCCCCCACCTCCCTACGTTGCCCAGGTGCTATATTATTCTCCAGGGCTCTATAGACAGGTTTTGCTAGAAATAGAATTCACGATTATCCTAGAATAGCGTGATACCTAACACTTTCAAGCGAACCCAATACAATTCAATTTAATTAAGAAAGGTTCCTTTAGGGAACTCCCCCCCCCCCCCCCCCGAGCCCTTTTCCTGTTAAGAGGGGGGGGGGACCACGGGGTAATCCGTGGCACCTCTTGAGAAAGGGCAGATGGGAGAGACATTTATTAACGACGTGGAGGACAGACGGAAGAGCTTTTCGGGAAGGGGGGCAACCCCCCCCCCCCCCCAGGGCTAGTTAATACCTGTCCCCCCGTCCCCCCACCCGCGGGTTCCAGATTACAACTGTCCTGAATTTTGAAATACCCTACCCTGTCGCACCTTGAGGGGGTAATAAATTTTCTTGGGGCTCCAATGACATTTCTAGTTCAGATATAAATGATATCTGAAAATCCAACCTGAGGGGGATCAGGTATGTTTATTTTCAGGTTCAACGATTATTGTGATCGATTTGAAAGACGTCGGGGAATACTGCCAATCCATCAAAGATGACAAGAAAATCCTCAAGGCGTACCCCCACTCTTCACAAATTCCAAATCACTAGTGATGCACGATGCAAGAACAAAAACAAGAAACGGCATTTCGTGTTCTTGTTCTTGCAGTAAAAAATCCGATCTTGTTCTTGTTCTTGCAGTAAAAATCACTTCTTGCTCTTGTTCTTGTTCTTGCTGCAAGACTCTTGCAATTTCTTGCATAAAAATGGAATTTGAATTTTCTGCGGTTATAATGTGGTTTTTAGCCTACCGAACGGCCATGTCAAGGGCAATCTATCGTCGCATAGTCTGCAGAGTTTTTCGTACAAAATATGGACTGCAATCCATGAATGAAGCTTTGAAAAAAACTGCCTTGGTTTATGCAAGACTCTTGCGAGAACTCTTGCAAGAGTTCTAGTTCTTGCAAGTCACTTCTTGTTCTTGCAGCCAAAATCGACTCTTGTTCTTGTTCTTGCATACAAGAAATGCAAGAACAAAAGCAAGGCAAGAAATTTTCGTGAATCACTACAAATCACATCAAAACCGAAATGGAACAGGCCCAAAGCGCCAGGAATCGAAACCAGACGTCTTAGGATTTAAATCAGACCCCTCGACCGCTCGACCACTGATAGGCACTTTTGTTCAAATATGGAAGTTTTAGCGTAGAGAAGTTGGTCTACAGTTATCATGCAATACATATGGAAATGCAATACTTCGTATGGAAGAGTCAAAAAATCTTGTCAAAGAAAATTATTAGTGGGCGTAATGTTGTAAATTGGAATTTTTTTCATTCCTCACTGGTGGAGTGTAAAATTAAAAACAGAAATCACAGCAACATCAAAGACCATTTCGGAACTTGTTTATTTTTACTCCTTGATTTTCCACCGTCATAAACTGAAATGGAGAAATTAAAAAAATAAAAAGGAAATTCTATCAAACGAGGAACCCAATTTATTTGAGTATTCTGTTTCATGTGTAGGTATACACTGAAATATGTCCGAGTTGTTTACAAAAACATGGTCTCACAAAAATTTCAAAAAAGGGACTAAAAAAATACATCTGCACGGAGTCCTTGCTTTTCCACAATCAAAAGTTAAATAGGGAAATTAAAAACAGAGAAAGAAAAACCGTTGAATGTTAGTTATCAAGCGAAAAACCCAATTTGGGTATTTTTCAGTGTAGGTGGTGAATGAGGTCTTTACAAAAATCTGGCTTCAAACAAGTTCCGAAAAATAGACACACAAAAAAAACCCGGAGGCATTTTGAACGGAAGTGGAGAAAGGCCCTTTATTCCAAATAACATTTCCGGGGAGTGATGGATATATATCCACTGGACGGGTAAACTGAAGAGGTTTTCGAAAACTGCTGACTTTTGGAAAGGGGACGGGGTTGTCAGGGTTTCTGTCATTGGACCCTATCTTGGCAGGAACACGGTTAACCTTAATTCAAAACCCTTTTTGTGGTTTAGGGTTCTTTCCCCGGGTCGGAATGCCTTTTCTCTTCTCTCTACCTATACCTATATACCTTCCTTTTTCGCCTCGTAGTGTGCAAGCGGTCTTGCCCTGAGGGGCAACCCGGACTTCACCACACACTTACAAAAACTCATTGTTGGAAAATGTATTTTAAGGGTGTTTACCCAGTCGTGTTTGTTTACGTTTTTTCTGCACATTATATTCGGAAACTATCGGATATTTAAATTTTCTGAAGTCTCTTTAACGGCCGAAATTAACAAGCTGTTTTGTGATTTTACGATAAGTTAATTTCGACCATTTTTTTGTTGACGAAAATCGGCTGTTAAAAAGACATATTATATTTCAGAACATTTAAATATCCAATACATATTATTATATTCCTCATAAAGTGCTTCGGCCTTAAATAAGGAAATTTCCAGTTTCTTGGGATTATCGAGACCGAATTTAAGCCTAGGTAAGCCAAGGTATCGGTTATTGGTTTTCTACCACCTCATCAATTGGGCAAAAGGATCAAAAGGGTCAAAAGGATCGGTGGGATTTGATCCCATAGTACTAGGTATTAATGAAAAAGCACGCAAATTGCAAGAAGAAAAAGAAATTTCCGAATACCGAATTATATTTATATCCCTTTTTGCCAGATGGTAGTTTGTTTACATTCCCCACATTCTCTAGACTTCAAGAATATTTGACGGGTCTTGTCAATCGTCAATCACACGTCATTCCCAGCGTGTTTACTTTCTGATCAAAATTCTCACTCACTCCCACGACACTCAAAAGCGGGTACGCTTCACTCAATTTTGAAAAACATCTCTCTACAAACAGTATACTGTGCATTGCTGTTGAATGAATGAAAATAAGCTAAACTGCTAACCGAGGGGTTAACCACTCGTTGGGAATCTAGTTGGGGATCATTGGAAATCTTGATGAAATCTCAGGGAATCTTGGAATTTTTTTGGAGTGGTTACCCCTTCGGGGTCATCTTTCAATGAATATCGTTGGGAATCTTTTTGGAATCTCAGGGAATCTCAAGGAATCTCTGGAGTTGTTACCCCCTCGCTGCTAACGATAGCTGAGTGGTTTTGGTAGTTGTATTTAGGGGAACACTCGCACCAGTTCGATTTCTATGGCGGAATCCATTTAAAACCGGTATTTGCAACACCATTTCTCTATACAGTTCTATAGTTTCTCCCGTGAAAGCTAAACATAGTGTCCCACTGTCAGACATTTGTTCTGCGCTCGAATAGCACACTATGTTTAGCTTTTAGAGAAGACACGGCTAATGGCGGTTATGCAATCTCATTCAGTACCGTAGTGCGGCCCACCCCCTAGTACAACTGCCAGCTAAACTGCGGCAACTGGCGCAGTAATCAGACTTTCCATGTATAACAGGGGTTTCAAAAGGCAAGAATATTATTGCTTGTTGGCCGATGTAGGGATTATTTCGCCTATGTTGAAGATATGGGAACTATGCCGACTTATACAACTGTAGTATTCCGTAAATAATTTATTATGCATGTTACGAAGTTTCCAAGTTTATATGGGAGTCTGTATTAATCCTATTCTGAGCCTGCAAGGGCGTAATACAGTTAATGCAGCCTTCAGACTTCCTACGCTATACGTGAGTAGATTTTAATTTAGTAGGTGAAATCTAGATATCTCTAGCTATGTCGGTCTGATGAAGATTGCAGACGAACGCTGACTTAGTTTCTATATTATCGCATTTTAGATTCTGACCACTAAATAAAAAGTTATTACACTCTAAAGTAGCCGGAGTTTAGGTTGGTATAGGAGGTGAAGATACCGAAAGTGACGTAAGCTTTGGCTACTTCTGCTAACCTCGGAATCTTCTGCAATCTGTCTCACTGTAAAGATATTGATACAGTTCCAACTATGAAACCGGGAATCAAAGTTTTCAACCCGCTATATCTACGAAGAGAGAAGACATTTGGAACAAATTTCGGGTTCTATAAAACAGCTTAGAAGTCTTTATCGCGGCTGATATACAGATTCTCCAAATTCGATAACATGCAACAAGCTCTGAAGAAACTATTGGATTTTTGGGTAACGTACTATTTCTGAAATATAATATTTTATTAAGAGGACGCTATACCTGACGGTGCATTTTTTGCCGCCCATAAGATTAACATTGCGAGCGGCGATTCATTTTCAAGGTTTACCCTTGGTTGGAAAGACACAAAATTTTGCCTGTACCTAGCCCTAACAATGTTCTAGGGAGTGTTCGAAGCAGATTTCCCAATTTCTCACTGGTTTCTTTTATTGCAACTGTTTTGCAAATGCTAGCATCACATACCTCAAGAAAAGTGCTGTATCTCGAAAACCAGTAAAAAAATGGGAAATCTGCTTCGAACACTCCCTAGAACATTGTTAGGGCTAGGTACAGGCAAAATTTTGTGTCTTTCCAACCAAGGGTAAACCTTGAAAATGAATCGCCGCTCGCAATGTTAATCTTATGGGTGGCAAAAAATGCATCGTCAGGTATAGCGGACCCTTAAGAGGAGCTGGGATTCGAACTCAGACCTCCCAGGGCACAAGTCAGACGCCTTGACCGCTAAACCAGCAAGCAGATGCCTCTTTCGCTTGAGCTAGCTACAATTGTCTTGGCACAGTTGGGGACCGACTGTTATAAAATAGCCCTCGTCAATTAATCACAGTAATGTTAAAATACGCAGTCACAGAAACACCTTTGCCATGTCTCTACGTTTGGACGTCGGCCAGCATTTCCGCAATTACATTTGGCCGACAGGATGAACGTCCGTGTAGGCTCAAGGTCTATACATTTATGAAGTTGTCCAAATTTCCTGTTCCGTTCTTTCGGTGATCAAAACCCGCTGTGACCGTTATAGGCACCCTTTGCCCGTAATCCTCAAGATAATGTGATAGGTCAGTTCTTTGTGACGTAGTGAGGAGCCCTATTTAGTAGTAAAACAGGAAAACCTCTCCAATTTATGAACCGTGGTGTTTCTGGCTCGGGTTCAAACTTTTGAATGATCCGCCAATTTCCCGCCAAAATTCATAGCGCGAATAACGAGTCGATAAAACCTTGTCTGAGTTTAGGGGGGAAAAGTTAATATTTTTTAGTTTTTAGATTTAAAAAAAGACCTACCCTGTTTGATCGAACTTAGTTTTAACACCTCCCCCTAATTGGTGGACATTTTTTCTTCCTGAGAACTGGGAATGTAGGTGCCTTAAAATCAGTTTAAACGTATTTTTAAAACTGAAAAATTACTACCAGAACTAACAAAAGAGTGTCAATAAAAATAAAAATGTGTGTTTTTGACCGGTCAAGACGATCCTGAGGGTACAGTTAATAAGTTAGAACCTTCAAATTTCGTACCTGTATTGGTAGATAGATGCTTCAGGACTAATTCAAATAGTTTTTCGATGGGCCAAAAACTTGGCCCAAATTTTGGCCCGAAAGTAAAACGACTGGTCATTAAAAGCCATTTAGGTATGTTTTTAGTAATTATCCAATTACCTTTAATGTTTTTTTATATCGGTAAATAAAAATTACCTAATCGTTAAAATTGGCATGGGGTGGTGAGTCCAATATGGAGTTACTGATCCTGAATAGTACCTACTCATTAAAGCAGGCTGTATATCTGACGAATAGGACCAGAGAGAGCTTTCCCTCGTGTGGATATCCCGCTGCTACCCGCAAGCTTTTCATCACAGACCGCTACGAAGCTTTTCCCCCCTCTCCCTCTCTCAGCAGTCAGAGGGATTAGCTTAGTGACATGGCCTCCAGCTTTTAAGTCGGAGCTCACAAGTTCGAAATTTCCCCAGGGTGTTAAAGAGTCCCTCTTGTTCTAATTAACAGATTTGTAGCTCAAAGGTCACGACACTGGACTTTTATTCTGGATAAAGTTTTAGGCTGATTTTTCGGGAAGTAAAATTTATACTAGCTTTCTCTCCAAAATGAGCAGCTCCAGTGCTTTCTATAGTAGAAATTCAGCTCAGTTCCGTTAGTAATACCGCAAATGCGGAGAAATCGAACAAAGGTGAGAAAGAATGCGGGAAAAGCGGTATGGGAAAACCTTGAATAAGATTGGACGCAGTTTTCTTTATCGGATTTGATCCCAAGTCTCACCGGACGGTGTGGGATACAGGTGAAGTAATCGTAGGAAGAAAAGAAAATAGCACTGACGTTGATAGCAGCAGATCTATATTGAATTTCAATCGTCCTCCGAATGGGTCCCCCGTAAAAAATAAATATCACAGAACTCAATTTCGATGTCTTGTTTCATTTCGTAAAAAATGAGGTTTCCAACGAAGCCGAATGTGATTTTTTCAATAAAAAGAACGTTTGTTCTTTTATATTGAGTTTATAATTTAATATCAGGTGAGAATGCTACTTTTTCTTTATAGGCTGGGTTTAGTGCTTCATTGGCTCCCTGAATTCCAGTTGGAATTTTATTTCCCTAGCAACCTTTTGAGTAAAAAATTCCAATATTACTGAACCCAGCCTTTATATTACCTACGAGTATATACAAAGATTCAAAAATCCTATATTTCGGAGAAAAATTTGTGCATATATTTATTACTACGAGGACAATAGGTATGTCACATATAAGTGATGCACGAAAATTTCTTGTCTTGCTTTTGTTCTTGTATTTCTTGCATGCAAGAACAAGAGCAAGAGTTGATTTTGGCTGCAATAACAAGAACAAGAAGAGACTTGCAAGAGTTCTCGCAAGAGTCTTGCATAAACCCAGACAGTTTTTTTCCAAAGCTTCATTCATGGATTGCAGTCCATATTTTGTACGAAAAACTCTGCAGACTATGCGATAATAGATTGCACTTGAAATGGCCGCTCTGTAGGCAAAAAACCACATTGTAGCAGCAGAAAACTCCATGTGTATGCAAGAAATTGCAAGAGTCTCGCAGCAAGAACAAGAACAAGATAGGATTTTTACTGCAAGAACAAGAGCAAGAGTCGCCTCGCGAGAACAAGAACTAGAATGCCGTTTCTTGTTCTTGTTCTTGCATCGCGCATCAGTAGTCACATATACCTATAGCTGAACTTTTTACCTATCCACTGCTGAGTTCGGTAGGTATTAGATAAAGCCTAGGAAAAATGCCAATCCATTCATCGATATGGGGTAAAAAAAATTTCAAAAAAAGAAAAAACACATAGGTAGCTTTGGCGAAAATTTTTCAGCTGATAAAACAGAGCCTGTAGTGCAAGAACAAGAGAACAAGAACTAGAATGCCGTTTCTTGTTCTTATCTTGCATCACTAGTCACATATACCTGCTATAGCTGAAATTTTTACCTATACACTGCTGAGTTTGATTAGGTAGGTATTAGATAAAGCCTAGGAAAAATGCCAATCCATATGAAAAAACACATAGCTTTGGGGAAAATTTTCCAGCTGAGAAAACAGAGCCCGTGGTGTGTTTTCCATAGTCTCTAAAACATCACTTGAGTTATGTCAGGAATGTTTTGATGGAAAATAGGTTGTTTATACCTAATTATAACCAGTGAAGCGTTGTTTCCCTTAACCAATCTCTCTACGTTGCTACTTCTCTTTGTGAAGCACGCACATCAGGGTGCTTATTGATGTTCTTCCATGTGTTTGTAAAATGGAGTCGTGTTTGTTTACGTTTTTTTCTGCACAACTTATGAGAAAAATATTGGATATGTAAATTTTCTGAAATATATTATGTCTTTTAAACGGCTGAAATTAACAGGCTATGTTGTGATTTTTGTCAGCAAAAAATCTTAACGAAATTAACCGATCGTAAAATCACCACACAGCCTGTTAATTTACGATGTTAAAAACATGTTATATTTCTAAATATTATCTAGTAGTTTCCCCATAAATTGTAAAACGTAAACAAACATGATTGTGTGGTCGCCCTTAAATTTCACTATGAAAATAACAAAAAATGTGATTCAATTGTGTCCTGAGAGGTCTATGTTCGAGTCCCAAAGTCAGCAATATATTCCATTGATGTGATGGCTTCGGTCTACTAGATTTGTTTCGGCTCCTCATCTATTCAGCTTCGGCCCAAATACGAATACCGCCCATTCATATTTTTATGTGATCAGTTCTTTACAATTTATTATTTCTATCTCCTTCGCACCCAAGATGAAAAACGTATAGAATGAAAAGGTTTTTTGGTTTTCATACAAGATTTTTAGTTTAAACCACTCAAGTAGATAAAATTTGTCGAACTCTCCGAAAGGTTTTCTCGTCTCACTTCGTAAGAGTGGACACGAAAATGGGATAAACCTTTTTGAAAATGAAAAAGTAAACAGAAATAGACAGGATCATCAAGCACCTGCCGGCGTCTAAGGGAAGGTTCCCACGATTCCTAGTTTTCTCAGCCTTTTCATGCTAAGGTAACTGCCAATAGATGAGTGCCCTTAAGGCTCTTTAGTGCCATAAGGGAGTGAAGACATACAACTGCTCCTCTGGGGCTCAGAGACACACAGCTTCGGAACTAACTGTTAAAAGTGAACAAGTCTATTGCTCACTTTTAAAATGGATCTTGAGACGACGAAAGTACAGCTAAGGGACTCTTTAGAACGAATAATAAAAAATAATGCTAATAGCTGGAGAGAAACAATGTTTCTGCTTAAAGAACCTCGTCCATCTAGCCTCGCCGTAATCTAACTTAGCTTCGTAAGTCAGGATGGCTTACTTATAGGTCCGCTACCTTATAGTGTTACCTAAAAGTTCACTACAAAGTAATCCTTCCAATAAGAAACGCTGGTGCCACACAATAGTGGACTTTAGTAACTCGTGCAACCCACCCTATAGTCGGAAGTGAGAACCAACGTTCCACCAAATCCTACCGCAACCCTACGGCACTGTATGGTACTGTTAGCTGAGGGTTGGGGGGGACAAGCCCAGCAACTAGACCGTTTCAAGAACTATCCATTGTGCTCAGCTGGCAGCACTACCAAATACCAGCTCCCCAGCCATCGAGTGGGGACCTACAGTTTTAGGTGGGTTCCGAACCACCACAGCCTCGATATACATTTCACTTGACATGTTGAACATATCAGAGGTGAATGCCGAGCAGAAAAACTTTTTGGTAGGATCGGGATCGAACCGGTGTGACCCGGCTCTCACTGCTCCTCAAAAGTCGACCATTTAGTCCACTCGGCTATCGAGGCCTTGTCTGGTACTGTTACAAGCACCACACGAAGTGGCTATATTGAAGTGGCGCAGCTCGGTAAGCAGCCACGTGCTTGTAAATGTAAACAAGACCATGCGAAGATACCATAGAGAAACACGTGGTTACCATGGAAACCACAGAGTAAACCAAACCGTGCAACAAAGCGCAATATATAGTTTTTTCCCTGAAGAACCTGATTTCAGTTATTCGCCAGAGCACGCCTCTTTTTCGAATCCATTGATTTAGATATCCGCAGTTACCCCCCAAGGGAGTCATTCAAGTCGGAATAAAATTTGACCCCATTCCTCAGCACGCCCTTCTTATTAGTCCCTATCTAGATGTTTATCATGGGGGTAAATAAGGGACGATTTTTATAGAAAAAGTTTCGCCGAACGGAAAACGATGGAAAGCTCGAGGCGGTGGAGAGTATTGAAAAGAGGTCTGGAAGAAGTAGTAATTGCATTAGCATTGGATATCGTCACGACCTTGGAGCAGAGAAAGGGGGGGGGGGGGGGGGCGACTTGGAAACTGCAGACTATCAGCCCTAAAGCAGTCATTGCACCATTCCTGCGCTAACTACCAATTAAAACTGACGATTATCATTTTAGTGTTACGAATAGGGCAAAATTTATGTAGGAACTGCAAGTCATGTTAAACCCCTCCGGGACACACCGGTTCGATCCCGGTCCTGTGAAAAGTTTTCTGGTCTGCATGATGTGTTCAGCAAGTCAAGGTTGTGGTGGTTTGAAACCCACCGGAAAATTTGGCTCCTCATTGTGTACCAAAAAAAAAACTAACACCCTTAATTTAGGCCCAGTTCGCTATTCTATAAGCCTTGGCTTGATCCAAGAGTGTCTACTGTTCTTAAGGGTCCGCTTAACCTGACGATGCATTTTTTGCCGCCCATAAGATTAACATTGCGAGCGGCGATTCATTTTCAAGGTTTACCCTTGGTTGGAAAGACACAAAATTTTGCCTGTACCTAGCCCTAACAATGTTCTAGGGAGTGTTCGAAGCAGATTTCCCATTTTTTTACTGGTTTTCGAGATACAGCACTTTTCTTGAGGTATGCGATGCTAGCATTTGCAAAACGGTTGCAATAAAAGAAACCAGTGAGAAATTGGGAAATCTGCTTCGAACACGACCTAGAACATTGTTAGGGCTAGGTACAGGCAAAATTTTGTGTCTTTCCAACCAAGGGTAAACCTTGAAAATGAATCGCCGCTCGCAATGTTAATCTTATGGGCGGCAAAAAATGCATCGTCAGGTATAGCGTCCTCTTAACCTATTATCTCTATTAATAAATTGAAAATATACTTGAACTAATATATGATTATTGGTAAAAACTAATTACAAAATGGTTTCAGAACTAATTCCAAACCAGTCCATTATTTAATAAATTTTCTGTTGTACCTATATCGGAATGGATGGGATTGCACTACGCCTGCATAATCATGATTATGTAATTGCAAAGTCGGTGTACATGAATTGTACTACCCGGACACAAAATTATTTTTAACGTTCCCAAGTTTTTTGGACCCCTGACGGTCCTCACACTTAAGACTAAAATATACATTAGTTTTATATTTATCTTCTTTCTTACTATTGTTTTAAGACACTGTTGAATATTTAAATGTGCTGGTGAAAATTAACCGCCCGTAAAATCACCACGTAGCCAATTAATTTCTGCCTAAAAAACACATATTATATTTTAGAACATTTAAATACCCAATAAATGTATATTCCATCTTAACCTCCGCATCGAGCCTTTCGCTCCTACGAGTCTCTCACAACAACAATAAACAACAAAGCTAAACTCCAATTATCAGTAAGTCAGACGTGATAAATATTCAACAGCTCTTTCTCTGCAGAGCTGCCTGTTGTTAATGTTGTTTGTCGCTATTTTATGGTAATGAATAGAGAAGTAAAATCTGACACCCAGTCACTGACTAGGATTTAAGTCTGAATCATAAACAAGGCATTACCGACGTTTGTGATGATAATTAAATACCACCCACTATCCTCGCAGGTGTATTCCCATTCTCGAACGCCAGCAAACCCACCCAACTAACACATTCAAAATTTATTGTAAGAAGAACTGTTCTCCGTACATTGCATCATGGCGTCCCTTATCTTCTTACAATAAATTTTGAAGGTGTTAGTAGGGTGGGTTTGCTGGCGTTCGAGAAAGGGAATACACCTGCTGCTCTATGACTTTTAGAACTCACTTGTCCGAGAGATCAAGGCGTAAGCAATTTGCTTTTTAGTAGAAATTAACTAGCTACGTTGTGATTTTACGATAGAGTTATTTTTTTCAGTAAGAAGTTTGTCCAAAATTACTCCATTGTATCACAGCATAGCCAGTTAATTTTTGACGTTTTATGGCTGAATATACGTTCGCTTTCTTTTGTTTGGACTTCAAGCTTTGTGAGAAAACTATTGTATATTTAAATATTCTGAAATATAATACATCTTTTTAACGTCATTACTCATGAGGCTATGTTGTGATTTCACGATCGGTTAATTTTGGACAATTTTTTTGGCGACAAAAATCACTCGATCGTAAATCACGACATATTCTCGTGAGTAATGACGATAAAAAGACATATTATATTTCAGAATATTTAAATATCCAATGGTTTTTTAACAAAGTTTGAAGTCCGATTAAAAATATATTCATGTCTGTTCAGCCTTAAAGAAGAGCACTTAAATATCCAATAATGTCCCTGAAATTTTTATATCTAAAAATTTTTATGAAAACTTTTCTCATGAGGATTCATGTTTTTTTCATAAAAAAATGAAACAGGTTTAATTTCACGGAAAAAGAAATCGGAAAACACAGAGCCCATCCATTAGATTTTGATAGCAACGTTTTTTTCTTCCAGCGTGAGGCGCGCTATTCGTCATTTTCTTTTCGAGAGTCTGACATTTGAAGGATTTGGCTTTTTCCTGCACGCCCCCGAACCGATAAAAAGTATCGACAACAGATTAATGACCTTCTATAATCAAAAACAGGAAAATCGGAGTCAGTAAAGTCAGGTTTACAATATGAATCGAAGTAGGTACGCATATCACGTACAATACAGTACAAGTGAGACTAGTACATTATTTGTGAGAAAACTGTTGGATATTTAAATATTCTGAAATATAATATGTCTTTTAAACGTCATTACTCATGAGTCATGAGGCTATGTTGTGATTTTTCAATCGAGTGATTTTTGTCAACAAAAAAATTGTCCAAAATTAACCGATCGTGAAATCACAACATAGCTTCATGAGCTAAAAAGACGTATGATATTTCAGGTTATTTAAATATCCAATAGTTTTCTCACCAAGTTTGAAGTCTAAACGTAAAAAAAATAGCGAATGTATGTTCAGCCTTAAGGCTGTATATACATTCTCGACGAACTCCACCAAAACCACTGTGCGAAAGTAAATATTCGACAAAACTAATGTTTACATATTAGTACCGCCGGAGACTGGTAATTGCAATATCGTATTGGTTGTGTCTATTCTAAAAGCTAAACATAGTGTGCTATTTGAACGCGAAACGAACGAGTGAAAGTAGGACACTATGATTAGCTTTTATAGGAGAAAAATAGAGAAATGGTGTTGCAATTACCCACTTCCGTAAGTGAAATGAAAATTGCCAAAATGTAAGATGGCTACGGTAAATAGTACAAACATTTATCAAGCTTTTCTACTAAATGTGACGATAAAATCATACATTTTTTAGTCCGAAACGTTACAAAAAAATATTCCGCGTGAGGTAGTGTTGTGTTTTCGCAATCTGTCAAAAAAACATGTGGACTGGTAGTTGACTGTTTAAAATCGCTCCTGTGGGCTTATAACTCCATTTCATGCAAAAATACAACACTACCTCACGACAAAGGGTCTCAGGTTTACATCCCCCAATAAACACCTTTCACTCGCCCTGTAACTTCGGTGTAGGGCTTGAAGTACGTAGCATTGCGAACCAAGTACGTGTAGTCGACCTTAAATGAGGAAACATAAATAATGAACGTAAAGCGTAGAAGGTATTTTCGTAATGCTGTGTACTATTTGTTCTGTGGTTGCATCAACCCCCATAGGCTTTGAAGCCACCGAAATTGTATATGCGGGTCAGCACATGTCATCGCTGAATCAAGTGAGGGGGGGAGGTTAGGGGGAGTGGGGGTAGGGTATAATTGAACTGTTGCATAACTCACAATTTTGAACGCCAGATTTCCCTCGAGATCTTGGTATGATGGCGTGGGTGTTTTGGTATATTTTAGAAAATGTGGTTTGGCTTCATTGTGCTGAGGATCAGTTGGGATGAAGTTCATGAAACGGTAATTTTGAGATGTAAAGGAAAATAGTAGGTATAGTAGAGAAGGGGTGGGGAGACCCATGTAACTACAACAATGTAATTAACGAGGGGCTAACCACTCGTTGGGAATCATTGGAAATCTTTATGGAATCTCAGTGGAATCTCAAGGAATCTCTGGAGTGGTTACCCCCTCGGTAATTAATGTAAGTTTGAATACAGGTATATTTGCTGTTTGTTTACTGGATAGTTCTGAAATATAATATACATTTTTAACGTCAAAAATTAAAAGTCATGCAGCTCTCCAGCAGTTTCCTCAAAAAATGGATGAAAAAAAAAACAGGAAAAACTCTATGATTTTTTGTTGTCAACCTTTTGTACCCCAGAAAGATAACCCAGTGAGCACATACGTATATACGTAGATAAACTGAAAATCCCAGACTTATCTGCAACCAGAGGTAAATTTACAGAAGAGAATTTACATTATACATATTTGAATTACCCAGATAAGATTGCTTTGTCAGTCAGAGTTAGCTGTAGGGCGAATAGCACAATAAAATAGCAAGTTACATTTGCTCCAAGGTAATAGGGGGATGCAATTTTCCCCAGTAGCGACAATAGCTTCCTCTCTATAGGTGGGGAGAAGAACACAGGTTGTTATCTTCTCCTTTCTTCTATAATCTGGCGGCTCCCCGTGGTCTTGTGGTCAAACACAGGACTTGCAATCGGAGGGTCCTGAGATCGAATCCCGGTAGCGCAGATTTTGTTTTGGGAGCATGGATGTTTATAGTGGGTCTCAATAACCATCCGTGGTTAATTGTTGCCATAACATCGGTAAAAATGTGCGCCTCTCAGTGACCGAGTGGTCAAGGGGTCCGCTTTGTGTCCTGAAAGGTCCGGGTTCGAATCCCGGCGGAACGGAAAAATTTTCCGCTTCCGACATGGATGTATTGGCTTCGGCCCAATCATTCGGCTTGGACCACTTCGTCTTCGGCTTCGGCCATCTAACTAACCAACTCATATGTTCTCTAAACGTCGCGCGTTTAAAAAAAAACATCGGTGAATATCAAGAATCAGTGTCCTGCCTCTACCGGTGGGTATACTGGTCTGTTTGGAGATGGATGTATAAGATAATCCTAAAACAAAACAAAAGAATCTCCTATCTGTCGGTCAGTGACTCCGTAAGTGCTTCACCAACCGAACCAACCCGAGCTTTATCCGATTACCTTCCGTAGTAAAATCGATGGGCGTTTTTCACACATCCCATTCCTGTTTAATTTTCGTTAGTCTCTTACCTGGAATAAGAAGGGGCCTTTCTTAAAGTACCACAAGAGGGATACCGGATACTTTGTGCCCTGAAGAATGACTCTTCTTCCCACTTTTCGATTAGACTGATGGAGATTGAAACGTTCTGAAATATAATATGACTTTTTAACGTTAGAAATTAACAGGCCATATCGTGATTTTAAGATCGAGGAAGTTTGGGCGAATGTTTTTTTTGTTGACAAAACTCACTCGATTGTACAATAAAATCACCACATATTACAGTCAGTTAATTTCGGACTTTAAAAGGACATACTTATTATATTTCAGAATATGCAAGTATCCAGTAGTTTCCTCATAAAGTGTGCACAAAAAACGTAAACAAATAGCGAATGTATATATTTAGTCTAAACTTCAGTATCAGTCTTACTGTATTCGCCCTATAGTGGCTCTTCACCTTCACTTCATTTTGTTGCGTTGGTACTAAAATTCACCATTACAAAACAAATATACCCCAACAGCTTACCTACCTAAATTTATATAGCCACAGACGTATATGAATAAGCGAATATATGACGTTGAAGTAAGTAGGCAACATCACAGGCCTTTATGGACCCGATAGAGGCACTTTGCCTATGCAACGAATGACCTATAACCCGCGTTATAAACCCCATGTTTTCTTTATGGGACTCTTTACGATGACGTATTATATTTTTATACATTAACCATTATGCCCCTTTATGATTGGTTGCAATGGCGCCAGCTCACATATATCTCATATCGCTTCGTAAACTTTGGAATGCCTTCAAGCGGAAAAATAGAGTCTACTATAGTGATAAGGGTCCGCTATACCTGACGGTGCATTTTTTGCCGCCCGTAAGATTAACATTGCGAGCGGCGACTCATTTTCAAGGTTTACCCTTGGTTGGAAAGACACAAAATTTTGCCTGCACCTAGCCCTAACAATGTTCTAGGGAGTGTTCGAAGCAGATTTCCCATTTTTTTACTCGTATTCGAGATACAGCACTTTTCTTGAGGTATGCGATGCTAGCATTTGCAAAACAGTTGCAATAAAAGAAACTAGTGAGAAATTGGGAAATCTGCTTCGAACACTCCCTAGAACATTGTTAGGGCTAGGTACAGGCAAAATTTTGTGTCTTTCCAACCAAGGGTAAACTTTGAAAATGAATCGCCGCTCGCAATGTTAATCTTATGGGCGGTAAAAAATGCATCGTCAGGTATAGCGGACCCTTAACTAAAAGTTCACTTTAGTGTTATCCTACCGGTAACCTATGAATGGGGCCACCTAATGGGTGACTTACAAAGGTACCTTACCTTACATATAAAGTTAGTAAGTTCATCTACCCGAAAATCAGCCTAAAACTTTCCGTTTCGAGAGGATAACGCCATAGTGAACTTTAAGAACTGGTCTATTGTAGGGAAACTGGGGAGGAACTGAGCTGAGGTATAGTAGTATATTTTGTGGAAACTTTAGCTTGTTACGTACCTAATTGCATTGTATTATATTTCAGAAGGATTCTCAGAATATGTTGCGAAATTTCTCCCATTACTTGTATTCTAATTAAATCTAATTGGATTCTTACACGACCTTGGTTTCAGATTCACTTTCTTTCACTACTACTCTAAAGTAAACTATAGCGTCTCCTAACGAACAGATTTATGTTATCTTATGTTTAGCTTTTGACAAGTGCAATCGCACTATAGCGAACTTTAAGAAGTGAAGAAATCCACCCTAATACTACTTGTTTTCAATAAGGTGTGTTTTCATCCCTAAAACTGTAGGTCCCCATCGTGTACTAAAACCGAGGGTTAACCACTCGTTGGGAATCATTGGAAATCTTTATGAAATCTCAGGGAATCTTGGAATATTTTTGGAGTGGCTACCCTTTCGGGGTTAATCTTTCTATGAATATCGTTGGGAATCTTTAGAAATCTTTATGGAATCTCAAGGAATCTCTGGAGTGATTACCCCCTCGACTAAAACGATGATTGGGGAGCTGGTATTTGCTGCCAGCTGAGCACTACGCATACTTTTTGAAATGGTCTAGTTGCTGTGATTTTTCTCCTACCCCTCTACTTACTACCCTAGATTTGCTCTATGAATTTTTGATGACGAAGAGCAGCCAGCAAAGAACTCCACCTAATCCTGCCTTCTTATACCGACATGTGGAAAATTAAGTCATACCTTTGGCAAAGAAAATGAAAATTGTCGGTTGTTCAAAGAAATTGATGAAATAATTCATGAAGTGGGCTGACTAGGGGGACTTTGATTCAGGTCTTTGGTGGGGAGCTCATCATCCCCACTTCTCCTCCCCTCCAATTCCCCAGGTTCTCCCCTCTTATGTCTCCCTGTGATGAGAGCTATGTCAACAAGAGCAGCCCCACGTTCGAGACGTAAATACCAATCAAGGAAGGATCCAGCCCAATTTAGGGGATGTAGTTTTCCTCAAGTCTATATGAAGTTCCTGTGCTTCTTCCCCTATGAAAACACAATCTATCTAGCATTCCTTTTGTGAATTTTAATTTAAGGGTTGAAAATCTCCCTCACCCTGGCTAGAAATGACCGAATACTGTGAGCCACACAACAGTAGTTGAGTTGGAGTGCGAGGAAAATATTATTGACAGCGGGATTTGAACCCGGACCTCTCTAGACACAAGCGGGATCCCTTGACACCCCGTCATTCCTATACTGTATTGGAAATCAGATGAGGTATTATGGAGAAAAAATACCACCGGAAAGAAGCCGGATTTCATGTTCATTCCCAAGTTCTTTTCCCCCTTTTCGTTGAATCCACAGGGGATTCAATTAATTACTGACAAAACCTTCCACTCTTAGGCTCACCTTCCAATGAACCGTGAAAAAGCAAAGTAGGTATATACCAACAGCAATTTTAAATTAGGACCTATACAGCAAGTCTCACTGTAATAAGCACCATGGAGGTTTAATTACAATATGGAATTCTAAATTTTGATGGGTCCATTGTCCATGGGTATTCAATTAATTATGGACGAAACCTGGAACAAAAGGGCCTCCCAATTAATTCAGCGTTAGAACGAGAAGTATACAACCGTCAGCAGAAACAAGACTCAAAATAGACGAGACCGAGAATTCTGCTTTTTAGTGCTTGGTTCATGGTTCTTGGTCTGGTGTGACCAAGAACGGCTATCTTTGTAAGATGGCCCAGTAACAACTGTTTGCTTATACACTCCATCAGTCTTCTTCTAAGCCTGTTATTTAAGAAGACAAAAGCACTGTTTCTTTCTCAAACAAGTTTAGGATAGAGACAGATAGACAGGTCTGTGCTAAAGTTGGTTTCATGATAACTCTTTGTATCATTGATTTCCGTGGGGTTAACCACTCGTTGAGAATCATTGGAAATTTTTATGAAATCTCAGGGAATCTTGGAATTTTGTTCATCTTTCCGAGGAGTTAGCCACTCGTTAGGAATCTCGTTGGGAATCATTGGAAATCTTTATGAAATCTCAGGGAATCTTGGGATTTTAGTTGGAGTGGTTATCCCTCGGGGTTCATCTTTCTATGAATATCGTTGGAAATCTTTGGGAATCTTTATGGAATCTCAGTGAAATCTCTGGAGTGGTTACCCCCTCGTTGATTTCTTTCTTATCAACCGCGTCACCCTTCATTTCCTGCTCGTAAAAGGCAGCAGAGCGAAATTCACACGCCGCTACACGTGACAAACCTGAAAGAAAAGAAGTAGGTCGCCTTTAGAGGCTCTCAAAGGCGACGTAATAGGGTAAAGTGCCTCTCGATGCCTCGAAAAAGGGAAATTTAAAAATTAAGTCTTCAGTTAAAGGAGATACTTGAAGAGCCTTTCAAAATTATAAGATCACTCCCGCCCCCGTCTTCCCCGAGGAAGCTTAAATTTTCAGATAAAATGGAAAACGATGACCTTACCGCTTAATTTTGCGATATTTACAATCAAAAACATTCTCTAATATCTTAATTGCAACTGGAGAATTCTCAAGGAGGTATACGAGATAGGGGCAGCTCATTAATCTATAGGTACAATTTTGGAATAATTATGGATTAATTATTTTAGGTAAGGGATGATCCTCTTAAGTCAAAATTGCTTATTATGAAGTTAAAAATTAATTTAATGTGCTGATTAATTCTTGTGTTTTAATTAATTCGATCTACCTCCACTCAAGACCTTTCTTGGGGGGGGGGGTGCTATAAACAATTTCCGCTGTAAATCCTGCTGATAATATCCGAATTACTTTCTAGCCTTCACTGATTAATTATTTAGAATTAAACACCTTTTTTTGGTTCCAATAGTGCGGATGTTCAGAAAAAAAAATGGCCTAAGTAGCCAACTTCCTGAGCACTGTTCCTTATGGAAGACCGTGCCTATACCTGCTTGAATTTGAAGTGGTCCTGTAGGTCTGTTCCCGTTCTGTTAAGGGGGAACACCAGGTTAACACGGAAACTTTGGGAAAATAAAACCGGAAGGGAAGTTGGTGATTCAAGGTGCTATTGTAATGTTATTAAGAGGACGCTATACCTGACGATGCATTTTTTGCCGCCCATAAGATTAACATTGCGAGCGGTGATTCATTTTCAAGGTTTACCCTTGGTTGGAAAGACACAAAATTTTGCCTGTACCTAGCCCTAACAATGTTCTAGGGAGTGTTCGAAGAAGATTTCCCAATTTCTCACTGGTTTCTTTTATTGCAACTGTTTTGCAAATGCTAGCATCGCATACCTCAAGAAAAGTGCTGTATCTCCAAAACCAGTAAAAAAATGGGAAATCTGCTTCGAACACTCCCTAGAACATTGTTAGGGCTAGGTACAGGCAAAATTTTGTGTCTTTCCAACGAAGGGTAAACCTTGAAAATGAATCGCCGCTCGCAATGTTAATCTTATGGGCGGCAAAAAATGCACCGTCAGGTATAGCGGACCCTTAACTTGTTAAGAGAACGGAAATACCCCATTGGCGAGTAGAGATACAATTTCTCTAGTGAATGTGTTAAAATCATATAGAACACCCTCTAAAGTAAGAACTTTCGACCCCCGAGAGGATGAGGAAGGTCAAGAGTTCCCCTGTGAATGTGTGGTGCTTGAAGGCACTCAGCAGTTATTACGTTAAACCCTTCCCTTGAGCCCATCTTTAGAAATTTCAGCATTCATTTTAAAAAGTGCTGATTCCTAAATTATTAGGGGAGCTTTCACAAGATACTCTCTATAACGAAACCTCCCTTTAACGAACGAACACCCTGGACCCTTGACATCTTTATAGAGAGACGAGTGTATCTCCGAACTAGTGTTGCACGATGTTCTTGTTCTCGCAAAGCGACTCTTGCTCTTGTTCTTGCAGTAGAAATTATTTCCTGCTCTTGTTCTTGATCTTGCAGCTAGACTCTACCAATTTCTTGCATACACATGGAAATTTCTGCGGTTATAATGTGGTTTATTGCCTACCGAACGGCCATTTCAAGTGCAATCTATCGTCGCATAGACAGCAGAGTTTTTTGTACAAAATATGGACTGAAATCCATGAATGAAGCTTTGGAAAAAAACTGCCTGGGTTTATGCAAGACTCTTGCGAGAACTCTTGCAAGAGAAATAATAGATGGAACAATCCTCACTTTAGTTTAACTGGAGATTAGTACAATGTTTATCTTGCACGAACTTGAACCTGTTACTCTACCTAACCTAACCTAACTAGCCTTGTACCTTCTAGGTAAGAGGTCATCAGCTCGCAGACTGGAGTAGACACAGAATGCAATAAGTAAAAGAAATGAATGGGTCGCATTTGATATCTGAAGACAAACTTGGTGCATTTTAAAGATAAGCAATGGACCCGAAAATGACAAAGCGTCTGAAATGAAACTTTTATGTAGTTTGTTAAATGAAAAAGAAACTACGTAGTATTATGGCTATGGTGAGCTATAGAATAAGATAAAAAGCACAACCCCCCGTTATCAGGCCCTTCCCCCACACTTACCACAAAAACAAGCTCGTACATCATTTTAAACGGTTTTTTTGTTACATCTACTGTGGTCAAGACTGTGTGATTTTTTTTATCACGGATATTTCTCCATATATCTTTAAGGGAATAGAAAAATGATTAAGGCTGAATTTCATCACCTCACTAGAATGCCTCCTAACGATCGAATTGATATCTTATCGTTAAAGTAGCCGAAAACTTATCCTATCGTTAAACGTTCACTATAAAATAATATTTAACGTTCTTTTTGTTGTTTATGGATTCTTGTACATCCAGCTCTATACTTGATGATAACTTGGGATGTGATTGGTGGTAGGTATGTTTCGTGGCACGAGAATTCCGTTGCATAGGCAACCGTCAACTTTGTTTTGGTGTATTTTTCAACAATTTCAAGTAAAAATGGAAAATAAACATGTAAAACACCCTAATTTTTCTGAGAAAGAAGTTAAATTGTTGATTAGACTACAATCCCTGCCTGTTTTGCACCAGGTATGAAAGTTATCGTTTTCAATAATGCACTGATAATCTACTCGAAAGCTAACGATAAGATAAGGGCACTATAATCAGGATGGTGAAAGCCGCTAACGATAAGATAGCGCTATAGTGTACTCTATAGTCTACACTATAAAGTGGTGAAATCCAGCCTAAGGGTGTCAGCACTAGTGCGTTTCGCCAAAGACCCGTCTCGGCTGAAGCCAGACAAAAGTGGGCCGAAGCCGAAGTACATACACAACGGGCGGTCCTCAGCTTTATGGCCCATGCCCTCGTGTATGGGACGTGGGCCGAAATACGTACTGGCCCACCTCCGGCCGACACAGAGCCTTGGTGTATCTGGGCCATCAGACGTGTGGTTGACAGACCCTACAGCTTGGCGCCATTCAAAAAATAAACGTGAAATGAAATGAATATGCATTTGTAATTTAGCACGGAAGCGAATGCTTAGTCCGCGCATAACCTACTTTACATACATAGCCTTTTTTACGAGGGACCATATTTCAGACTTTGTTTATTTGAGTGCTGCCCAGTTACTTATGCAACACGAGCAGAGGGTCACTGCTTTCCATTAATAAGAACTGACCTTACATGCTTTCGAATTTGAAATTCATACAACACTCACCCAACCATTTGTCTACGCAAATGTAACCACTCTGCATTGAAATATATATATATATATATATATATATATATATTCCTGATTACTTTCAAACTAAGTTAGTAGAGGGATGGGGGGGGACCAGACAAGCCCAGCAACTAGGCCAGTTCAAGAAATAACCATCGTGCTCGTGCTCGTACACGACGGGGGCCTACAGTTTTGGGTGGATTCCAAACTACCATATGTAGACCTCAAGACTAACCCGAGTTTACACACATCTTCGGTAGGAATCCTCGAAGTATTGACGAATCGGATACATTCTCGAGGTAACAAAGAAAACGGTCTACCATGAAGAATCTTCAATGTAACAAGTTTGCTGTTGTTTCAAAAGCACATGCATTCTTTCACAAGTTCTTGAACGACTTGAGTAAGTTCCATTCATTCATCGAATGGCCGTTCGGAAAAAAAAACAAAAGAAACAAAGAGTGAGAGAGGTGGCTGGTGAGAGAAGTGGGGAGAAGAGCACGACTCCCAGGGAGAGAGGTGATGAATCCCCGCCGCGTTTTCCTCCTAAGTAAATATCCGGGATACGTCACCGCCAAGGCTCCGAGGAAGCCTCCTTCATTAGCTCACATCCATTTCTTTTACAAATGGAGTCAATTTCGGAAATAAAATTAAAAAATACAATCATTTTTCATTCTCTTCTTTTAGGTAGATTTCGAAGAAAAATCTACCTATTGTAGTCGTACCAGTAGTCTCACTTTTGAAAAATTTCTTCACAGTTCTTCTTTTTATGACCCCTGGATCCCAAAACCACCATTAGTTCAAAAGTTTATATATATATATCTATATATCATTTTCACTTCCTTGTGAACACGCTAGCAGCCGTATTTTTGAAAAATAATTGGTTTTGACTATTTAATAAAATATAAGGGACTAAAATCTCGGTCGAGATCGTTAATGGGGGAAATCGGACGAAGGGGGGGAAAATGGAGGGACTTTTTCGAAATCTGGTTTTTTGGCCATAACTCCCTTAATATTGCAACTAATGAAACGTGGTTTTCTCTGAGGGTCGTCTAACAGTACTACCTACAACTTTTCTTTGTAACGTTCTTTCATCCCACCCTTAATGGTTGAATAAGGGTGGAAAAAGAGGGTTTTGCGCAAATTCATAACTTGTGTCCTAGGGGTGTTATCGAGTTTTTTTTGTTTTGTAATGCATTTGCCTCAATTTTACCTACAACTTTTGTCTGAAAAAGTTTTTCGTCCGACGCACCGTTTAGGCAGGGGGTGGGGGGTTGAATTTTCAAAACGTCATAACTCACTTATTTGGTGAGATATTGAGTTTATTCTTTTTGCTATGAGTTTCTATTAATACTATCTACAACTTTTGTCTGAAAAAGTTTTTTTGTAAAATCACTTTCATTTTCTTGTTAAGTGGGGGGGGGGGGGGGGGGGGGGGTGAAATTTCAAAACTCAATTCCTCCGTTGTTATTGTAGATAATTCATTTGGGTCAACTGAAAATCTTCTTAACCGTCTTTCTAAATGATTTTAGACTGCTTTTAGTGGATGGAAGTAATCTTCGAAATCTACCTACGCCTTTCGGGGCTGCCGAAAGGGATTTTTTTTTTCGCCCGTATGGGCTGAAAAATTTATGTTGTGCGAAATTTTGATTTTCAGATTTTCATTGCAAAAGGCGTTTCAGAAGTCCCAGATACCACAAAAGTGATTTTTAGGTCATGTCCGTCCGTCCGTATGTTCGTCTGTAGCGCGGCTAGAGGTCACACCAGTCAGCCGATTTGGCTTAAATTTGGAAAATAGATGTCTAAAATCAGTTCCGAGATACATTTATAATATTATTTTGATAACTCAAAAATTTCGCCCGCTATTGTCACAAAAATGTCAAAAAAAATTCAAAATCGTGTTTTTGATTACTCGAAATGCTCTTGACGGTACAATAATCAAGTCAGAACCTTCAAAATTTGCAGTTGTGTTCGTAGATAGATGTTCCAGGACAATTTTCATCACTTTTGAGATGGGCCGAAAATCGAGGCCAAAATTGGCCCATACGTGATAACCTTAGCCTTAGGGTCCGATTACACCTTACAATAAATATATGATCCTATTTTTATATGATCCTATTTTTTTAGCATCATAAAAATTTTAGAAAAACTGCAATACACTTGACAATAAAAATAGGATCATGTTTAGCAAAGACGCCAACTTGACATGGTAAAAAAATAGAATTTCGAAGATTTTTAGGGTCCTTTTTTGAACCGTTTTAGGTTAAATAATTTCTGCTATATTCTTTCAATTCATCGTTATAAGAAATTCGTACTCCTCCACATTTTCTATTAAAATACGGGTCATTTCCATTCCACTTACCTCAGCCGCCATTTTCAACCAAACAACAACAAACACACGCAGCATAGAGGAAGGTAGTTGCAGCAGTTATGATACAATTTGTACCGGCCGATACAAATTGTATCATAATTGACTCAATTCACTTTACACCTTACAATTTTTCTTGATCATATTTTTTTATGATCCTATTTGGATTGGAAATTGTAAGGTGTAATCGGGGGCTTAGCCCCATGAACACTATTCGCCGGATTTTTACAAAATGAAGTGAAAAAATAATTACATAACAAAAAATCAAAAGGTTTGTTCTTCAGTAGCGCAAAAAGTGCGACCATTGTCGGACCCTTTATTTCGTATAGTACCCGGAACGGTAACCCGTTCAAAAATTCCAACCCTAGCTGTTACTGGAAAACGAAAATTATTGAATGATAGAAATGGAGGTGCAGGAGGCCTCTATAGGGAATCGATGGTTTTTCCAATACTTCAATACACAACATACTGTGTTTTTCTAATGCCGCAGCTAAAGGCTGGTGGCTAAAAATTTGGGACTCAGGAGAAGTAAAAATAATGGGAAAATTAGTAACCTGAAAACTCCAATAGAGGAAAAACTTTTTTTTTTTTTTTTTGTTTCATAGGGCGTGAGGGAATGACAACAGTGGTGAAAAGGAGTTGAAGCTTGTGTGCTCTTGAAAATAGCTGAATATGGAGCCATAGCAAGACCGGGAAAGGAAACCTATATAATGGTAACAACCTCCAAAACAACCCTTCAAACTTTCGAGTATATTTTGAATGCCTGGCTGGCTGATTATGGAGGAAAAGCCAGAGCAGTATATGGGAGGGCTTCGCTGAACAAAAAGCGAACCCAGCCCTTGAGAAGACCTAAATGGTACCTACAAAAAAAAAACACAACAAAAGACTTTTCCTCCCACGTTAGTTTATATAAAATCAACCCCCTGTCAAGAAAAACCCAGGCCTTTTCCCTTATTTTTTTTCTCCAAGAAACCTGACGTTTTCAGTAATGAATAGCTTTCTGCGGCTAAAAACAAAGCAGAAGGGGGTCTTGGCATGTGTTCGGAAGCTGGAAAAAAATGAAAGAAAGTTCGTAATGATAAATATAAAATCGAAGAGCGGAACAATGAGGCGACAGCAAGGCCCATTACAACAGAAAAGAATTTTTCCATAGAAAAAGAGTTCCCGTTGCTTTTTCCAGAAACCTCGTCTCCATCCAGGCTGCGGGAGGGAGGGGTGGGGGGGGGGGGGGGGGTGTTCAATGGCAAAAAGTATCCCCGTGTCAATGTCAGGGACCCTTTTTTTCTATGTAGCCCCCAGGAGCATACAAAAACCTCCAAAAGGCAGAATTCTGTCTTTTTTTTAAATTGAGATTTTTTTAAAGAATTTCAGGAATTTTTCGCATTGAAAAATAATATTGTTCTGCGATATCAAAGTCAAGTTTTGAAGTATAGAGTGGTGGATTACGTAAGCATTCCTGAAGGGAACGCGGGTTTGGTTTGAGTTCATACCGAAGTTTTGAAGTGTAGGGTTGAATTTCACATAGGAACCCTTACCTAGGATGAACATTTTTCATTTTCCATTGTTCGCAAATATGCTAGGTATATATAGAATAAAGATTTTCCGCAATGCCCCACCTCTACTTCGCTTCGTACCACTAAGGTAAACGATACCTAAAAAAATTGTCCAAAATTATTACTCAATCTGGCGTTAAAAATACATAATATTATATTTCAGAACATTTAAATATCCAACAGTCTCCTAAAAAAATTGTATGAAAAATCATCATGCTGCCACGTGTATTTCGCCTTAGCACTAAGGAAAGCTTTGATTTTTTGTTTCAGCTGTACGATGGCGTAAGCTTGGTGATACTTCCCCTCTTTATCCACGCCGAAAGAAGTTACTACAGCGGCAACGATACCAAACCTCGCAGCTCAAGCTTTTTGGAAACCGACACTATTTCACCCAGTGAGTACAAAAAATGAAAAATCTTAAGATTTTTTTTTTACTTCTTATTTTAAGGGTCCGCTATACCTGACGGTGCATTTTTTGCCGCCCATAAGATTAACATTGCGAGCGGCCATTCATTTTCAAGGTTTACCCTTGGTTGGAAAGACACAAAATTTTGCCTGTACCTAGCCCTAACAATGTTCTAGGGAGTGCTCGAAGCAGATTTCCCAATTTCTCACTGGTTTCTTTTATTGCAACTGTTTTGCAAATGCTAGCATCGCATACCTCAAGAAAAGTGCTGTATCTCGAAAACCAGTAAAAAATTGGGAAATCTGCTTCGATCACGACCTAGAACATTATTAGGGCTAGGTACAGGCAAAATTTTATGTCTTTCCAACCAAGGGTAAACCTTGAAAATGAATCGCCGCTCGCAATGTTAATCTTATGGGCGGCAAAAAATGCACCGTCAGGTATAGCGGACCCTTAAGCTTGCCGACAAGCCAAGGTATGCATTAGGTGCTTACTGGTTTTCCTACCTACTCACCCAGTATTGTACTAGGAGAAAACTATACGAAAGGAGAAACATTTGAACCTGACGTCTCCAGCTTACCAAATCTATACGCCTTCCTATTTATTAAGTTTCGCTACATCTATGTCAGGCTAAGGAGTTTGGATCATCAGATCCAAAAGTATACCAACAGAATTCAACTCAAATATTAAATTTTAATTTAAGTAATTTCAGAGTTGTTTGGCTAAAAGGGAGTCAATACGATTTCCGTACTAAATTTAAATGAAGCAACAACAAGAAAATAATCCACTAAGCGTGCGACTTTTCCAAAATAAGATCTGCACTACCCCGGCGGGGACTCTAGATCTTATAGAGTCCACAATAACGTTCTTACCTAAATGCCTAATCCAAAATTGTATATTAAGGTTGTAGGTACGATGCTGTTTGTTTACGTTCCTTAATGACACGATTCATAAAGGGTGGATTTCACCAGTTCCTAATAAGGTCTACTTTAGTATCCCCTAAAAGTTCACTATAGCCTTATCCTCAAGAAAAGAAACGTCGGTGCCTTCACGGTTCTGCCGGTAGCGCCCTTATCACATCGTTACCTATACTAGACTTTTAACAGTAAGGTACCTGTAGTTTTCGGAAAGATAAATTTACACACTTTATCTGCACGATAAGAAACTTGTGAAAGTTAACCCATAGTTAGGTATATCACAACGGCCTCGATATCCGAGTGGACTAAATGGTCGACTTTTGAGGAGCAGAGAGAGCCGGGTCACACCGGTTCGATCCCAATCCTACCAAAAAGTTTTTCTGCTCGGCATTCACCTCTGATATGTTCAGCATTTCAAGTGAAATGTATATCGAGGCTGTGGTGGTATCGGAACCCACCTAAAACTGTAGGTCCCCATCGTTTACTCGATGGCTGGGGAGCTGGTATTTGGTAGTGCTGCCAGCTGAGCACAATGGGTAGTTCTTGAAAACGGTTTAGTTGCTGGGCTTGTCCCCCCCAACCCTCTGCTCTGCTAGGTATATCACAGCTGGGAATTACGACTATGAAATAAATTTGGATATAGAATAGCACTGAGTTATGCTGTCGAAATCTGTAACTTATACTGTAGTTAGGATTTTTTCGAAAAAAGAAAATGCTTTTCCTTTCGAGAAAACGCTGGGAAATAAAGGTTTGATAATTAAGGAAAAGTGGGTTCTAATTAGAAACTGGGAAATTACTTTTTCTCATTGGTGGAGAACCAGTGTATCTTTGTCACGTCCCTTGTTACTTATTTCTTTTGGTATCTTCCATGGTTTCCGATGGTTTCTTTTAGGAAAATAAGAAACAACTTCCAAGATGGCAGAATTGAGCAAAGTTACCTACTTCTCATGTTGTGATTTTAAGATAGAGTATTTTTGCATGGACAAAGTCCATAACGCTGAATATACATTCTATTTTATTGGATATTAAAATATTCTTAAATATAATATGTCTTTTTAACGTTATTACTCATGAGGCTATGTTGTGATTCCACGATCGGTTAATTTTGGATAATTTTTTTGGTGACAAAAATCATTCGATGGTAAAATTACAACATAGCCTCATGAGTAATGACTTTAAAAAATACACATTATATTTCAGAGTATTTAAATATCCAATAGCTTTCTCACAAAGTTTGAAGTCCGAACGTAAAAAAATAGCGTAAGGTATTATGAGTTATGACATATAAATTATCCTGTTTTACGAGAAGTATAGATACAATTTTCGATTCTTCCTTTTATTTTGTTATCTATCTCAAAAACTGTTTGCTTGGAATAAAAAAGAAAGTGTTTTTATCCGCAGAGATTCAAGAGCGTTTCTTCTTCAGAGATCATTACTTTTTTGTTCCAACCTTCCAAAGATCATCAACTAACATCCAAAACTTTACCGAAAACTCACAACTCTTGAGCCAGCAAAAAATGGACCCAAAAAGACCCAAATTCAGGGGTCGGCTTCGCAAACACTGCTGTTGGGAAACTTTTCGTGGTTGTAACTTAGGACTTCCTAATGTTCGCATAGTTTAATATGTGCAAATGCGGAGACATTTGTCTCCTCAACCCTTTACCGTCTCTCAAATACAACTTATGCTCGACGGATTTGATTTGTTTACTTTACGTACCACAGAACTTTACTTCCGAGGGGTTAACCACTCGTTGGGAATCTCGTTGGGAATCATTGGAAATCTTTATGAAATCTCAGGGCATCTTGGAATTTTTTGTATTGGTTACCCCTTCGGGGTTCATCATTCTATGAATATCATTGGGAATCTTTGGAAATCTTTATGGAATCTCAAGGAATCTCTGGAGTGGTTACCCCCTCGTTTACTTCCGAGGCAGCGTCCCATCAAGCCCGGTTAACAGTTAACCTTCGGTTAAAGTCGGTTTCAACATGAATTTGAATTTAACTGGAGTTTAGCTGCCAACCGAGTATGGTGGGACGCACTATCAGTTACCCTACCTAAAGGTTAAGCTGTATACATAGGGTCGTCATAACTAGTTGCTAAGTGTTTTCCAAAAGCAGGCATAAGTGCACATAAACAATTTCAACACCCACGGCGCTCAGCTTATTAATTTAGGTTATTTGGTTAGTTAGTTTTTTTGACCGAAGCCTATTTAGGAGTGGGCCGAAGCCAAAACATCCATGTGGCAAGCGGAAAATTTTTCCGCTCCGCCGGGATTCGAACCCGGACCTGTCAGGACACAAAGCGGACCCCTAGACCGCTCAGCCACTGAGAGGCAATACAGTACTATGAGCCGGATTTACGCAGTAGCAAGGATCAGACCTATAAATCAAGAAGATCCAGGATCTAGTGAACCTTGACCAGTTGTGATGGGTGTCTGACCTTCATCCGCTAGGGGAAAACCGAAGGGTTAACCACTCGTTGGGAATCTCGTTGGGAATCATTGGGAATCTTTATGAAATCTCAGGGAATCTTGGAATTTTTTTTGACTGGTTACCCCTTCGGGGTTCATCTTTCTATGAATATCGTTGGGAATCTTTGTAAATCTTTATGGAATCTCAGTGGAATCTCAAGGAATCTCTGGAGTGGTTACCCCTTCGGGGAAAAATCGACTGTCTGGAGTGATTCTGAACAAATCATCCTCTTTTGTACATATAGGTCACGAAAGAGTGTGTAGCATCCATGTGGTCATAAACGAGAAGTCTGGCATCTATACCGGTATTTGAACCCCTGAGCTCTCAGAACGCGAGTCCGCCTGTCAGACCATCACTTGGATGCTGTGAAGGACCACCTCTATCTAGCCATTTTTGATAGCGTGGGATGGAGTATATAGGCACCGATATAGGGCAGGGTAGAGGACTTGATCATGCCATCATGCCAGGTCCTTAAGAGGACGCTATACCTGACGATGCATTTTTTGCCGCCCATAAGATTAACATTGCGAGCGGCGATTCATTTTCAAGGTTTACCCTTGGTTGGAAAGACACAAAATTTTGCTTGTACCTAGCCCTAACAATGTTCTAGGGAGTGTTCGAAGCAGATTTCCCAATTTCTCACTGGTTTCTTTTATTGCAACTGTTTTGCAAATGCTAGCATCGCATACCTCAATAAAAGTGCTCTATATCTCGAAAACCAGTAAAAAAAAATGGGAAATCTGCTTCGAACACTCCCTAGAACATTGTTAGGGCTAGGTACAGGCAAAATTTTGTGTCTTCCCAACCAAGGGTAAACCTTGAAAATGAATCGCCGCTCGCAATGTTAATCTTATGGGCGGCAAAAAATGCATCGTCAGGTATAGCGTCCTCTTAAAGGGGTCATTCATCAATTATAGCCACATCTTCAAATTGGCAACAGACTTAAAACCCCTTGAGGGACTGTCACCTTCCCTTTGACACTTAAGCAGTGGAAAGTGATTGATTCTGTCATGCCTCGAACACGAAAATTAATCAAATGAGAGGTATATAATTAATTAATCGGACCACCGAAGCAAATGTTAAGTCTTGAACAAACTCCTCACTGAGTTGACAGCAATTTCGAATATTAATCATTCACGACTGTGCAATTTCCCTACCGTGCCGAGTAATTATCTTTTCTCCGAAGCAATCATGAAATTTTCGAGGAAATAGGGCGGTACTTATTTTGTTCACAATATAACCTTTAGTGATGCACGATGCAAGAACAAGAACAAGAAACGGTATTTATTGTTCTTGTTCTCGCAAAGCGACTCTTGCTCTTGTTCTTGCAGTAAAAATCCTATATTGCTCCTGTTCTAGTTCTTGCAGTAGAAATTATTTCTTGCTCTTGTTCTTGTTCTTGCTGCGAGACTCTTGCAATTTCTTGCATACACACGGAATTTTCTGCTGTTAATATGCTCAATTGCATTAAATAACCGTTTCAACTGGAATCGTCACCCCTATATAGTGCAAATGGCGATTCTACGTGGGCGGTGGGGAACTAGAATTTCCATTTCTACGCATTATTTTTTTTCTCAGTGTACCGAGCGGCCATTTCAAGTGTAATCTATCGTCGCATAGTTGGACCACAACACGATAGATATCAGTAAAGTATATTTAGTGTAGTACGTGGGTAGTTCCTGTCTAAGGCTGAATTTCACCACCTCACGATAGTGCATCCTATACCGATCGAATAGCTATCGAATCGGTAAACCCAGCCGTTAAACTTATCCTATCATTAGTTTTGTCGTGTCACTAGAATTCGTCTGTTTTGTTTACGTCAACTTCGTTTAGGTGTACGTTTATTGAACGTTTCAATAATGTCAACTTAAAAATAGAAAATAAACGGGGAAAAACACACTAATTTTTCGGAGAAAGGTATTAAATAGTTGGGTAGACAACAATCCCTGCCCGTTTCCCACCCAAACAAGTCGAATAAGGTATGAAAGTTATTGTTATTGCTAACGCACGGATTCACTAACGATAAGATCAGGGTGCTATCATCAGGATGGTGAAAGCCGTTAACTTTTTTTTAGCGATAGGATAGCGCTATCGTGTCCATGATAGTCTTCACGTTAAAGTGGTGAAATTCAGCCTAAATGAAAGGCAGCCAAGTGCGACAATGGTCCGACACTTTATTTGGAATTTCCGAGGGGTCAACCACTCGTTGGGAATCTCTTTGGGAATAATTGGAAATCTTTATGAAATCTCAGGGAATCTTGGAATTTTTTGGAGTGGTTACCCCTTTGGGGTTATTCTTTCTATGAATATCGTTGGGAATCTTTGGAAATCTTTATGGAATCTCAGGGAATCTCAAGGAATCTCTAGAGTGGTTACTCCCTCGGGAATTTCCAATTTCATTATTATTTTTGTACAGTCCCTTCAGGAAGTTCACTTTAAAATGACTCACTTTATATCCTCATTAACCTTTCGGTCTCAGCGAACGTTGAAAAGGCCGACCCGCAATATCCGAATGTCCTCAGCCCCAATTTACATTTTGACAGTACTGAAGCAGAGATCCTACTCATTATGTAAATGTAAATTCCCTAAAACTTTGTCGCTGTAACAATTACTATCACAGCAATATACAAATGGCGCTCAAGGCTTTCCTCGTATTAATTTTTCCGAAAGGCTAAGCTGGCTAGAATTAAATAAATAGAATATACGGAGTTATAAACTGCCAAGCAATGCTCTTTGTTTACATAACGAGTAACAACTTTATATCCCAAATCCCTCTCCAGGCATCGCACTGTAGATGATGCCGAACACCCCAAGGATATTCCATAACAAGGGCCCACAAACAACCACAAAAAATAACATTACAAGGTACAACAAATAAAATAAAATTAAAAATAAAAAAAAAAACGCGTAATGCAAAAATTCGTATTTTTTCCTTGTAATGATATCTCATTTTCCTAGGAAAAGTGCATAAAAATTAATGACTGTGTGTTGGTTTTACGATTGAGTGATATTTGTCGACAAATATTTTCTCCAAAATTAACCGATCGTAAAATCACCATAGTCACTTAATTTCGAATGTTAAAAAGACATATTATATTTCAGAATATTTATAAATCCAAAAGAATCCTCATGTAGTGCGCAGAAATAAACTCTCTATAGCGAGCTCTCTATATACAGAGCTCTCTCTATAGCGAGCTCTCTCTATAGCAAGTTCTCTTTATAGCGAACTCTCTATAGCGCGCTCTCTATATAGCAAGCTCTCTATAGCGAGCTCTCTCTATAGCAAGCTCTCTATAGCGAGCTCTCTCTATAGCGAGCTCTCTCTATAGCAAGCTCTCTATAGCGAGCTCTCTCTATAGCGAGCTCTCTCTATAGCAAGCTCTCTCTATAGCAAGTTATCTTTATAGCGAACTCTCTATAGCGCGCTCTCTATATAGCAAGCTCTCTATAGCAAGCTCTCTCTATAGCGAGCTCTCTATATAGCGAGCTCTCTGTATAGCAAGCTCTCTATAGTGAGCTCTCTCTATAGCGAGCTCTCTGTATAGCGAGCTCTCTCTGTAGCGAGCTCTCTCTATAGCGAGCTCTCTCTATAGCAAGCTCTCTATAGTGAGCTCTCTCTATAGCGAGCTCTCTGTATAGCGAGCTCTCTCTGTAGCAACCTCTCTCTATAGCAAGCTCTCTCTATAGCGAGCTCTCTCTATAGCGAGCTCTCTCTATAGGAAGCTCTCTATAGCGAGCTCTTTATATTTCTGTGGTCCCTTGGCAGTCGTTACAACAAGTATTCCACTCTTTCCCACTTGGCAATTTCATGATACCATGTTAAAACATTACAAGGAAGGTCGAGGTGGAGCATTAACTGAGTAAACAAGTCATTTATCATCGCAGTGAGCTGAGAAATGGAGATGATTTCAAATTGTTTGAGTCGTTTACGTTAATTGCCCCTGGGATAGTTCTCTCAGCTTCAAGGGAATCGCTAACCAGTCCCAAGTATTTTTATGGTTTTATGTTGTTTGTTTTTCAACACGAGCTTTGCATAAGTATGAATGCTGGCAAACACACTTTGTGCTATCGCGCAGCTGAGGGTTTCTTTTATAAACCTAAGAAAAAATAGCTGTAGGGCTTTTTCCAAGGACAGGGTTGTAGAATTAAAAAATGGAATAAAATTTGCGCGAACTTCCACTGATCAGCAATACGCCTACGGTTTGTCGTACCAATTTGTTAAGTTTCTTCCATGGTTCCTGGAAACTCTTAGTACATATTCTAAGAACATATTTTTTCAGATAGGTACGTTGTCAGGTATTTTTGCGATGGGGTCCTACAGTTTTAGGGGGGTTCCTAACCACCACAGCCTTGATATAGATAAAAATTCCACTTGACACATCAGTGGTGAATGCCGATCGGGAAAAATTTCTGTGGGGTCGGAATCGAACCGTTGAGATACCTATTGCTGAAAAAACAGTATTGTATACAGGTTGTTTCCGGATGACGGGGCAAAAAAAATATGGCGGGTAGGTACACCCCCATAGACCATTTTTGGCTAATACATGTGGGGTCGCAGGTCCTTCCTAACTGAGATACAGGGCCGGAACCAGTCAATTTGACAAATGGTTTTTTGCCCTTTTCTCGCTAACGACTTATAATAGCGAAAAAATAAGTGCAGTTTGGGTACCATTATTAAGGATGCCGCATCGAATGGTGGTGTCAGTTTTTCAAAATACAGTTTCAAAATGGCAGATTCAAGATGGCGGCTATCATTTTTATCTCCGATCTCAATGAAAATTGGTGGTTAGGGGTTTTCAGGCATGCTGAAAATGATTCTGAAAAAAGTTTTTGAAAATTCGAAAACTTTTGTTTTTCTGCCACTCTTATAATTTCATGAAACTCATTCAATTTGTATGAAATTTACATTGTAGTAACTGATAGACCTACTTATTGAAAATTTGTAAAAAGTTTTAAAAAAATCGCACGCGTTTCAAAATGGCGGTGTCGTGATAGTCGTTTCATGGTTCCGATCAGCATGAAATTTATAGCACAGTAGTTCGTAGACTTACTTATTTAAAATCCATAAGAAGTTTTCAAAAAGTTGCACTCGTTTCAAAATGGCGGCGTCCTAAAATTTCCTTAAAGTTGTCATAGACTCATCAGATTTGCATGAAATTTGACGAGTATTGTTATTAAATTCTTATTATTTCATGATTAAACACATTGCTGGACATTCTCACACAACATTTTGTAACGGACCCAACTTTCTGATTAATTTGATTATTTCACGTTATCCAGGTACCCATGTACGAGGAACCCACCTAATTGCCTACCCTAACTTTATTTCCGTGAATTTTTACATAACTGTTTCAGATTATTGTTTGTAATTCCTACATACATTAAATTATCAAATTTTGCAAAAATCGGACAAGGTCTACTTCACCTTAAGAGTAACTTCAGGACGCCACCATTTTGAAACGCGAGCGATTTTTTGAAAACTTTTTACATATTTTCAATAAGTAGGTCTATCAGTTACTACACTGTAAATTTCATACAAATCGAATGAGTTTCATGAAATTATAAGAGTGGCAGAAAAACAAAAGTTTTCGAATTTTCAAAAACTTTTTTCAGAATCATTTTCAGCATGCCTGAAAACCCCTAACCACCAATTTTCATTGAGATCGGAGAAAAAAATGATAGCCGCCATCTTGAATCTGCCATTTTGAAACTGAATTTTGAAAAACTGATACCACCATTCGATGCGGCATCCTTAAAATGGTACCCAAACTGCACTTATTTTTTCGCTATTATAAGTCGTTAGCGAGAAAAGGGCAAAAAACCATTTGTCAAATTGACTGGTTCCGGCCCTGTATCTCAGTTAAGAAGGACCTGCGACCCCACATGTATTGGCCAAAAATGGTCTATGGGGGTGTACCTACCCGCCATATTTTTTTTGCCCCGTCATCCGGAAACACCCTGTATATGCTATGGGTTAATACTAATGAAAATGTAAACGAATTCAATACACGTTTATTATTATTATATTATATTAATTACTCCTATATTATATGTATATTATCTACGTTTTTTTCTATTTTCAGCAACAATGGTATTCAACGTGCTGATGCTTATTTGCGCGTGCCTCAGTCTCGTCGCGTCTTTTCTACTTCTCTACGGGCTTCAAAAAGTAAGTTACCTGTCCACTTTTACATCATAATAAATTCCCCCTAGCCATGTACCTACCTACCTACCTAGCAATAAGAAAATAAACTGAATATCATTTTTCTCCCAAAAAGAATAAAGGGTCCGACAAAAGTCGCACTTAACTTTCTCGTCATTCTGGTTGTAACGCAAATTTAAATTTTTCGCTTTTAAACTATGCATAGAATTTTAAGTAAAGTACCCATGTACAAGAGATCAAAGACGTCGCACTAAAGACGCTTTGTCACATTGTCGATTTCCATTTAAAAAGTGCTCGAAAAGATAATAACTGTGTTTCAGAAATTTTAAGACGAGAGTAAAACCTGTGACGTCACAGGTTAATCTTCGGCACCATCGGAAGCTCAATCTTATATAGGCATTGCTTAACAAGCCACCTCCAATTAGAGAGGCTCCCTCAAAAGGCGCTAATCCTACTTAATCATAGGGGTAGGTACTTATTCGTATTTTCAAAAGGGATTATTTTCTAATGAAGCTGCAAATGGAAAATGGAGAAGGAGTTTGCGAAAATTGGCTTGAAAGAAAATCCATGTTTAGGCAACTATAGCAACGACTTTAGTGCTAATGAGGTAAGAGGCAAGTTATTCCTTCTATACGTAACTTCCCGATAGCGTTATGTAACTAATAGCTGTACGTTATGTTACTTCCCCAAGACCCCTCCCCTTCGAAGGAACTTATAATAGCCCAGCTCTATCAAAACCCAGAACCCCAGCCATTGTGTTAGTACGGCGCGGTGGGGACTTACAGTTTTCGGTGGGTTCTGAACCACCACAGCCTCGACATGCACTTGACTTGAGATACTACAGGCACACTACAGGTTATGGGCCACCATACATTCGCTATTTTTCTATGTTCAAATTTCAAACTTGAGAAAACTATTGGATATTTGTGATTTTACCATCGAGTGATTTTTGTCACAAAAAAAATGTCCAAACTTAACCGTTCGTGAAAGCACAACATAGCCTCATGAGGAATGACGTTAAAAAGACATATTATATTTCAGAATATTTAAATATCCAATAGTTTTCTCACAAAGTTTGAAATCAGAACGTAAAAAAATAGCGAATGTATATTCAGCCTTAAATGCGGATCAGGAAATTTTTGGTAGGATCGGGATCGAACCGGTGTGACCCGGCCTCTCGGCTATTGGGAATATAAAGAAAAATCACCTTTCCCATGACCCGTTAACAAGCAGTGTAGAAATGTTGCCGGCCAAGCGCCGCCAATGCCTTCCCAGTGCATGTAAAGAGGTCCTTGCTCTGCACTTGGATTATTTCCCAGCCTTCCCAAGGGCGATGTAGTATAGCTGAGAGGGGAAGGCTCAGCTACTAGACCGTTACAACAATCATCCATTGTTGACAGCTTCTAACTGGGGTAGCGTATGATGAAGACCTACAGTTTTAGGTTCGTAATCACCACAGCCTTGATATACGCACTGACCATAAATATCAGAGGTAAATGCCGATTGCTATGATAACTGACTGTCAATGTCGTTTGGAGTCTCACTCCGTTCACCAAAAAATTTTGTCCTAACTTCAAGATATGAATGATAAAAATGATAAAAACCGCCAGGAGACAATCTAACTAATGCTCGCTATAACGAGAGTTCGCAATAGAAATGGTTTCAAAATGAGTCAGGGTGTGTCAAAATATACTGTAACGCGTGAGTCAGCTATTTTAGTAGTTTCACCATTTTCCTAAAGTGAACTATAATGTCTCCTATCGGGCAGATAGAGAAGATAAAGCTCATCGTATGTGTAGCTTATATGACAAGAACCATGCGATGGCATACTTTTAAGGCTGAATATACATTCGCTATTTCAAACTTTGTGAGAAAACTATTGGATATTTAAATATTCTCAAATATTTCTTTTTAACGTCATAACTCGTGAGGCTATGTTGTGATTTCACGATCGGTTAATTCTGGACAATTTTTTTGGTGACAAAAATCACTCGATCGTAAAATCACAACATAGCCTCATGAGTAATGACGTTAAAAAGACATATTATATTTCGGAATATTTAAATATCCAATAGTTTTCTCACAGAAATGGAACATAAAAAATAGCGAATGTATGGTGGCGCTTAAGGCTGTATATACATTCTCGACAAACTCCACCAAAGCCACTGTGCGAAAGTAAATATTCGACAAAACTAATGTTTACATATTAGTACAACCGGAGACTGGTAATTGCAATATCGTATTGGTTGTGTCTACTCTAAAAGCTAAACATAGTGTGCTATTTGAACGCGAAAAGAACGAGTGAAAGTAGGACACTATGTTTAGCTTTTACAGGAGAAAAAGTAGAGAAATGCTGTTGAAATTACCCACTTCCGTAAGTGAAATAAAAATTAGCAAAATGTAACATGGCTACGGTAAATAGTACAAACATTTATCAAGCTTTTCTACTAAATGTGACGATAAAATCTACATGTTTTAGTCCGAAACGTTACAAAAAAATATTCCGCGTGAGGTAGTGTTGTGTTTTCGAGATCTGTCAAAAAAACATGTGGACTGGTAGTTGACTGTTTAAAATCGCTCCTGTGGGCTTTTAACTCCATTTCATGCAAAAATACAACACTACCTCACGGCAAAGAGTCTCAGGTTTACATCCCCCTATAAACACTTTTCACTCGCCCTGTAACTTCGGAGTAGGGCTTGAAGTACGTAGCATTGAGAACCAAGTACGTGTATTCGACCTTAAGAAGTGGTAGAATTCACCCTAAGTAGATGAAGGACTGATGAGGAGATGGTGGTAAAAACAGGGTTGTAAACTGACAGACGGGCGCTGGCGCTTACTGACGGCCTGGAAATTTAATTAGCAGAAGCTTTAAACTCGTTCATTCTATCTTCGTTGCCACAGACTTGATCTTGAATAATTTTCATTTTCTCGGCGATCTACCAGTTTTCTCTAAGGTTTTTATCTTTTTTGGAGGATTTATAACATCCCCCAAGACCAAGATCCCCCCTTCTTTCCTTATCTTTAGGGGAAGGCTGAGATCGTCCTGTTGCTTGGCTTCCCCTCGACCCAGTAAAGGTGTAGTCGAAGTCAGAAAACGTTGGCCAAAACCCCCTTCCAGAAAATGGAAAAAGAGGGGAAATTCTTCCTAAGAAGGGTCTCAAAAAACGCTCGTTTTTTTGGGTTACACAAATGTTAAAAGATAGCCAATCACAGGGCAGGCTATATATCAGCCGGTCTATTCTGGATCTGTTAACCTCAAGTTAACGACTCTGATAACGACGAAGTGGTGTAGTTTTACCTATATTTTAGCATTAGGAGCTTAACGCCCGAGTTAACGACCAAGATCCATAATAGAGCTGCTGTATGGACACCATCATCTGCTCGACGGATAGCAGTCAATCCAATAATCCTATAGCTAAAGTTCCAGTTAAACTAACCTATGGTTAAAATCCATAAGATAAATATAAAGCACTTCTTGATTAAGATGACTGCGTATACAAACATCCCACGTAATTTAATTATAGCTCTAGTAAAATGACTGTTACCTCTGTTTCACATTTTACAATTATTTCGCTCCCCTCGGGATTACAAAGATTCCACAGTGGACAGCTTAATTACATTTTTCGCTTCAGCATTCCGGCGAATATTACATTAGGTTAACGCGTCCAAGCGTGGTTTTGTTAACACCCACTTTTAATCTTGTGTACAATACTGACATTTCTGGACCGTTAACAGTTAACCCTCCGATGAAGGTTTTGTAACGTCGTTGACGGCTGATTAATACTGTGCACAGTCAATGTTTTACTAAGAGCGACCACACAATCATGTTCGTTTACGTTTTTTTGTGCGCACTTTATGAGGAAACTATTGGTTATTTAAATGTCCTGAATCCTGAAATATAATATGTCTTTTTAACGTCATAAATTATGTGAGTATATTGTGATTTCACGATTGGTTAATTTTGGACAATTTTTTAGTTGACAAAAATCAATCGATCGTAAAATCATAACATGGCCTCATAAGTAATTATGAAGTTAAAAAGGCATATTATATTTCAGAACATTTAATATATCCAATAGTTTCCTAAAACGTAAACAAATACGATTGTGAGGTCGCCATACATATATACTACATATTACTTTTATGCTGAAATATACTATACGCTTCAAAAAA
Source organism: Mesopsocus fuscifrons (assembly GCA_950004255.1). Taxonomy (NCBI): domain Eukaryota; kingdom Metazoa; phylum Arthropoda; class Insecta; order Psocodea; family Mesopsocidae; genus Mesopsocus; species Mesopsocus fuscifrons. Next base: position 3,493,405 of record OX465375.1, read on the forward strand.
ATCCTAAAAGCTCAAGAGGGGTAAGGTTCCACCTTCCGTGTGTCCTTTGTACACCAAGAGATTCGGTCAGAATCACGACCAACAGTCAAGTTTTCCCCACCCAGGGAAGGCTAGGTATTCAGGCTGGGTTGGCCCAGTGCCGGGCAAAATTGACTGAACTGTTCCTGTACTGCAAGTTAGTAGATTAAGGGTGCGTCCCACCATACCCAGTTAAAATTAAACTGGAGATTTTGTCCTATGTTTACCATGTTAAATTTAACTTATAAGTTAAATATAACATGGTAAATCTCCAGTTTAATTTTAACTGGGCAGGGTGGGACAGCTAAACATGTCAATACATACTTTATAACCACAGCGGTCAATACATACTACATCTATTGGGAGTGACCCGAGGGGGTAGGGGGTAACCACTCCAGAGATTCCTTGAGATTCCACTGAGATTCCATAAAGATTTCCAAAGATTCCAAACGATATTCATAGAAAGATGAACCCCGAAGGGGTATCCACACCAAAAAAATCCCAAGATTCCCTGAGATTTCATAAAGATTTCCAAAGATTCCCAACGAGATTCCCAACGAGTGATTAACCCCTCGGAGTGACCCTATTCCCCCTATACCGAATCATCATTTTGTAAACTAGGTTAGGAAATGGTGACCGCAAAATGCAGGGCAGTGGAATAAACCACAGTGTTGGAAAGTTAGGACATTAGCGGTAAGTAACAGCTCTTGCAACAGCATTACTGCTTGCGGCTGTCGCCAAGGAAGCTGGAAAATAAATGACCCCGGGTCACAGATAGTGTAAGAAGAATTCAGACACTGCGGGCAAGAATACCAAGCAGGATCCGTGAATGGCGACAAAAGACTTCCGGTTGGTCACTGTTTCCGACAGCTCCATTCAAGAGTTGAAAAATTTGGGCGACTGATTTAGTACATGCCCGGTTTTATATAAATGGCTATTCGGGGTTCGTCCTCTTTGGACCTAAAACACTGTTGGACAAGGATTATTTTTTTATTTTTTACCCGAACACCAACCAAATTTATATATACCTATACTCGTCGGTGCTGACAGCCTTACTCAAAATTCTCGGGGGAACTTCCTCAGGCAAGTTATGCTGTCAGAAAAATTCTAAACCCATTTACAACCCCTCACCCCCCATCCGGGGTCAGTTTTGGTAGGTTCGCAAAACATCCCATGCGGGTATTCAAAATACTCGGGGAGACTTTCTGAGGCTAGATATTATGTCTTAAAGTTTCTCCGAGCTCCCCCCCCCCCCCCCCCCCCCCCCGGTGGTGTTTTGAGAGGTTTGAGAAATGTACCGTGTGGGGTATTGATATGCTCGGGGAGGCTTCCTTAGTCATGTTTGCTCATGCACTAGACGTTCCCTTGCACATGACTACACTTAAGTACCAAGAGGGGAACCGCTTTTCTAAAAGAAGCATACTTTAAATTTAATCCCCCTTTGAGAACGACGTAAAGTAACCAGCTTGAATAGCTCTCATTTTCACTTCCAACAAAAGAAGTAAATGGTGATTTAAAAGAAGACACTTAGTGAATTCAAATATAACTCAAAAAGGCAGAGGAAAGAAAAGGTCAAAGAGGTGAAAGCTATTACAGAAAAGAGCGGCTCTTTCTACGGATACTTATCTCCGCACCATTGGCCTGAAAAACTCAGCCACCAACAAGAATCTGTTTTTATTGTTTTCAAGCGTTATTAAATTTAGCTAAATTCAGCGAAGCGCGCCAGTTTTACTGCTCGCCCGCGTCAGTACGCAGCGTCACCCTCTGGAAAATTTCTGTGCTTTTGTTTAAGAAGGATTATGCTGTCGGAAGTGGAAGTTAAGGGGGTTCGAAAGTCACTCTTAAGGAAGTCACTCTTTTGCCATTGCTTGAACTACCAAAGCAAAAAATAAAAATTTATTCTGTGCATTAAGGGTCCGCTATACCTGACGATGCATTTTCAAGGTTTACCCTTGGTTGGAAAGACACAAAATTTTGCCTGTACCTAGCCCTAATAATGTTCTAGGTCGTGATCTAAGCAGATTTCCCAATTTTTTACTGGTTTTCGAGATATAGCACTTTTCTTGAGGTATGCGATGCTAGCATTTGCAAAACAGTTGCAATAAAAGAAACCAGCGAGAAATTGGGAAATCTGCCCTAGAACAGTGTTAGGGCTAGGTACAGGCAAAATTTTGTGTCTTTCCAACCAAGGATAAACCTTGAAAATGAATCGCCGCTCGCAATGTTAATCTTATGGGTGGCAAAAAATGCATCGTCAGGTATAGCGTCCTCTTAAGGTCGGAAAACACCACAACACAGATTGTATTTCAGAACGTGTACAAATATCCAAAAACTTCCTCAATAAATGGATAGAGGCAATGAACAACTGAGAAAAGGCGGTAGATATTTCTTCATTTGGGAGAATAAATACCTAATGTTGCCGAGTAATTTTTCTAATTTAGTTCTGTTATACCTAAGGAAAAATATTTTCTCTGCCTTGATGACTTACCTCTCCCCTTAAAGGATTCCCTATATTACATAAGGCAGGGCTAAAATTTTTATCCCTTGAGGAGAATTCTCTGGAGTAAAACCTTCGCCTTCCCGTCCCTTCGTACTCCCTTATGTCAAATACTTAGAATTTTCTTAGAAATAATTTTATATTCTGAGTTGTTAGCAGTGTGGAATTATCTTGGAGATAGACATGGGCCAAAGAAAACAGAATTCATTTCAAATTATTAAGATTACTGAAAGTTAACTCGCTCTGTTTACTGAAATTCCGGAATTCCAGCGTTTTAAATACAATTGATGCTATCCCACAACGCTACAAGATGAAATTTCAGCAATTTTGCCTATAAATCTTCGTTTTGTTTGTCTTTCTTGTGAAATTATCTGAAGTGGATTAATTTTGAAGCCTATCCCGGAAAATTTCAGAATTCTTATCGTGCTAAATATATAACAAGTCCACTTCCTTTTCACGAAATAATAATTAGAAACAAAATAACATAGTTCCCCTTGGTTGGGTAAATTTTGAATTTCGCCTCCTACCCCTCTGTAGGTTCTGTAGAGTTCCAGGGCAGTACTGAGGCAGATTCTAGAAAAATCAGCAAATCTGCCTCCACCTGCCAATATAACATTACCAAGGGGTTCACCACTCCAGGAATCTCGTTGTGAATCTCAGGAAATCATTGGAAATCTTTATGAAATGTTAGGGAATCCTGGAAATTTCTGGAGTGGTTAACACTTCGGGGTGTATCTTTCCACGAATCTCGTTGAGAATCTCAGGAAATCTCTGGAAATCTTTATGCTATCTCAGGCATTCTCAAGCAATCTCTGGAGTAGTTACCCCCTCGAACAGTACTATGGCTTCAGTTAGGCAAAACTCAGAGCCTTGTCTATACCAAGAGTAAAAAAATAATCCTCAGCTCGCAATATTAACCTTATGGATGAAAGAAACGCATCATCAGCTGTAGCAGAGCCTTAAACTATAGTTAGTAAATGTCCCGATATAATAATCTTGGGTTAAACGAATTAACGGAGAGTTAAACAGTAAGCCTAGTAGACTTTATTGGATAAGTTTCCTCCTTTGTTAATGAGGGAAAATCGCAAAGTTTAAAAAAGAGCGGGATGCCTATTTTACCGGAAACGGAAAAGGCTCACAAACTCTAATATAATTACTTTTGCGTAAACTTAAATTTTTTGTTTTCAAAAAGGAAAATAATAAAACAACGGTAAATGTTGAACATCAAACGGGACGCAGACGTAACATATAAAGTCTAAACTTCTTTCAGCCAGCCACTGGACTGAATAATAAACCCAAGGAAATACGCTAATGTAAACTTAAACGCTTGAAGCAAAAAAAGGGGGTGCGGAAACTTGGGGGTGTTTCGCTGGAAAATCGATGAAAAAGTTTAGGTTGGGAAGGAAGGGGTAAGCGCCCGAAGGTTGAGTAAGGGTATATAGGTATATAGGGATCAACAAGTCCTAGAGTGAGCTACTAAGCCCACCGCCTTCTCTGCTCTCCGCCAGAAACCAGAGGGCGAAATTCCCATCACGTTTCGTAACGTCCCACGTTCTGCTATACCTTCCACCGTTACGTGTTATTTAGCTTTTTGGAAAAATCGCGTATTCCCTCCGGTAGTTTTTTGTACTTTTTACCTCTTATGCATGGTTTAAATGATTTATTATCCTGAGAAAGTTACGAATGTGTTCTGGTGCAGCACATGTCTCTTGAATGTGTAATTTCGTCACGAATTTCTACATTTTCCACCACGTTAGTAGTAGACGGGTATGGGACAAACCTCGCAACTCAACGTCAACACGACGGGGTGGGTTCTTCCTGACCAGCATAATGCATTTCACTTCAAATGCTGAAAATATCAGGACAGGATTGGGATCGAACTTGTGTTTTCCTCTAAAACCTCCCACCCAGACCACTCAGCCATCTCCCGTGCTCACCAGTTTTATGTCTTCTTGTTTCAGGACAGCAGGATATTTCTAGTGCCGTGGATTTTCGCGTTTACGGCTCAAACGACGGTCGACCTAATGCACAATGTCTACCTGATTGCAGTCAATATTGAGGTAAGAAAACACTGAAAACAATTTCAAAATACCTCCCCTTTAAACTGAACCTTGAAAAATCAATGAAAAATTAGTCAAAATTATCCTGTAACCATTGATTTACGATTTATTAAAAAAATCTTACTCAGCAAATTATTATTATTTTTTTCAGATCGGGATCAATCCTGTAGCAACTATAATATACACATTCGACTTCTTTTTATTTGCCATGAATGTAAGTATCTCTGCCAAAATTTTAAACTAACAATTAGGTAAAAGCAAAAAGCGATTGATCTACCAACACACATTTTACGTATATCTGAATCCAAATTCCATAAGCCAGATATTGCACTAAGGCTGAATTTCACCACTTTCCGATAGTGTCTTTTAACGAGAGGATTTAACGAACGGGTTTAAGTTATCGTATGTTTAGCTTACGACAAATGCCTTGCGCTTGCACTTGTTTCTCTGCGATCGCACTTGTCGTAAGCTAAACATACGATAACGTAAATCCTCTCGTTATAAACACTATCGGAAAGTGGTGAAATTCAGCCTAAGAAACTTATTTTTTTTGACGTGTACACCAACTCTGCAATTACATAATCATGAATTCGCAGGCGTCAACTGTCAATTTATTTGACGTGTACACCGACTCTGCCATTACATAATCATGAATTCGCAGGCGTCAACTGTCAATTTATTTGACGTGTGCACCGACTCTGGAATTACATAATCATGAATTCGCAGGCTACAAATTGACATATGTATTCGATAACCAAATTTCTGATTTGTATATGGTTAAAAGTAGTTAAATAATTTTTTCCACTACAGCAGGAAAGTAAAATAGTTTCCATTTACTGAAAATAAGGCTATGGATAAAGCGAGACTTTCCTGTTATATAAAGGGAGTGTGCAAAGAAAAACATTCCTAAATAGGGCACTTTTATTCTTGAAAGGAAAATGTAGACAGAGACAGAGACCCAAGTCTAGACTGAGCTGGCAAAAAACGTGAGGTGAGAACTGTATTTTCTTCGTTCCTAAACAAACACTCATTCTCTCTATCCACTTCTCAAGCCAACCAGCGAACCAACTAACCAACCTCCCACACAACCATCTAACCAACTAACCAACCTCCAACACAACCAACTAACCAACTAACCAACCTCCAACACAACCAACTAATCAACCAACAAACTCCTTCCCATCAGGGCCGGAGTAACCTTCAATGAGGTCCTAAGCTAGACTCAATTTCTAGGCCCTTTTATTTTATTAGTTTTGTCATTTAGTGGCAAACGAAGCAGAACGTAGGGGGAAAAAACTAAAAAGGAACCTACTTTCGAGCGAGCGAAGCCGAAAATTTCAGTAATCTCCGTAAAATCTCCATATTTCCTAATTGTTTATTACGTTGGGGCCTACATTTGTAGGCCCCTTCAGAGCGTAGGCTATAGCTATAGCTTATTTAGCTTAAGAGGACGCTATACCTGACGATGCATTTTTTGCCGCCCATAAGATTAACATTGCGAGCGGCGATTCATTTTTAAGGATTACCCTTGGTTAGAAAGACACAAAATTTTGCCTGTACCTAGCAATAACAATGTTCTAGGGAGTGTTCGAAGCAGATTTTCCAATTTCTCACTGGTTTCTTTTATTGCAACTGTTTTGCAAATGCTAGCATCGCATACCTCAAGAAAAGTGCTGTATCTCGAAAACCAGTAAAAAAATGGGAAATCTGCTTCAAACACTCCCTAGAACATTGTTAGGGCTAGGTACAGGCAAAATTTTGTGTCTTTCCAACCAAGGGTAAACCTTGAAAATGAATCGCCGCTCGCAATGTTAATCTTATGGGCGGCAAAAAATGCACCGTCATGTATAGCGGACCCTTAATCCAGCACTGCTTGCCATAGGCGTCGGAAGAAGTGACAAGGCACCTAGGCCAGTAGGTCAGATGCGCTTCAACAAATCAACCATTGTACTCGTATCTCATGGGTGGCGAGCAAAAATTAATGTATCTATATGTACATTTCAATAAAACAAAAGAAAAATGTGAAAAAATGAAACCAAGCCACTCCTCCTCCTGTTTGACGGAGCGGTCACAATGTAATACAAGGAAAACGGAAACGATACAGAAGAAAGAGTCAAGCCCTATTTCTTTTCGTGCCGTCAGTTTTGAATTTAATAATACAAGACATGTTATACAATTTTCCAGTCGAGACAGGAGGAAAGGAAACGGTCCCATCGGAGCGTTTCTGTAAATACAGCTCTCCATATAATAAAGACAAATATGTTGCTCGAAGTAGGAAAACAAATTCAATTGCCTGTCATAGCAGAATATTATTTTTAAAGATGGGAACACTACTGGGCTGTCAACATTTATAAAATATCTTATATTTCAGATATATGCCTTGCTGTGTGTAGTCTCCCAGTACCAAGAATACAAAGCTGGCCGGGGAACAGCTGATGACCCTTGCAAGGTAAGTATAAAAAAAAAAAAAAAACTTACTGTTTACTGAGACTGTCCAATAACCTCGACCGGCATTCACCTCTGATGTTAATAACACGATGTCTAGGGGGCATGCCCAATACCTTTGCCCAAACCAAGAAAAATTTGGCCAACCCTAAATAAAACCTCAAAAAAGAAGAACCTGGATGATAAACATACAGAAAAATCTTAAAGACGAGGCTGCTGATCCATATTCCATGCTTTGTCACTACTAAACCTAAATCAGTTAACACAATTAATACTGAGGGTAGTACGATCAATTGAGTTAGTACCACAACAAAGTTCGAGGTAAATTTCATTATCAGAACAGGAGGCGTTGGGAGCATAAGCGTAGCAAGGCCCCCCCCCCCCATAAACCGTTTAGCCACCCCCAGGATTTTTCTGACCCACACATAAAGTCACATAAAGCCATGCCTACCCCCCCAGGTGAGGAGTAGGGGTGAGGGGGGTTTAGCCCCCCCCCCCAGGTTTTTGGTCCTGCTACGCTCATGGTGGACAGGCCCCAAACGAGACTTCGAATCTTCGGGGATAACATAGTAAATTAAATATACATAGAAAAAAATATTTTTTTCTTCTTTTCAAGCAAAATAGTGAACCGTTTTGATGTTTTGCCTTATACTGGAGTCCACAATGACCTCTTAAATTAAAAGCAAGACTGAGTAAAGAGGCCATGAACTCTTGCACATTATAGGACATTGCAAGAGTGCCAAGATTGGGGAACTAGTGAACTGAAGCGATGAACCTCTTGTCTTATCGCCCTCTTGCTGAACTTTTTATGGATACTATGAGTACTTTAAAAGAATACATTGACTTGGCCGAGCTCCAGCCAGTCTTTGTCGTATGTTATCTCTATGACATTGCTTTTTAAAATATTCCCATGGTTTAGTCTCTATTAGTTATTTTAAATCGAGCTTGAAGAGAAAGGTTTAAAGCATCTTGAAATGAAATGCTGAGATTTGTCCGGCTGGAAGCGTTTTTCGGCAGGATACTTGTTCACGGACCATTTGTTCCTACAGGCAAAACTTATCTTTCTTCATTTCGCCCCGAAAAATTGTCTTCCGGTTATAGATACACAGTGTCCTGGGCCGGAAGGACAAAGCAATAAGACGAGTCCCTGAGACCCAGAGATTCAATATTGCTACAATATTGCTCTGTATTTTTTTTAGAACCCATGTTCTAAGTATTCTATAGGATCTCATATTAATAGATTGATTCTTCTATTTTACAATTGAATCTTTCGGCTTATAACTTTCGAGAGAATATAGCTTGTAATTTTCTTGAGAGATTTTACAGAACCGGCGGACATTAGAAGGTTTTACCTCTGGTTTAGAAATCTTTTTGAGACATTGCGAAAACGTTGCTAGCAAATTGTGTTGTACGGATGTCTGTTATAAATGAGATTTTAGATGGTTGGTTGGGTCCAAAAATCACTCGACTTTTGGAACACAGCTAAGTAGCTTCTCAATTAAAAGAAACTATTATATTTCAGACCAAATAATAAAGATCCAGTAGCCTTTTTAAAAATACTTCATTAAAAAATAAAAAGTGAGGCCCATTTTTAGTTGTGTGCATGGAAATCTTTTGTGAAGAGCTCAGAACATTGGTCCTCCCTCTTCTGCAGGCTCTATAATGATAAAATAATGAGGATAGTTCGTATCAAACAAAGATTTCTTTCATTTACTTGGTGGTATTTCATTATTACGTAGTTTTAAGAAAATGTCTTAGCACAATACCACATATAATGTGGTAAGACATTTTCCTAGTCTACGTAAGGATGGTTCGTGATTAAAAAAAACCTACCAAGAAATTTTCTTATCTCTCTCAGCATGCAATCCTTTCCCTATAGAGTTGCTGTTGTAATATTTTCCCATTTTTTTGCAGTCGAGGGTGAAGTACAGTAGTCATCAAACCGGCATCAGCTGTCTCAGCACTAGGAAGCCAGCGACGTACCACGAGACCACCAACAGCCCCACTGGGAACCACTCAACACTGATGCCCTCCACTTTGCTCTCCGCAGAAGACTACCCATCCCCCGTGCACAGGCCCAGGAAGGGCAGCCATCGCCACGTCCAGTTTGGCTCTTTTGATGACACTCGGTCGAAAGCGACCATGCCAAAAACACTAGGTAAGTTTTGGCTGTGTTCTGAAATATAGTAGAGCTTTTTAACGTCAGACGTTAACGTAACTTTGACTTTTCGTTTCCCTGGTGAGTTTTCCCCAGACCTGGGCCTACTCAGCCCTCACAGGAACCTGGCCTTCATCGGCAAGGGGAGAACTCTGGGCGTGATTCTGATTTTTTTTTTTAACGCGCGACGTTCAGAGAACATATGCGCCGATGAGTTGGTTTGTTTAGATGTTTTTAGCCGAAGCCGAAGATGAAGTGGCCGAAGCCGAATATGAGTGGGCCGAAGCCAGTTTAGTAGTGGGCCGAAGCCAATACATCCATGTCGGAAACGGAAAATTTTTCCGTTCCGCCGGGATTCGAACCCGGACCTCTCAGGACACAAAGCGGACTCCTTGACCACTCGGCCACTGAGAGGCACTGATTCCTTGTATACAGTGGGACTCTCCATCCCACTAGGCCGTGGCCTAGTGGGCTATAGTGGCGAGGAGAATTTTCAACGTACCTAGATCGTTCCTGCGCCTTTTCCTTATCCTTACTCCTATCACGTAGGTACAGCTTGGAAAATATGATGATGGGCACCACCCCAAGAATTTTATTAAATTTCAATAGGCACACGCAAGGGGAAATAACGCTTGAATGTGGGAGAACTTCGAGGATTATCTCATAAAGCATAGAGGCTGAAATTTCAGGCACGTGGGGAGATATCGAAAATTTACCGATTTTCAGATTGCATTGTTGCCAAAATCACGCAGTTTTGCGATATTAAAAATTTATTTCTGCTGTTTTTAACAATTTATACGGTAGATAGGGCTCTTCTGGATAAATAATGGGTCGATTAACGGCCTGATCAACATCCAAAAATTATTACTTACTGCATAAAGTGCCATGGTTATTGTTGTCATTTAATTTTCGTACTGCTGATAGTGGAAGTTACTATTGTTGGCGAAATATAAGCGTTATATAAGACCATAAGACTTCGCCTGACGATTCATGATTATGTACACGGTGTATGGGTATCATGTATGGGTATGTGGGCTGCGCCTGATGATTCATGATTATGTAGTCCCAGAGTCGGTGTACAGATGTTGAAATCAGCAAAATTAACCCGATGATCAAGTACAGCCTCGATAGCCGAGTGGACTAAATGGTCGACTTTTGAGGAGCAGTGAGAGCCGGGTCACACCGGTTCGATCCCGATCCTACCAAAAAGTTTTTCTGCTCGGCATTCACCTCTGATATGTTCAGCATGTCAAGTGAAATGTATATCTAGGCCGTGGTGGTTCAGAACCCACCTAAAACTGTAGGTCTCCATCGTTTACACGATGGCTGGGGAGCTGGTGTTTGGTAGTGCTGCCAGCTGAGCACAATGGATAGTTCTTGAAAACGGTCTAGTTACTGGGCTTGTCCCCCCCAACCCTCAGCTAATTATCATTATAATATGACAGAGACACACTTTAGACACATCAAGTGTGTTTTGATCCACTCAAAAGGTAAAGAGGCTATTCTGAAAACTAATTGGGCGTGGCAACGTGCCTAATTACATGCATCATTAGCAAGCTTCATTGTCGGGAATGAAGGGAGGGGAAAGCTGTATCAACCACCGACTACACTTGAGTTGCTCTGCCAGTAATTTGTACGTTAATTCTGTCAGACCCATGCCAGACCACTTGACAAACATGAAAAGTACATTTATGCTGATGATCTAGATGTAACTCCGTGGTACTTCGCCACGGTCCAGTGGGATGCACGGTCACGGAGACACAAGGGGGTAATTTAGGCAGAATCACGCCCGACAGTCAGGTTTTTTCTCAACGCCTGTCAGCGAGGGGTTAACCACTCCAGCAGGTGTATTCCCTTTCTCGAACGCCAGCAAACCCACCCAACTAACACCTTCAAAATTTTTTGTAAGAAGAACTGTTCTCTGTATATTGCATGATTGCGTGCCTTATCTTCTTACAATGAATTTTGAAGGTGTTAGTTGGGTGGGTTTGCTGGCGTTTGAGAAAGGGAATACACCACCTGGAGGTGTATATTCCCTTTCTCGAACGCCAGAAAACCCACCCAAGTAACGCCTTCAAAATTTATTGTAAGAAGAACTGTTCTCCATATATTGCATCATGGCGTGCCTTATCTTCTTACAATAAATTTTGAAGGTGTTAGTCGGGTGGGTTTTCTGGCGTTCGAGAAAGGGAATACACCTGCTGCAGGTGTAGTCCCTTTCTCGAACGCCAGCAAACCCACCCAACTAATACCTTCAAAAATTATTGTAAGAAGAACTGCTCTCCATATATTGCATCATGGCGTGCCTTATCTTCTTACAACAATTTTTGAAGGTGTTAGTGGAGTGGGTTTTCTGGCGTTCGAGAAAGGGAATACACCTGCAGGAATCTCGTTGGAAATCTCAGGATATCATTGGAAATCTCAGGGAATCTTGGAAATTTCTGGAGTGGCTCACCCTTCGGGATTCATCTTTCCTCGAATCTCGTTGAGAATCTCATGAAATCTTTATGCAATCTCTGGAGTGGTTACCCCCTCGCCTGTCAGAGATGGGTAGGGAAACTCCCAATACGTAGGGGCTAGACATTGCTGAGTGGATCCCTTTCTCGCTGACTGAATATTCACAAAATTTATCTACTGGAAAATTGAAAATCGAAATGTTGAATTTCTAGAGCGAACCGTTCAACATGCACGAGTGCAAGTAAAGCAATACTTTAAGAGTGCAAAATTATGCTGTTCTACTCTCAATATGGGTTAAATTTTGAACGTCAGTCATTAAAATTCCATAGAAAGAAAATATTCCAATTGAATTTTTGAATAAATGAGAGAAATGGGGAGAATAAATGAAATGGAACGGGAAAGAAATAACATGAGGGTCTTCGGTAACATGAACCATTCATCGCAGAATGGAGAGGAAGGCTTGAAAAATAGTAATCAGAACAATAGGTGAAATCTGAGAAAGGTTTTTTTTTCGTTCGCTTTGCATTCAAAACAAGTTTTTCTCTTCGCGAATAACAGAAATTAAATTTTCTTTGTGTTGGGATATTTTCGGTTTTTATAAGGCTTCATTCACCGTTATTTTTCTTCTCTGGTTTTTGTGAACGTCACGTGCAGTAAACAGTTTCTTTGTGTTTTCTTTTATTGGCTATTAAGGATATTAAAAATTGTGATACAATTAGAAACAGATGTTTTCTCGCTATGTTGCGAGATTCCATTTGGAAATGGAAAACAAATTGGAACTAAGTTTCAACACAGCTTGTGCATCTTTCAGACACAGGTGGTTAAAACTTTCCTCAGCCGCAGCCGCTACAATGCGGCCCAATTTTCGATGTTAACATTGAAAGTTTATTTGGGGGCTTAGGCACTTATTATTTGATATTTATGCAATTAGAAGCAAGGCCGTTTCAAAGAACTATCCATCGTGCTCAGCTGGTAGCACTAGGTAAACCAACAGCAAGCTCTCCAGCCATTGTATTAGTACAAGATCGGGACCTACAGTTTTAGGTGGGTTCTGAACCACCACAACCTCGATATACATATGACTTGAAAGTAATGTTTCCCTAAAATCATCCAAGATTCAGCTTCCAAAATTTCTGTTTTTTGCAACAAAAAAAAGGTGAAGCAGGTTTGGGGGGGGGGGGGGGGGGTGAATTTGAAATGGAACGCCACGTGAGAGCGGTTAGACGTCTAGCTAACTTGTCAAAGTTGTTTACAACCTTTTTGAGAAATGAAAGTCTGAAAGAAAAGGTTTGTTTTTCACTGATGTAGCTTCGCAAAATCACTCAGCGCTCTGCAAAACCAAACATTTCCAACCCATTTATTTACCATGGGAATTATCTAAAAAGGGGAATTTATCTGCAATAGGTTACATGGGCGTTGGTTCATATAGTGATACGAGACCGAACATACATTCGCTAAGTATTTGTTTATGTTTTTTTACTTTACCTGTATACGTAGTATACGTAAGGTAAAGTATTGTATTCGTGCGGGCCAATTTTCGGCAAACCTCAACTTTGAACCGTCATTGCTCCCAGACCTCAAAAGCGACTGAAACTTGCATATACATTTCGGAAACGTCCATTCCTTCGGAATATGAAAAACATCTCACTTTTTTCCTCCGACGAAAAGTTTGCCCACAGGAATTTTTAGAAGAGGTCAGGTACTCCGTGTCAGTACGTATGTAGCTAGCTAGCTAGCTAGCTAGCTAGCTAGCTATGTATGTGGCATTGACCTGGACGGCGCACTTTTCAACCGATTTTCTTCAAAATCGGTAGTGACCTTTCTAAAATTGGAAGAAATCAGAATCCGGAAGCCCAGTTTCCCCCCTTTAAAATTAAGGGGGGTTACCCCCCTAAAACTCCCCCAAAAGGTAGAAAAAAATATTTGCTCAAAATCGGCTCTAACGATTTTGATCAAATTTTGGACAATTATAGAACAAATAATTACGAATCCAATGATACCACCCACTACCCCCGCATAACTCCCTGGAAGGGGGGAAGTCCCCCCTGGACCTGTAAAAGGGTGAAATCAGTGGATTCAGTGGTTTGTGGTATACGAGTAGTTCTGGATAGGACCCATGACAACCACCATACCCGTCACAAATAGTATATGGCTTATCTCAAGCCCCCCCCGGGGGGGGGGGGGGGGGGGAATTTGAGTGACTTATAAAGTGCGGCTTATGGGGTCTCAAACTGTTCGGGCGAACGTTGTGAAGCAATTTTTTTGTGTCAAAAAGTTTTTCTGAATGTATCCTAGCACCCCACCCCCTAAGGGGGGTAGATTTGAGTGGTTTGAGAAATATGGGTTGTGTGGGCTCAAAATGATCGGGAGATCGTTCTGAGGCAATTTATTTCGTCAAAATGTTTTTTCGCCACCCCCCCCCCCCCTTATGGGGGGAGTTTTGGATACTTTCCAAAGTACGTTGTATGGGGTATCAAAATGCTCGGTGAAACGTTCTGAGGCAATTTATTTTGTCATAAAGTTTTTCCGAGCTTCCCCATCCACCCCACCTCCTTTTAGGGGGTAGTTTTGGGTGGTTGCCGAAGTATGTCGTGTGGGGTCTCTAAGTACTCGGGGGAACATTCTGGGGCCATTCCTTTCGTCAAAAAGTTTTTCCGTCTCCAATCATTTAACCAAGGGTTTATTTCTAGGAATCACGCAAATAAGCAGGTAAAGTTTTGTCCGACCGTGTCGTACCGCTTGTTCTGCAGACTTTTTGAGGGACCTGTCGGATATTTAAATGTTCCGAAATATATATAATATATGTTTTTTTAACGTCATAAATTAACAGTTAAGGCTGAATATACATTCGCAATTTTTTTACGTTCCGATTTCAAACTTTGTGAGAAAACTATTGGATATTTAAATATTCTAAAATCTAATATGTCTTTTTAACGTCATTACTCATCTCATGAGGCTATGTTGTGATTTCTCGATCGGTTAATTTTGGACAATTTTTTTTGTGACAAAAATCACTCGATTGTAAAATCACAACATAGCCTCATGAGTAATGACGTTAAAAAGACATATTATATTTCAGAATATTAAATATCCAATAGTTTTCTCACATTGTTTGAAGTTCGAACATATAAAAATAGCAATTGTTTAAAAAATGTGGTAGATCTTCAAATAGCAACCCAAGAGCACAGAGTTTTCCCAGAGATATGTTATGTTAAAGGCAACGTGCCCTAGAGCCGCTAGCAGAAGGAGGATTATCCATTTTACAATATTTGCCCTCTAATTTGCAGGGCATAGCCATCCCTTCTGTCCACAATGAACAATTACAAGCACAAATATTTGTGTGGTAGCGGGAGAATTTCCGGGAAAACTCAAAAACCTTTCTATATATCCGAATGTGTGGGATCTAGGATTAAATATGGCTAGAACTGTCCCTCTTACAGTCATACTACACATATTATGTTACATAATTTTATAGCCTTTTTCTCTATACAAAATAACATCTACATAAATATTTGACCCAGGGCCATTTTCACCAAGATAAATCAAATAGGGGAAAATCAAGCTGATTCGAATCAGTTGCTATGGTAACTAACAAATTGTAGCCTCGCTATTGGTGTTGCTAGGGCCAACTTTGATTTTGATTCCCAATCAACGTTGATTTTTCTAGGTGACAATGACCCATTATTTCCAGTTGCCAACGATAGGGGAACCGTAGTCTCTCTCTATTACGATGAGTTCGCTATAGAGAGGGTCAAGGGACAATAGCATTCGCTCGTTATGCATGTACAGAGGATTTCGGGAGTGACAACGATAGGTTGGTATAAGGTTTCAACATTTTAAAGTTTTATAGAATTCGAAGTAACCTAGTGATGGTTTTTTTTTTCTTTTTTTCAGTTGGTATTTCCGAAGGCAACGAACTGCCCAGCTGCCTGGGAGTAGTCGCGGAAGAACCTTCTTGGGTTCTTGGGGAGAATTCTTCTGGGGCACCCCTATGTGGAGAAAGCACTACCGACTAGCAACCATTTTATACCTAAACCTATTGAACGAAGAAAAATAAGTAAAATATACTATGAACTATGTGTAAGACTATGTTTTCCTTTCCTTCTATTTTACGTAGTTTGAAAGTATAGCAATATCACCCACGGTTTTGGTTCTCGTATTTAGAAAATTCTCCCCAAAATCTCCCTACAGTACTTAGGTATCTATACAGAGATGGAAATGTGGCCCTATACAAAGCCTGTCTTCATTTTAAAGCTCTCTTTATAGCAAACTCTCTTTATACCGACCAAAATTACAAGCTCCCATTCAAGAGTGAGACTATCAAGGTTGATAATCACTCGTTGGGAATCATTGGAAATCTTTATGAAATCTCAGGGAATCTTGGAATTTTTTCGGAATGGTTACCCTTTCGGGGTTCACCTTTCTATGAATATCGTTGGGAATCTTTGGAAATCTTTATGTAATCTCAGGGAATCTCAAGGAATCTCTGGAGTGGTCACCCCCTCGCTATAAACATACTCATCTAGAGATTCAGTGACGTTCTAAGCTATGCAATATCTAAACTTCTTCAATAGGGTGGTTTAGAAGCAGTTCTAGTAGGTACTCATAACTCCCACAGGCATCTAAGAAAGAATTTATAGCTGTAAAAGTAAGTTCAGGACATTTTTTGAATTTCTCGTAGGTATACCGCTATGGCGGAGTTCAGATAGGTAGCCCCCGAATTAAAAAATTATCTCTACTTCTTTCCTTGAAATATTCCCGTTGTGTGCGTGTCGAAATATTGCAACCTAACCTAAAATTGTAAACAAAACCTGGACCTGCACCGGTTCTGGTTTCAAGTCACACCACCAGTGGTGTACCAGTGGGATTGAGATAATACAGCTGATAATCCTGCAATGTACTTGGTCCAAGCCAAATAGGGAGCCGTGACAGAATTGTAAGCAATAGCATTAGCAGGAGCGCATATCATCTCCTTCTCTGCTATGTCGCACGTACTGTACATCGACAAACTTTATCTCTATTTTCCTCATCAGCTGAGCTTACAAGGTTCCAATTCAGCAGATGGAGCATTTCTTTTACCTATAAGGTCAACATTGAATTTTCCCTATTGTATTTTCTCTAATGGGGAAAAAGGAGGATACCTCGAAAACCCATGGCCAGCTCGTAGAACACGAATGTATAAATTCCATGGGCGTAGCAGGACCAAAAACCTGGAGGGTAAACCCCCAGACCTTCTCCTCACCTGGGGGGTAGGCATGGCTTTATGTGGCGTTATGTGTAGGTCAGAAAAGTCCTAGGGGTGGCTAAACGGTTTCTGGGGGGGCTTATAGCCCCCCCCCCAGCCCCCCTTGCTACGCCTATGATAAATTCTCCTAGGGATTGATTTCTTCGGGAATATTCAGCTATATGATCATCAACCATATACAGACTTCTGTGTTGATTGCAGTGCCATGGGCTGCCCTTAATAGAGCTGCTTAGCTACTGCTTAAAACCTGTTTCAAAACCTCCCCCAATTTTTTGCCAAGGGGTGCAAATATTCGAAAAATGAAAAAGAAAAATCTCGTCGATATAATACCAGTGAGTTTTAAATTTCGCGTCAGAACTTGCTCCAGTGAACTTTAGGGAACATCGCTGACATAAACACACAAGAAGTGATGGTAATCTTGTGTAAGCAGAAGGCATTTGTAACACTTTGTCCCTTTATCAGCTGGGGGTGCCCGGACATCTTTAGGTCGGGCTCGGGGTGTGGTCTGGTTATGGATAAGGGCTCTGATGGGCGTCGAGCGGCAACAGTCGGGCTTTCCGGCCATTTGTCACCCCGTTCATCCCTTGATGGCCTGAATCCACTCTCTACTTTAGTATGCACTGTGTTCGCTGCTCACATCTGTATGCTAAAATATATTCTCCCTTTACTACCTATTTTTCGCCATATGCTTGAATATCTTATCTTGAAACCTTCAGGATTCTTTTTGATTTGACTTTGGGTAAAATTGGTGAGGTAGCAAAAGGTACGGGTTTTTTGGGAGGTACAGGAACAAAACCCTTTGACAACTGCCCCCATACCGTCCGTAAAAAATATAGGTATAGGTAGGAAGGTAGGTTGGTAGGTCTACGTGTATACACCATGAAACAAGAAGACCCGCAAGATCTAGCCCCGAGTTTCCGAAATTTTTTCTGGTGGCTCCAGCCTGGCGCCTGGCCCAGTCCTCTGAAGGAAAAGTCTTTTTGGTGTATGAGGGGGTGGTTTTGAACCGTCAGACAACCGACAATCTTCGAGGGAACGTGAAATGTTGGTGATCGGCAGAACTTATCGTAAAGCTGTCGTGAAGAAAGCCAGACCTGCCGTTAAGTTGCCATAAACAGGGCTGTAAGATCCTGGCTCTGGCTTGGGCTAACAGCTCGGACGGTATCGGCAATAAACAGCAAACGGGCCCTTGGCCGTATCCAGGTTAAAGGTATAGGACAGCTTAAAGGTTAGGCCACATAAATCTCTTGTCAGGTCTCATCTTTATCTGACTTTTTCTGGGCCAACAAAAACGACATGCAGTCACGCAAGCCTCTCCAACGGGAAAGTGGATGACTCAGAAGGGCTGGGTTTGAAGGTTATTTAACTGTGAGCTAGCTTACCGACTTGGATAGTCGAACCAGGTTCTATCCTCAACTTCAGAAGATTTTTCGTTTCCTGGCGAACCTTCCCCAGCCCTGGCCAACACCGGCTGGGTGGACTGCCAACTGTCGGGCGTCATTCTGACCTGTGTACAAAGTTCAGAGTTATTTTCTTACGTATAACTTTCAGAAAAACGGTTCCATTAGAAGCGTCCTCAATTAACTTAGCCGGAGGCAGCGCTGACTTGGAGTTATTGATGATGTTCGGAGCTATTAACCGCTAATGATGGCTACATCATCTTGTAAACAAGCCGGGCTATTAGTCATCTGTCCCTCCCCCCCTTTCTTCCCCCATCTACCACCAGCAGGATATAACGAACGGAATATTCATAAATGTGGAAGAGAAAAAAATAGCCCAGACACCAAGTTCTTCCCCAATGCCTTTCTTTCTCTAATGGTGGATTTCACGAGTCTCGAAAGTTCACTATAGCGTTGGCAACAACTTTTATTTTCTGAGCGATAACACTATGGTAAACCTATAAGGAACAATCCACAGTTAAAGCAGTAGAAGGAATTTAGATATAGGGAGGTCAGGATCTTTAGTTTCTGTTGTCGCTGCTTCAGCTCTTCCATTCCATCATGTATCAATAGCTTAAGGGTCTGCTATGCCTGACGGTGCATTTTTTGCCGCCCATAAGATTAACATTGCGAGCGGCGATTCATTTTCAAGGTTTACCCTTGGTTGGAAAGACACAAAATTTTGCCCGTACCTAGCCCTAACAATGTTCTAAGGAGTGTTCGAAGCAGATTTCCCAATTTCTCACTGGTTTCTTTTATTGCAACTGTTTTGCAAATGCTAGCATCGCATACCTCAAGAAAAGTGCTGTATCTCGAAAACCAGTAAAAAAATGGGAAATCTGCTTCGAACACTCCCTATAACATTGTTAGGGCTAGGTACAGGCAAAATTTTGTGTCTTTCCAACCAAGGGTAAACCTTGAAAATGAATCGCCGCTCGCAATGTTAATCTTATGGGCAGCAAAAAATGCACCGTCAGGTATAGCGGACCCTTAAGGGCAGTAGATTCTGCGCCCATAATATAGGGATGACGATATCCTACCTATTAGGAACCGCAGGCATTCTCTTCCATATTGCATTTTATTTTCAATCCGTCAGTGCAATATCCTAATTAAACCCTTGGGGCATGGGGAACACATGTAACGATGTAGGTTTATTTCCAGGAATTACTCTGCTCTAACATCAATTCTGCGTAAGTAGCGGAAAGAAATTTCAGTAAACTTTTTGCAACATAGACTCTACACAACTCTGTTGATATGCATGTTTAGTTAAACGTTAGTGGACCCAGCATCGCCTCAACCAGAGTTAGTATTAGGAACCACCACCGAGAAACTGTCAAAAATAACTTAGTCAAAATCCACAGATCAACTTACTTCGGGCCGGCTAACACCCAAGTAGGTTTATCTGTCTCTTCCCTTCTTGTACCCCTCTGATGATGACCGTGTAGGTCGAAAGCGCTTAGGATTTATTATTCTTTTTCGTGGATTTTGACTAAGTTATTTTTGACAGTTTCTCGGTGGTGGTTCCTAATACTAACTCTGGTTGAGGCGGTGCTGGGTCCACTAACGTTTAACTAAACATGGATTGCAGAAAATACCACAAAGTTACGAGTTCCCTCTTAAATCATCTGTTGATATGGTTTATGTGTGAAGGGCGGCGGACCCCACCGTCGGTTAAATTTAGATGTCATGGATAAATTAAAATACAACGGTACAGGATTTTCCTGGCTGAGGTTATGTTCCATTTTATTACTCGGATAAAGGTCAGGTAAGCCTTGAGGTTAATTCCAATTTTTATATGAATCCGAATTCTGTGGTGAAATCCAACTTTTTTTATTCAAACCCCGGCCGTTCAATGTACCTAGGTACCTAAGGGGGAACTCCGTAACTTTTTTAAAACGCTGCAAAACCATGATTATGTAGGTAAGTATCGGCAGATGTAAGGCTTTTGGGTTTGGCGCGCTATCTCGCACATAGACCGTTTATGCACGACGTCGAGCAGTGCATTTTCGCTGGCAACAGAAATTATAATATTTCTGTTCACTATTATTTCTTTTTCGTCGAATATTTAATGCATGTCCCCTGTAAAATGTTTTAATACTATTTTCACTATTTTAAGGTGTTTCTACACCCAAAATCTAATCTAAAATGTGTCCCATGGAGCATGGCTAAACATGGGCATTTAAATCACCCTGGCAGTGGCGGCTCGTGGATGAAACAGTGGGTGATAAGCATTGGTATGATCCAGTGGTAAAAACTTGCATAGAAAGTGTCTGGAGCTAATTTCACAGGAGCTTTATACCGTATTTTAATGAGACTCTTTATTGGCTAGTCAAGACTTACCGGCTAGTTTGTGTCACAGTTTATCCAGTTTTTGATGAACAAAAAGGGTCCCAATCAGGCTCAATTTCAAAAATTTGAAGGGTTAAAATCGCAGACATCCACTATTATTATCACCGCGCGGCCATAACTGACAAGGAATTCACGCTGTCGTACCGCCTATGTTTAACTTACGTGATATCATACGGCAAAATTCTGAACTAGCGTGACATAGCGCGGGATTGTCGCACCTCTGTTTGTACACAAAATAAAGGTAAAAAGTAGTCAACTTACATTGAGAAATTTGAACTCTAAAAAGACCAACTTACTTTTAGTTTTTAAGAGAAAGCCCCTGCAACTTATACTTCTCATTCTCGAATATCGTTCTCGACCGAAGAGACTCAAATCTCCTGCAGAGAATCGCATAAGCGAAGCATGCAACTAGGTATACAAGATGAAATTAAAGCGCTCTCTTTAGTACAATATGTCACTTTTGGTGCCAAAACATTCAAATAGTTTCGCAATAGTTTAGTAGTTTAGAATTTAACAAAGAAAATAGTTTTTGCTTCTCTTTCACTAAATATTTTAAAGTTTCAAATTAAAACTTTACAAAATAACATTAAAATTTTAAAATTTAAAAATATAAACTTTAAAGAAAGAAAGAAAAACCACTCAAAAAAATAAACTGTGTATTTGAACATTTTCCCGCCACTTTACCCAGCGCGACAGATTTCCCTAACTTCCGTTTTATCGTTCGACAAAAACAAAAGCTAATCATCATCGGCCATCTTGAATTTTCCACCGGGTGACAACAGAGAAAATTTATTTTTTCTGTCATAATTTCTCTATTTTTTGGGGTATTGTTGGTGTTTCATGGAAATATCAGTTCATCCTTTAACGAATAATCCAACCGCTGCTTGGGAACAAATTTCAAAGACTCAGAAACAAATTCGGATCCATGCCAAACCTCCGACCAAGCCGGTGACATCGGATAAGGTTAGTTCTCAGTTTCTATATTTTACAATTTACGGTGGGTTTTATTTCAGTATCTCAAGCCTGCATTTTGGAGCTGGGTCGTGGGTTCGAATCTGGGTACCATTAAATATTCTGTTGGTATCAGGGGTGTCACACAAAATAACATTCATTTGGCATCGGCTGACACGGCTGACGAGAAATGTAAATAAATGGTTTTGAATTGTCACTCTGAATAAGGGTCTCTTGATGACGTAATATGGTGCTATAATGCTGTTGGTTCATGTTGCAGGTTCGTGTTGTGTGTATGAGCGACACGCACACCCTGACTCCGCATATTCGGTTCGATATTCCCGATGGTGACGTATTCATCCATGCAGGAGACTTTACGCTGTGTGGGTCACCTCAAGAGGTGCAGGATTTTAACCAGTGGCTTGGTAAGAACCTACTATGTGCTTGTTGCATGGTATTGAATTTGAAGAATCTATTGGCGATAATGGACTTCTAAGCGGTTTTGTAGAGGCCTAAATTTGTCCCAGAGGTCATCCCCCTTCGTAGATATAACGGGTTGAAAATTTTGATTTCCACTTTCATAGTTGAGCCACTAGAGTAGCTGTGCCCTTGTCAGACTTTGATATATCAATATCTTTGGTCCCACAGTTAGCTTACAGTGAGATATAGGTCGCAGAAGTAGCCAAAGCTTACGTCACTTTCTGTATTTTCACCTCCTATACCAACCTAAAATCTGGCCACTTTAGATTGTAATAATTTTTTATTTAGTGGTCAGAATCTAAAATGCGATAATACAGAAGCTAAGTGAGCCATCAGACTAATCCAAAGATTTTTTCCCATTCTCTTCAGAACGGCTGCCCCACAAGCATAAGCTGGTTGTTGCTGGTAACCACGAGCTGAGTTTCGACAAGAACCTGACGCACCCCCTCAGCCCTCATGGCAGTCCTATGGCCAGCGGGGGGCCAAGTCCCATCGACCATCTGGACACGCTCGGACTCCCCCGTAGCAAGATGCGATTGGCTGTTGCCTGCCCCAATACGAGAGACTTCCTCACTAACGCTACGTACCTCGAGGACACGGGGGTTCAGTTGTATGGAATCAACTTCTATGGAACCCCCTGGTAAGCTTTTAAGGCTACAAAGCTAAAAGTCTGTCAATTTTGGTTGTTAAAATGACATGCATAGTATATTTCTAAACATTTAAGGGTGCGTCCCACCATGCCCAGTTAAAATTAAACTGGAGATTTACCATGTTAAATTTTTAACTTAAAAGTTAAATTTAACATGGTAAACGAAGGACAAAATCTCCAGTTTAATTTTAACTGGGCATGGTGGGTCGCACCCTTAATATCCAATAGCATCCTCATAAAATGTGCAGAAAGTAAACAAACACGACTACGTAGACGCCCGTAACTCCTGATTGCAGGCAACCTGAGTATCAGAAGTGGGCGTTTAACTTGCCGCGCGGTGCCGCCTGCCTCGCGAAGTGGGACTGCATCCCGTCCAGTACGGACGTCCTCATCACGCACACCCCGCCTGTGGGACACGGTGACCTGTGCTGCACCGGGGTCCGGGCCGGCTGTGTCGAGTTGCTGTCCACCGTCCAGACCCGCGTCCAGCCCAAGTACCACGTCTTCGGTCACATCCACGAGGGTAGGGTTTGTTTTCAATTATATGTAACCTTTTAGTGCAAATATTTCTCTTATTTTAACGCTTTTCAGTTACTAATTTCCAAGGGAACTGTTGTTATTTTTCAATGACTATTATTGATTTTGCAGCGTATGGAATCACATCAGACGGAAAGATAATCTATATCAACGCTTCAACGTGCGACATATCCTACTCTCCTGTTAATCCTCCTGTCGTCTTTGACATCCCTCTACCTCCGGGAGTCGTCAAGTAAACGCCTGCGGACCATCTGCCGCTGTAGTCGCCTGCAGGACATGCAGCAGCTCTGCACAAGGTAAAATTCACGACTCCAGACGTAGACAAGTGATCGCCGGCGATTAAATATTCTGGATATCCAACGAGCGATAAGCCTGTTGTTAAGACTGTAAAGACAATCCTGTTTGTTTTCCTTGTCAAAAATCACTCGGGCGTAAAGCCAGGTCAATTAAACCAGTTGCTGACGTTAAAAGACGAGTTATATTTTTGAGCAACGAAATAATGAACGGTTCCACCTTAAATAAAAAAATAAAATGTGTGCCACTAAATGCACCGTTGGATATCCACAGTATTTCCATGAGTACCTGTTTATACAGTATTTGCTACAATATTTGCTATCTAGTCATACCGATAGAAAGTAACGTATAGGATGTCTCCTGGTGCAGGCACCAGGTACGTAGCTACTTAAGGGTCCGCTATACCTGACGGTGCATTTTTTGCCACCCATAAGATTAACATCGCGAGCGGCGATTCATTTTCAATGTTAACCCTTGGTTGGAAAGACACAAAATTTTGCCTGTACCTAGCCCTAACAATGTTCTAGGGAGTGTTCGAAGCAGATTTCCCTTTTTTTACTTTCTCGCTAGCCATATATGGCGAGAAAGTATTGTTTTCGTGCAAAATTTCGAAATTGAGATTTTGGGTTTCCCATGATCCTGGGGGTCCCCTGAGTCCAAAAAAGTGGTTTCTGGAAATAGTCTGTCCGTCCGTCCGTCCGTCCGTCAGTCCGTCAGTCCGTGCAGTGCTCTAGCGCCTATACCGTTCATCCGATTTAGATGAAATTTGGTATGGACCTTTCTAAAATCACTGCCGAGGGGCATTTTCAAGGATTTTTTGATTGGTCAAAAATTGCGGCCGCTATTGTCAAAAAACCGCCAAAATAATTCAAAAATCGTGTTTTTGGTTAGTTAGACAAGCGCCGACGGTACACTTTTCAATCTATAACACTGAAAATTGGTATGTGTGTTGACAAATAGATGCTTCAAGGTCATTTTCAACTAAAATTGAATTGGTTGAAAATTACGGCCGTTCTGGACCAAAGTTCGATCGTTTCGGCGCCATTCACATTTATTGACCGATTGTCATGAAATTTGGTAAATTTGTGTAGAACCATGTAACTTAAACATCTGTCGAACAGAATTTTGTTATCTTCAAAATTACGGCCGTTGTAGTCAAAAAAGTGTCGAAAATGAGTTGAGAATGAGAAACCACGTTTTTGAATGGTCGGAACGCATTTGGGACTACAGTAATAAAATGAAAGACGTGAGATTTGGTATGAGTGATCTCAGATAGATGCTCGTGGGTCGTTTTCAACCGATTTCCGATTGCTTAAAAATTACGCCCGCAAAAAAATCTCAAAAAACCCACAAAAAAAAAAACATTCTGGGCGAGAAAGTTAAGTGCGACTGTTGTCGGACCCTTTATTTTACTGGTTTTCGAGATACAGTACTTTTCTTGAGGTATGCGATGCTAGCATTTGCAAAACAGTTGCAATAAAAGAAACCAGTGAGAAATTGGGAAATCTGCTTCGAACACTCCCTAGAACATTGTTAGGGCTAGGTACAGCGTACAGGCAAAATGTTGTTTCTTTCCAACCAAGGGTAAACCTTGAAAATGAATCGCCGCTCGCAATGATAATCTTATGGGCGGTAAAAAATGCACCGTCAGGTATAGCGTCCTCTTAATCCGGTAAACAATCGCATATTTTCTAGGTTGTATAATATGTAATTGCGCTAATCTTACCTAATGTCATGCCAAATTTTTACTTGCTCCTTCACTACGGAACTCTGCAGTTCATACGGAGGTCATTCAGTCAAAAACAGGGGTGGGATAGAGTCTACAGAAATGTGAATTATCGTTGCTAAACTCTTTTACAGATCATTGAGGTCTACTTTCTGTTCGGAACAAAAATAATTTTGGGAGACCTCTGTTTTTTTAGAACAGTGTGTTAAACAATTTTGGAGGTGATGGTAACCAAATCATCCAAAACGGCCTCGATAGCCGAGTGGACTAAATGAAATGGTCGACTTTTGACGAGCAGTGAGAGCCGGGTCACACCGGTTCGATCCCGATCCTACCAAAAAGTTTTTCTGCTCGGCATTCACCTCTGATATGTTCAGCATGTCAAGTGAAATGTATATCGAGGCTGTGGTGGTTCGGAACCCACCTAAAACTGTAGGTCCCCATCGTTTAGTCGATGGCTGGGGAGCTGGTATATGGTAGTGCTGCCAGCTGAGCACAATGGATAGTTCTTGAAAACGGTCTAGTTGCTGGGCTTGTCCCCCCCAACCCTCAGCTAACCAAATCATCCCCTTGTGTACAGAGCTCCAAGTGCCATGGAGTTTTGTAGCATACACGTAGATAGAGCATTGTCTGGAATATTTGTAGTGTTAGCGGTCATTGACTGGAGGGATGTACACGCTACAGATGCAAGTGCACCGCAGGCCACGGGGCGCGGGAATGAATGGAGGAATGGCTTCATATGCCGCCAGATGGCTTCTGTACACAAACTTACTATTTACCGGTAGTAATGTTTCTCGTGTTTCATGTGACGTGTCATCAGATTTATTATTCTATCATACATATGCAGCTTCAAACTTCTATTCCAATTTCAAAAGTGCTTATCTCCAAAAAATTTTGGAACTTCCTAATAACCTAATAAAAACTTATCAATGTGGGAAAATCTGTACCTCAGGGAATCATTGAATTATGTAGCCTGTAACGTACGCCCGCTCAGTTCGGTAGAGATGTTCGTGGGATGGTGCAACATAGTTAAGGCTAAGTCTGTTTTGGGGGATTCAGAAGGGAGGTGCTCAGGGTCTTTTAAAAATACACCAATATATAATATACACAACGAAAGCACAACGATAACATTACAACCAATGAAACAGTACCCTATAAAATCTTAGAACTAAACAGGAATGAATAAGGTACAAAAGTGAAACTTCGGTAGTGCTCCCCCTAAATCTATTACACAGGAAAGATTGGCCAGAAAGTAGAAAGGTATTATATTAGGCTGGAAAGGAATTTAGAAATTTAGATATTACGAACCCTTGATTGTGGCTTCTAGATGGTAAACTAACTGAGCAGCAAAGGGGGTAATTTAGGATGTTAAAAGTTCAAGAAACCGGTAGGCGCCACCACAGACAGCCTTAAAAGGAAACAATTCAACCTACAGTCTGTGGTCCATAGGAAGATAACGAAGCCACGACCAAGGTAGAGGAACACTGCCCACCCTTAACGGGGCCTACAGTTTTCACAAAAATTTAGAGTATGAATATCGGTGATTTAGGAAGTGCTGGGGTACGGCTGCGGTGACACCCCGCCCCTAGTGGAGGGGTGTCTTGAATTGATATCTCACATGATGATGTTGCTTACTGCGGTAGAGGGTCAGCCACCCACTGACGTCCTAGGCCTTCATCCTGCTGGAACTACCTTACATGATGGTCTTTGGCCGCTGAACAGGGAGCATTTGCCAACTGCGGGACAGGGATACCTTTGTACTTGCTTACTGCCGCAGAAGAAGGCCCAAATTCTTATTCGCAATGTCTGCCTCTTTCCCTCCAACGAACCCCTGCTTGGACGATGAATTGCTGTGATGACCTCAGTTGGTGGAAAACCTCCTCAGCACCCAACGCAAATGGGAAAGTCCAAAAATATCTTCACTGAAGAACAATTTCCCTTCGCCACAATATTGTTGTGTGAAGTTTTCGTTTTTTAAATTCAAATATTTGAGAAGGTAGTGATTGGAAAAGGAGAACTAAGAATTTTTTAACTATGGTTACAAAATAATTACAAAAAAAACATTTTCTAAATGTTACAAGCCTGATGGCTGACTTAGTTTCTATATTATTTAATTTTATATTCTGACCACTCTGACACTTTATAGTGCCCGGATTTTAGGATATAAAAATGAAGCCATGACAAGTTTTGACGTTAGCCACGTGAGAGACCTAAGAATCAGTCATATCCCAGTTCTCTTTTTGCAATTTTCCCCCTTTTTACTTTCTCGCCCGTATGAAATACATGGGCTGAGAAAGTTATGTCTTCGTGCAAAATTTCGATTTTGAGATTTTGGGTTTCCCATGATCCTGGAGGTCCCCCGAGTCCAAAAAAGTGGTTTTTAAAAAATGTCCGTCCGACGTACGTACGTACGTACGTACGTACGTCACTCTGTCGCGCAACTGGACGTCACACCGTTCGTCCGATTTTGCTCAAATTCGGTATGTAGGTACCTAATGTAAATATCTGGACCCGTTTTTTGATAAATTTTGATAACTCAAAAATTGCGCCTGCTATGGTCAAAAAAAGGCAAAAAATCGTGTTTTTTGACAGTTCAGAAGGGCTGGAAGCTACGTTTATCAAGTTGGAACCTTGAAAATTTGCGAAAGTGTTTTTGAATAGATGCTTTAAGGTCATTTACAATCATTTGGAGGTGGGCCAATAACTTGGCCCAGTTTTGGCCCCAAACGCGTTGGTCATCTCTCCGGTAGCACTATTGGATCGATTTCAGTAAAAATTGGTAGGGAGGTGTACTTTAACCTAGTTTGATGTATTACCGAACGAAATTTATCCAACATAATAAATATGGCCAATATTGGCATTATCGTAGGAAAATTTTCCATAAATGGAAATCACGTTTTTGATTGGTTAAGACGGATTTGCAACAATCCTAATGGACAGATTTCCTTGAAAATTGGTGAAAGTGGTCTCAGATAGATGCTTCAAGGTCATTTTCAATAGATTTTCAATTACTTGAAAATTAAGGCCGTGACACGGAAAATAGAAAACACGTACTTTGCGCGTCGAACGACGCTTCACCATTTGACGGATATGTTTGAAATCCGGTGAGTTGGTGCCTAAAATTATTGTCCAGTGTATGGCAAATTATTTTTTAGAAAAAGTTAAAATTTTGGTCCAAAAAAAATAAATTACGTAAAAAAAAATCAAAATTTTCGATAAAAATTGCGAGAAAGTCAAGTGCGACCATTGTCGGACCCTTTATTTCGAGTGCCGAGTACCCCTATCATATGTGTTAGTGTCTCAGGTGCCTGACCGCCAACCTGCACAATCTTTTCTCTTCACCTTCCCAGTATCTGTTTGCTTTTTCCTCGCACCCACACCTGTAACGAGCGATTATGTTTTGGCTGCCTCCTCGCCCCCTCTCCATCAAGTATTTTGGTCTTTCTTCCGTCTCCAGTTTCTTATATAATGGGTTGTATCTCGTCTTCCCCAGTGCCTCTCGATCTTCCTTTCTTTGCACCTCCCTGTCCTTCTCAGTCAGCTTGTATAATTTCTATATAAATATGGAAAGGTTAAAAATTGGTTCTATTTTAGCTATTTTTGTATGGTTCTTATGGACGAAATACCGCAGATACCAAAGAAAATGCTGAAAACAGTCATCTTCAAATCATACTTTCTCCCAAAACCAAAAATTTATTTTTTTAAAGGTATTTGTAAGATTCTGAAATAAGAAGTTATTGGAGGGAAATGTATTTGATGGCAGCTGGCGGCGGAAATAGCCGTCACCTGGAGGCTGCGTCCCGCTGGATGGGAAGGGGTGCCACTGCCACCACCACCAGACTCTCGCTAAAAATACCGACCTGGCTAACCAAGCATGTGGTGTAGTCCGCAGCTGCATGCATTTTTCTGTACACTACAGCCGAATAGAATTCTCGTGGATTCTGAACAGCGTCTACGCAGTCGTGTTTGTTTACGTTTTTTTCTGCACATGAGGAAACTATTGGATATTTAAATGTTCTAAAATATAGTATGTCTTTTTATCGGCGGAAATTATCAGGCTGTTCGGTGATTTTGCGATCGAGTGATTTTTGTCAACAAAAATATTTGTTCGAAATCACAACATAGCCTGCATGTTAAATTATGACGTTAAAATACATATTATATTTCAGAACATTTTATATCTTAATAGTAGCCTCGTAAAGTGTGGAGAAAAAATTTAAACGTAAACTCCGAGGGGCTAACCACTCCAGAGATTCCCTGAGATTCCATAAAGATTTCCAAAGATTCCCAACGATATTCATAGAAAGATGAACCCGAAGGGGTTGTTAGGTTTAGGAACTTCACTAAGGCATTTAGCATACAAGACATTCTTTGTATTCACATAATATATTAATATAAAAGAACATTTCTTTTCGAAATTTGGAAAGCAAGTGGGGGGATAATTTTATTTCCTCCGTTGAGGTAAACGTTAACATGTCACCAACATAACATTACAAACGGTGTCAACGGTACCAACAATCCAACACATAATTTTGGCGGGTGATTCAAAACATAAATAGATTTTTTTCTTCGAATCAAAACATCATAGATTAACTATAAATTGTACAATAGAGTATCTCTCTCTAACAGGGGTAACCACTCCAAAAAAATTCCAAGATTCCCTGAGATTTCATAAAGATTTCCAATTATTCCCAACGAGATTCCCAACGAGTGGTTAACCCCTCGGTAAACTCCTAACTCCCTAACCTAACACTCGTACGTACAACGATTTTCGAGCACCAGCTGAATATTAAACACAGATCGTTTCATTTGTTCATTCATTCCTTTCTATAAATTTTAGCTATTGGGGTGTTTAATGGGCGATTAATCGCGCAGTTAGTCTTACATTATCGGAGGGAAACGTGTTTCTAGGCACGTTCCTTGTCGTTCTACAAAGCGATTTGAGACATTACGACTGGTATGAAACAGCGCGTGGTCGCCGGTGGTTGTTGGTCCATTGCCAAGCTCCTGCCTGTGCCCTCTATGTTATTTTGTTTATCTCCATATCCACAAATAGCCTCTTTCTTGCTGCTGCTCATGGATCGTGAGCTTTAAAGCATTCTGACTCTACTCCCAACTGGCCACCGTTTCCGTTGGTCGCCACTCCAGACTGCTGAACAACTCCTTGGCGCAACAGCGCTATAAAGACCAATCGATTCGCGATTAGCTCTTCATTCCGCAGATGAAACATGGAACGACTTACATGGTTCTAGCGGGGTGTTTTTGAAAAAACAAGGACTGGACAACCTTGGAACCCGCTCTGTAGAGGAAGAAGACCCAGCACTAGTTCCCTCAGCGATGTCTGCCACTGACCTACATAATAACAAAACCTCCAAGTTAATCCCCTCTCCTTGTGGAAACACACAGTACCCTAATGTTGCGCTATACTCACCGGAAACGGGTAACCTTATAATCGCCTACTCCATTGCCAGGAAAGATCTTGTAGAATTTGGAGGAGGGTTCTCGTATAATATGGGAAGAGAAGGTAGAGTACAGGGAAATTTTAAGGTTTGACCAAAAGAGATACAGGTTCCAGGCGCCCCTGCCACTCGGGGCCTCACCCCATGCCCTTCTTTAAGTTAACCCGCCATGGTCATGGATGATTTAAAACCCCGAATAAAAAAAAACCAGCTTTACGCCATACGATAAATTTTAAAAATAGCAAACAAATAAACAATAATAATCCGAAACTTTAGAACCCCCCCCCCCCCCCCCCCACAGTAGCCGGGCAAGGAGTGAGATCACGACAGGTTTTTAAACCGTTACAACCTTCTGTGATGAGCAAACGATGATAGACAGACCCCCTCGGATATTTAAAATTGGGAAGATAACCAAATCCCTTCTCTTAGTAAAAAATTTCCCTCAGAAAACTTACAGTCTGTGGTCCATAGGAAGGTAACGAAACCGCAACCAAGGTAGAGGAACACTACCACTCTGGCCACTTCCTCACAGGGGCTGAACAGAGTTTCTAAAGTTAGTTTGTTTAGAGTAGGCGCCACATTGGCCACATAAATTGACCTCCTTGTAATTAACGGGGCCTAGTAGTAGTAGTAGTAGTAGTATTGGCAGGGCCCCGCAGGGAAGACTTAGGCCACTAAGGAGGGCCCATAGAGCAGCCCTGGAGTCCCGCTCAGTCCTGCAGCCCGACAGCGACCGCGAACCGGAGCACCGGTCGAAGCTGCAGCTCGATGGCTTCTTCTCTTCCTCCACCAATGGCGAATCCCAGGTGCTCCAGTCGCTCCCTCCACAGTGAAGGGCAGTCCAGAAGGAGGTGCCACCCAGTCTCCTCCTGGTCCATAGGAAGGTAACGAAACCGCAACCAAGGTAGAGGAACACTACCACTCTGGCCACTTCCCCACAGGGACTGAACCGAGTTTCTAAAGTCAGTTTGTTTAGAGTAGGCGCCACGTTGGCCACATAAATTGACCTCCTTGTAATTAACGGGGCCTAGTGGTAGTAATAGTATTGGCAGGGCCTTGCAGGGAAGACTTAGGCCACTAAGGAGGGCCGATAGAGCAGCCCTGGAGTCCCGCTCAGTCCTACAGCCCGACAGCGACCGCGAACCGGAGCACCGGTCGAAGCCGCAGCTCGATGGCTTCTTCTCTTCCTCCACCAATGGCGAATCCCAGGTGCTCCAGTCGCTCCCTCCACAGTGATGGGCTGTCTAGAAGGAGGTGCCACCCAGTCTCCTCCTGGTCCATAGGAAGGTAACGACACCGCAACCGAGGTAGAGGAACACTACCACTCTGGCCACTTCCCCACAGGGGCTGAACAGAGTTTCTAAAGTCAGTTTGTTAAGTGTTGGTGCCACGTTGGCCACATAAATTGACCTCCTTGTAATTAACGGGGCCTAGTAGTAGTAATAGTATTGGCACGGCCCCGCAGGGAAGACTTAGGCCACTAAGGAGGGCCGATAGAGCAGCCCTGGAGTCCCGCTCAGTCCTACAGCCCGACAGCGACCTCGAACCGGAGCACCGGTCGAAGCCGCAGCTCGATGGCTTCTTCTCTTCCTCCACCAATGGCGAATCCCAGGTGCTCCAGTCGCTCCCTCCACAGTGATGGGCAGTCTAGAAGGAGGTGCCACCCAGTCTCCTCCTGGTCCATAGGAAGGTAACGACACCGCAACCGAGGTAGAGGAACACTACCACTCTGGCCACTTCCCCACAGGGGCTGAACAGAGTTTCTAAAGTCAGTTTGTTAAGTGTTGGTGCCACGTTGGCCACATAAATTGACCTCCTTGTAATTAACGGGGCCTAGTAGTAGTAATAGTATTGGCACGGCCCCGCAGGGAAGACTTAGGCCACTAAGGAGGGCCGATAGAGCAGCCCTGGAGTCCCGCTCAGTCCTACAGCCCGACAGCGACCTCGAACCGGAGCACCGGTCGAAGCCGCAGCTCGATGGCTTCTTCTCTTCCTCCACCAATGGCGAATCCCAGGTGCTCCAGTCGCTCCCTCCACAGTGAAGGGCAGTCCAGAAGGAGGTGCCACCCAGTCTCCTCCTGGTCCATAGGAAGGTAACGAAACCGCAACCGAGGTAGAGGAACACTACCACTCTGGCCACTTCCCCACAGGGGCTGAACAGAGTTTCTAAAGTCAGTTTGTTAAGTGTTGGTGCCACGTTGGCCACATAAATTGACCTCCTTGTAATTAATGGGGCCTAGCAGTAGTAGTAGTATTGGCAGGGCCCGCAGGGAAGACTTAGGCCACTAAGGAGGGCCCATAGAGCAGCCCTGGAGTCCCGCTCAGTCCTGCAGCCCGACAGCGACCGCGAACCGGAGCACCGGTCGAAGCCGCAGCTCGATGGCTTCTTCTCTTCCTCCACCAATGGCGAATCCCAGGTGCTCCAGTCGCTCCCTCCACAGTGAAGGGCAGTCCAGAAGGAGGTGCCACCCTGTCTCCTCCTGGTCCATAGGAAGGTAACGAAACCGCAACCAAGGTAGAGGAACACTACCACTCTGGCCACTTCCCCACAGGGGCTGAACAGAGTTTCTAAAGTCAGTTTGTTAAGTGTTGGTGCCACGTTGGCCACATAAATTGACCTCCTTGTAATTAACGGGGCCTGGCAGTAGTAGTAGTATTGGCAGGGCCCCGCAGGGAAGACTTAGGCCACTAAGGAGGGCCCATAGAGCAGCCCTGGAGTCCCGCTCAGTCCTGCAGCCCGACAGCGACCGCGAACCGGAGCACCGGTCGAAGCCGCAGCTCGATGGCTTCTTCTCTTCCTCCACCAATGGCGAATCCCAGGTGCTCCAGTCGCTCCCTCCACAGTGATGGGCAGTCCAGAAGGAGGTGCCACCCAGTCTCCTCCTGGTCCATAGGAAGGTAACGAAACCGCAACCGAGGTAGAGGAACACTACCACTCTGGCCACTTCCCCACAGGGGCTGAACAGAGTTTCTAAAGTCAGTTTGTTGAGAGTAGGCGCCACGTTGGCCACATAAATTGACCTCCTTGTAATTAACGGGGCCTACTAATTACATTAAATTTAGAGCATAAATGTCGGTGATTCAAGTAGTGATGGTGTTCGGCTGTGGGAACCCCCCACTCCTAGCGGAGGGGTGTTTTGGATTGGTCTCTCACATGATGATTTTTGCTACGCTGTAGAGGGTCAGCCACCCGCCGACGTCCTTAGCCCATCATTCCGCTGGAACGAGCTTACATGGTTGATTTTGTAGTTCGAACAGGGGGCATTGGAATACTACGGGTCAGGGACACCCTTGAATCTGTTCTGCCGCAGAAGAAGGCCCAAGGCTATTTCTGTCTGTGATGTCTGGCCCTCCTGTCTCAAGCGAACCACACCTGGGCAATTAAAAAAAACCTCCACGTTACTCCCCTTTTCTGATGGACAACACATCAATTTCTCGACCTTACTCACTGGGCAATAGGTAGCCTGCAGAGCTGAGCACTGATGGAAGACAAACCCTCCTCGGGGACCAAAGCAACGGGAAGGAACCAAAACTCTTCTCTGGATAAAAGGTGGGAAGGAAGC
The DNA here is from genome assembly GCA_950004255.1 of Mesopsocus fuscifrons. Taxonomy (NCBI): domain Eukaryota; kingdom Metazoa; phylum Arthropoda; class Insecta; order Psocodea; family Mesopsocidae; genus Mesopsocus; species Mesopsocus fuscifrons. The sequence goes on from OX465375.1 coordinate 3,527,732, forward strand.
GAGCTATGTCCAGAGAAAGCATCGAGCCAGAGGAAGGTGAATCATCCCGAGTCGAGACGGCAATGAAAACCCTAGGAAGGCGATGGTGAGAAATGAGAAAGGACAGTGATGAGCGGGCTCGTGGAAGGGTTTGTTGGTGTGGTAAGGCGGTGGTTTACAAAAGGTCGGGAGCAGCATCCATGGCGACGCACTCGGCGAGAAAAATGTGCAAAGCTTCGCTGGCTGCGGTGACAAGGGGGTGGGGGAGGTAAACCTTCGGAAGAGCCGGGATGGTAAGTTTCCGTTTAGAGCCCCCGCGGCGCCAGTGCGGAGGAGGAGAAAAGCGTGGTTTTTTGGTCGGACGGGCGGAATTTTGCAGATGTGCGGTAGGTGGTGGCGAGCGGTTGGTTGGGGCGCGTGTAGAAATTTTGAGAGGTGCCGTCCGAGTTGGCGAGTGGACCGGCGGGGACGGCAGCTGAAGGAGAAGAGGGCCCGGACTCAATGGTGCCTCGACTTGGGCTTCAGTGGTATCGGCGGGAGTGGGTGATTGTTGGAGCGGGCCAGGAGGGTTTATTGGAGGAGGAGTATCCTAGTGGAAAATGCGGCAGGGGCAAGCTGGTAGGTGGAATGCCTGACCAGGGCTGAGGGGCGTGGCACGTACCGGCGGCTCCCGTGCTTAGATGTACGCCCCCGGTCGAGGGTGCCTTTGACGCTGTCAATACAATTATTACACTTCTACTTCCGCGTTCCTCCTCTTCCTTACCATTTCTCTCATTTACTTTACACCTTTTCCTGTTTCGGTTAGCAGTACATCCTCTGCGATTAATTCTTCTTGGCACTCTCCTATCATATGTGTTAGCCCCCGATTACACCTTACAATTTCCAATCCAAATAGGATCATAAAAAAATATGATCAAGAAAAATTGTAAGGTGTAAAGTGAATTGAGTCAATTATGATACAATTTGTATCGGCCGGTACAAATTGTATCATAACTGCTGCAACTACCTTCCTCTATGCTGCGATGTGTTTCAGTGTTTGTTGTTGTTTGGTTGAAAATGGCGGCTGAGGTAAGTGGAATGGAAATGACCCGTATTTTAATAGAAAATGTGGAGGAGTACGAATTTCTTATAACGATGAATTGAAAGAATATAGCAGAAATTATTTAACCTAAAACGGTTCAAAAAAGGACCCTAAAAATCTTCAAAATTCTATTTTTTTACCATGTCAAGTTGGCGTCTTTGCTAAACATGATCCTATTTTTATTGTAAAGTGTATTGCAGTTTTTCTAAAATTTTTATGATGCTAAAAAAATAGGATCATATAAAAATAGGATCATATATTTATTGTAAGGTGTAATCGGACCCTTAGTGTCTCAGGTGCCTGACCTCACAACCTGCACAATCTTTTCTCTTCACTTTCCCAGTATCTGTTTGCTTTTTCCTCGCATCCACACCATAAAAATAGTGGATTCCTGTAGCAGCTGCCTTCGTCATGCCTCAGATCCTGACGATCCTCAGCCAGTGTAAGGCATCGCCATTATGCAGGCAGCTTCTCTGGCTGACGCTGCTACTATTGCCCAATATGGTCCTATATGGCCCACTCTGATCGTATATGGGGTAGGGTGGTAGAGTCCATTGTGTGGGCAGCAGCACTGGTGAAGGCTGCTTTCGTGGTACCTGCTGGCCCATCTTTGGCCGGCGCTGGGCCATTTACAACGCACAACGTCGCTGTACCTAGAGGTATAATTTGTGACTACATTTATATGTAATTTGTAACGACATGACGTAGTAATTGTACCTATGTATAATACTGGCAGTTGGCATGACATTCGGTAATTGTGTAAATAATTTATAATCGCTTCGCTGCTAAGCAGTTAGCATATCACTAGTACCTATTATTTATATAGAATTGATATATTTAATTAATCTCCTAAATCGTGAGTACCTACATACGAGTATATTATATTGCAGAGTGCATTAGATTTGCAAAACATTTTTAGCAAGTGCTTCATCTGTGATTTTTTATAATAAAGAATAAATAAAATAACCGTAGGTTATTTTACCTAACAATTTATGTTCTTCCTCCTTGCTCCTTCCATACAAAAATTGACTAGGAAAGGTTTTTTCACATGTGGCCCAAGTGGGGTATACAGTCAACATGCACCGTCGAAAAAGTTGAAATCGAAAAATCCGTTGGCAAGTTTCACTAGGTAACCTATCTGCGAAGGTAATTCGCTGCGAAATTTTGAGTCCTTTCCATCCTAACTAAAGGTAATATTACTATCAGAGGGAGCCTTACGAAATGAGTGTTTCTTCTAAGGTAAATGTAGACTTTGTTCTGAAATATAATTCATCTTTTTTACAACAGAAAATATTAGACTGTGTCGCGATATTTTGTTGGCAAGTAATTTTTTTGTTTCGCCTGAAAGATATTAGAAAAACCATCCTGGTGCCACTTGCTTTTTTTTTAAACTGAACCGACAAGAATCAGGTGGGGCCCCCACCTCCGTGTGGTGGGGCATAGCCCTTCGACCATGTGTTGCGTCGGGCACGGGGCTGGGGGGCCCACTCCTGTTGGGGCACGCGCGCATCTCGAAATAAGTGCGACAGCCGTCAGTGGTGGCTCAGCTCTGGCGTGCGACGCTACGGGGCCCCCGTACTCTCACGGTGACACCTGACTATTCTCAGGGGCTACGCCCCATACGCTGCTCCCACCATGCCTAGAGCCTGCTTCTTACCCCACAAGCGCTTCGGGTCACTTCGCACCGACAGAGGTGAGTTGCATATTTTGTTCTTGTTTTTGCAGACTGCAGATCTTTAAGCGAGGGGGTAACCACTCCAGAGATTCCTTGAGATTCCATAAAGATTTCCAAAGATCCCCAACGATATTCATAGAAAGATGAACCCCGAAGGGGTAACCACTCCAAAAAAAAATCCAAGATTCCCTGAGATTTCATAAAGATTTCCTATGATTTCCAAAGAGATTCCCAACGAGTGGTTAACCCCTTGTCTTTAAGCATTGTTCAGGTAAGTAACTTCTTTAGATTGACAGCCAACCTGTTTCAAATTTTCCCTTACTTCTTGCATGGATAGTGATAGTCACTTCTAAGGTTTGTGAGGTACCTTATTAACACTCTCCTCCCTTCTCGTGCTGTAATGGTAGCTTCTGAGGATTCTAACACTTCTAACTATTGTAACACTGCCCCGAACTTCTTGGACTGCAACCTTCCTGGGGGGTTGCCTCATTTGAACTTCCCGGCACTTGTCGGAAAATGGATGGGGCCGTAGATCATCGTCTGTAAAGAAGTCAGGTGGCAAAGCCCCAAGACACTCCCATGGTTCCTGCGTTCGTGAAATTACCTCTTGATGGGAAAGTCATCAGTCAGTCAATCACCACCTACTCGCAGACTCGCTGTTCATCTCCCTTCAAGATTAAGGGTGTCCCGTCAGTTTCCCGACTTTTCGGGCCAGTTGCTGTCGCAGACCGCGAACTGTTTTGTTGTAATCCGTAAACGAACGGTGTTGGGGAGACCCTACATAACGGCACTCGTTTGAGATCCTATACTTATTTAGCTGGGTTTCGGAAGATTTTGGATTTTTAGTCTTGGCCTGTTTTGTTTCTTTCTACTAAGGCTGCGTCCCACCATACTCGGTTAACGTTAGTCTCCAGTTAAATTCCAATTATTACACGGTAAAAACCGAATTTAACTGGAGTTTAATAGTTAACCGAGTATGGTGGCTGGGCTTCCTCTACCTTTTCTTCGAAGTCCGAAGCCAGAGTGATACCTGTTACTGCTATCTAGAGCAGGGACATCTGCCTCCCCCTGGCTCTCCAGAGCTCGGGATTGCAATTTTGATCAGGTTGGCGAGGTGGCATCCCCCCGCTCATCGTTGGGGGAGGGATGTCAGTTTCTGTGTGAGTACCCGCCATCCCTGAACTGCCATTCCAGCCCCTCCATTCCAGTACACATCGTCTGTGGCCAGCTTTATGGTGGTTGCCGTTCTCATGGCCTCCGGTGGGCATTCTTGTTTGGATTTTCCGCTTTGGCGCTTCAAACTGGAAATGGGCCAAAAGACGAAAAGTGACGAAAGCTTTGATCTCCTAGCACGGAATATGGAGAGCAGGTGTTCCCACCATGTTGGATTTGCTGCCAAAACGCCGCAAGGATCACGAGTTGTCTTACAAAAGAATATTCTTTCTCCTCTATACTTGATCCTCTGTTCAAACATAAGATTAACATTGCGAGCGGCGATTCATTTTCAAGGTTTACCCTTGGTTGGAAAGACACAAAATTTTGCCTGTACCTAGCCCTAACAATGTTCTAGGGAGTGTTTGAAGCAGATTTCCCATTTTTGTACTGGTTTTCGAGATACAGCACTTTTCTTGAGGTATGCGATGCTAGCATTTGCAAAACAGTTGCAATAAAAGAAACCAGTGAGAAATTGGGAAATCTGTTTCGAACACTCCCTAGAACATTGTTAGGGCTAGGTACAGGCAAAATTTTGTGTCTTTCCAACCAAGGGTAAACCTTGAAAATGAATCGCCGCTCGCAATGTTAATTTTATGGGCGGCAAAAAATGCATCGTCAGGTATAGCGTCCTCTTAACGAATATTGTAGAAGGACGAGTATAGTAGTGAGAGGGGTGAGAGGCACAAGCCCAGCAACTAGACCAATGCAAGAATCGTGCTCAGCTGGTAACAAGTAACCAAGTATACGATTTCCCCAGCCGGCCATAGTGCGGGGTGGAGACCGAGGGGTTAACCACTCGTTGGGAATCATTGGAAATCTTTATGAATTATCAGGGAATCTTGGAATTTTTTGGAGTGGTTACCCCTTCGGGGTTCATCTTTCTATGAATATCGTTGGGAATCTTTGGAAATCTTTATGGAATCTCAGGGAATCTTAAGGAATCTCTGGAGTGGTTATCCCCTCGGTAGAGACCTACAGTTTGCGGTGCAGGCCGAACCACCACAACCTAAATAAGCACATCAGAGGTGAATATCGATTAGGAAAATTTCGATTCGATCGGGATCGAACCGGTGTGACCCGGTTCCCCGGAAGACTCCAGGCTACTCGGCTACCATGAGTATAGTCAGGAGCAAGGGGATAACCACTTCAGAGATTCCATAAAGATTTCCAAAGATTCCAAACGGTATTCATAGAAAGATGAACCTCGAAGGGGTAACCACTCAAAAAAATCCAAGATTCCCTGAGATTTCATAAAGATTTCCAATGATTCCCAACGAGTGGTTAACCCCTCGGTCAGGAGCGAGGAAGCAGGACTACGGAACCGGCAGTTCGGCCGGCAACCACTGCTGTTGGTGAGTGGAGCTGGTGTTTTGGCTTCGTGCCCTGTGGCGTCCCAGCACAGGCAGCATCCCGCGTCAGCACTTGATTGGCACCAGCTGACCTCTGCGTTGTGAAAACGTGGCCAATGGAAACAGCACTCGTGGTGGAGGCAAGGTGTTCGTATGAGGCACGAAGCAAAATTTCTTGGCAGACACTCCTCAGCCCACTTGCTGTTGGTCAGCTGGGGTCGCGCGCCATGGTAATACCGCAAAAATTTTAATTGCAGTTGTTACCCGGATTTATGGCTTTCTTATGCTGGGGGGGGGGGGGGGGGGATGGCATAGTATAGTTGTGGCTACCCCCCAGGCCTCATCGTTTGTGGGCAGCTTAAGGGTCCGCTATACCTGACGGTGCATTTTTTGCCGCCCATAAGATTAACATTGCGAGCGGCGATTCATTTTCAAGGTTTACCCTTGGTTGGAAAGACACAAAATTTTGCCTGTACCTAGCCCTAACAATGTTCTAGGGAGTGTTCGAAGCAGATTTCCAAATTTCTCACTGGTTTCTTTTATTGCAACTGTTTTGCAAATGCTAGCATCGCATACCTACCTCAAGAAAAGTGCTGTATCTCGAAAAACAGTAAAAAAATGGGAAATCTGCTTCGAACGCTCCCTATAGAACATTGTTAGGGCTAGGTACAGGCAAAATTTTGTGTCTTTCCAACCAAGGGTAAACCTTGAAAATGAATCGCCGCTCGCAATGTTAATCTTATGGGCGGCAAAAAATGCACCGTCAGGTATAGCGTCCTCTTAATATGATCGAGCTCTGCTGATTGCTGATTGCTGCAATAAGGGTGGATTTCACCAGTTGCTAAAGTCTACTATAGTGTCCCCTAAATGTTGACTATAGCGTTGTCCTCAGGGAACAAAAAGCTGGTGCATGCGTTTCACCATCCTGCCAATAGCGCCCTTATCGTGACGTTAGCTAGTGGACTTTTAACGGCAAGAGCTAACTTTTCGGGAAGGTAAATTCATGAACTATATCTGCACGATAAGGAACTAGTAAAAGCCAACATTATATTTTCAGTTGTTTTGGCTATCAATCGATTCAATGGTTTTAATTTTTATCTGCACTTTTTTGGCAGTAATCGCTTGTCCAGACTATAACATATAAACATATCTTATTCCTCTGACATAGGAGCATGTGCGTTTGTTCAGTGATTCTCATACGTATACAAAAGAGATATTTTTGACTGTCTATCAAAGTATTTCACGGCCCATAGTTCAAAAGACGTCATTTCATTTTATCTGACTCGTATGAATTTTGGTCGGCAGCGTGCCAAAGAACGTAACATCAGCGATTTTGCGGTGATTTTGACTAATGAATCCGAGCCGGTGGTTTCTGGTGACCTTTCACTTCCTCTCAGCTTTGAAGCTTCATCCAAAACAAAATTGGAAACTTTTTTGTTTCAGGAGCCAATAACTTGAAACACAACTAAAGAGGAACTTGAGATTATCAAATAAGTAATTATTCAAATCACATTAGTCGAGGAGACTACACATTTGTGGTTGTCGCAGGACGCAGGCCGGTTCGATTCCGGTTCTATAAAAAATTTTCTTGAGGTTATGGTGGTTCGGAACCCACCTAAACCCTACATCGTCATCAAGTCAATGTACCCCTGAGTGAATACGATTAGGCAGTATTGTGCACACGCGTTATGGTAAACCGTATGGGCATAACCATTATTTTTACTCCTTTCTTGTACGATATCTGCTCTTTCTCTTTACCTGTACAAGGGTACAAGGAGACAGAGGAAGTATACCTACCTGTACCTTTACCTACCTATTTTGTTATGAACTTGCAGACAGTAGTCCTGAGCGTGGGGTCCGCACCGCGGAGTCCTCTTCAAGAAGTCCAAGTCCTTCACCTCCGCGTTTCCTCGTACGACCCCATCGGCGGTCAAGAACCAGTGCAGAGCCCTCGTCGGTTCTTGAGCACGCAGCGTTACGTCTAGACCCAGTTAAGAATGGATACCGGCGGTCCTGCTCCACAGATGATGACGAGGTGTGCTCCAACCATGGAGGATGCCACCTGGACGAGTCACGGTTCGACTGCCCGGAAGAACTGTACAACCTTACCAAGCTAGCTGAAGTGAGCCTGGCTGCTGCTGCAGGGCAGTTGTTCTGCAAGCGATACTACCAGAACTCTGACTATGAGGTTGGTTCGAGGGGGTAACCACTCCAGAGATTCCTTGAGATACCATAAAGATTTCCAAACGATATTCATAGAAAGATGAACCCCGAAGGGGTAACCACTCCAAAAAAATTACAATATTCCCTGAGATTTCATAAAGATTTCCAATGATTCCCAACAAGATTCCCAACGAGTGGTTAACCCTTCGGGTTGGTTACTGTTCACCACAGCCTCAATAGGTACATTTCACATTTTTGAGTCGACCATTCGACCACTCGGCTCAAGCACGTATTCAGGGGGGGGGGGGGGGGGACACCTAGGACATGTCCCCCCCCCCCCCCCCCCCCGAAATTCTGAAAATAAAATTTGTAACGTATCGTATCGTATTCCCACTACCCCCATGCAGCCTGCTGTAAGAGTGGTCAGAGGTCGCAAAACAGGTGTTTGTCCCAGTCACCATTGTGTCGGCGCGGCCAAACGTGATTTTCACAATAGGCAAAGGATTAGCGTCAAAAAGGGACGAGCCTTTTGTTATCGCAAAAAGAGGATTCCGCTGATTTCTGTGCTTTTAGAAAGTTTCTGGCATATATACGATCCGTGTCTGGCCTCTGACAAATGAGTTCTTGCCGGGTTTTGCATTCAACGGCATTCAAAATGGACAAACTGCAGTCCCTCCGTCAGTCAGTCAGTCAGTCTAGTCTAGTGTCCAACACCGGCTTGTCGAGCTCGCGTACACGTACCTGCCCCAAAGTGAGAAATGAAGCTGGTAAAAACGAAAAGTTTTCAAACCCGGTGCAAAATCGTTGTACGAGTACCTACAGACTGGAGTATTGATGAAAAGGTATGTCTTTTCCTGGATAAAAGGGTAGATTACTGAAGGAACAAGATAAATGGTCTGATTTTCTATCTCCAAACATGGGCCCTCTGTAGCTCCTGTGGCAGGCCTGCCGGACTAGGAAGAGGGGGGGGGGGGGGGGGGGGGGAGCACCACGAGCCCTTCTGGGAGTGGGGGGCCGCCCCCTCCGGAAAGAGCTACATATTTTAGCCGGATTCCATTTTATTATCCCATAATTTTTCTTCTCGCTCGCTTCGCTCGCTCGAATATAGGGTTCTCTTTTTTTCCCTTTTCCAAGTGTGTTTTTTCCCAAAGAAGGTCTTCGCCGTGTCCCCACCTTATGTTACCTGTGACCTTTGTAATCGAATTCACATCCTACTTTTCTGGGCAGACCTACGAGTATAGGTAAGCCCTGTCCTTTCCATTTAGCTGAGGTTTTATAGCAGTGGATAACTACCAACCTTCAATTTTTCTCTCGCTCGCTTTGCTCGCTCGGCCAGTAGATTCTTCTATAATTTTCCCAAAGGTATTTTTCTCCATTTAAGTCAGTAGGTAGGTACGTGGCGCTACGGTGGTATATTTTTACAAAATTTCCTAAATAATGGTACCTTCGGCTACCCTCACAGAGAATGTTGGTAAAGTTTCGCCCCCTCCGAAGTTTAAAAATTCGGCGAGAAAATAATTTTGAATGTTGCGACCTGAATCTTGACCTTGACCCCAAGAAAAAATTAAAATGAGGCAACTGTATGGGGGGGGGGGGGGGGGCGTGATGACAACTTTTTTCCAGAGGGGCCTACTCGGTGTGACTCTTGTCCCCCCCCCCCCCCCCCCCCCCCCCCGAACCAAAATGCTGGATACGTGCTTGACTCGGCTACCGAGGCTTTTAATGGTTTGGTATTGAAAGCTCCTCTATTTGCAGGTGTGGCCAGAACAGGAGTACCCGGAGGACTTATCCCGGGATGCGGGGGAGCGGGAGGAACACCCCTGTCCTGAATGTGGGAAACGCTATAGTACGAGCAGTAACCTCGCAAGGCACCGGCAGACGCACCGGTCCCTGGCCGACAAAAAGGCCCGGCGGTGCCCGCACTGCGACAAAGTCTACGTCTCCATGCCTGCGTTTGCCATGCACGTCCGCACTCACAATCAAGGCTGCCGCTGCTCCTACTGCGGCAAATGCTTTTCCAGACCGTGGCTGCTCCAGGGGCACATTCGGACGCACACGGGTAAGCCTGAGGACACTATTGTTTATGAATTTTTGGTACCATAGCAGAGACGAACGTCAGCCTTTTCTTTTTGGGGAGTCTAGGATCACAGAGCCAGTTAAGAGGACGCTATACCTGACGATGCATTTTTTGCCGCCCATAAGATTAACATTGCGAGCGGCGATTCATTTTCAAGGTTTACCCTTGGTTGGAAAGACACAAAATTTTGCCTGTACCTAGCCCTAACAATGTTCTAGGGAGTGTTCGAAGCAGATTTCCCAATCTCTCACTGGTTTCTTTTATTGCAACTGTTTTGCAAATGCTAGCATCGCATACCTCAAGAAAAGTGCTGTATCTTGAAAACCAGTAAAAAAATGTGAAATCTGCTTCGAACACTCCCTAGAACATTGTTAGGGCTAGGTACAGGCAAAATTTTGTGTCTTTCCAACCAAGGGTAAACCTTGAAAATGAATCGCCGCTCGCAATGTTAATCTTATGGGTGGCAAAAAATGCACTGTCAGGTACCTATAGCGGACCCTTAATTTGGGAAGTTAAAAAGACATATTATGTTCTAAAACATTTAAATATCCACAGTGTCCTCTAAAAATGGGCGGAAAAACCATTAATAAACAGCGAACGTATCGACAGCGTATAAGAAGCGTTTTTTTTTATCCAAAATTTAGCCTCTCTTTGTCAGACTCTGGACAGTACCGCTCTATAGATATGTTCTACCACTTTAAGGAAGTTAAGTAAAAAGTTTTTTCTCTATTTTTCTAGGCGAGAAACCATTCAAGTGTACAATATGCAGCAAAGCCTTTGCAGACAAATCGAATCTGCGAGCGCACATCCAGACACACTCCACGATGAAGCCTCACGTCTGCGGCCGCTGCGGTAAAGCATTCGCCCTTAAGTCCTACCTTTACAAGCACGAGGAGTCCTCCTGTATGAAGGTGCCCTTTGAGGACAGCAAAGGAAAACCAGACTTGCATCAAGTCATAACTATCTCAATATGATCCCTGCGCCCTGTAATCATAATCTGTGAAGGTACAACCTACTTGGGTGGAAGAGGGGAACTAGACGATTCTAGATGACGTAGTGGTTAAGGCTGTATATTACATCCTCGACGAACTCCACCGAAACCACTGTGCGAAAGTAAATATTCGACAAACCTAATGTTTACATACTGTTTACATAATGTTTACATACTCGTATTAGTACAGCCGGAGACTGGTAATTGCAATATCGTATTGGTAGTGTCTACTCTAAAAGCTAAACATAGTGTGCTATTTGAACGCGAAACGAACGAGTGAAATTAGGACTCTATGTTTAGCTTTTACAGGAGAAAAAGTAGAGAAATGGTGTTGCAATTACCCACTTCCGTAAGTGAAATAAAAATTGTCAACATGTAACATGGCGGCGGTAAAAATATTACAAACATTTATCAAGCTTTTCTACTAAATGTGACGATAAAATCATACTGTTTTAGTCGGAAACGTTACAAAAAATATTTCGCGTGAGGTAGTGTTGTGTTTTCGCGATCTGTCAAAAAAACATGTGGACTGGTAGTTGACTGTTTAAAATCGCTCCTGTGGGCTTATAACTCCATTTCATGCAAAAATACAACACTACCTCAGGACAAAGAGTCTCATGTTTACATCCCCCTATAAACACTTCTCACTCGCCCTGTAACTTCGGAGTAGGGCTTGAAGTACGTAGCATTGCGAACCAAGTACGTGTAGTCACTCATTGTCCTTAAGGCCGAACATACATTCGCTATTTGTTTACGTTTGGTCTGCACACTTTATGAGGAAACTATTGGATATTTAAATCTTCTGAAATATGATATGTCTTTTTAACGGCAGGATGAATTAACAGGCTGTCTGGTGATTTACGATCGAGTGATTTTTGTCAACAAAAAATGTGTCCGATCGTAAAATCACCACACGCCTGTTAATTTCAGCCGTTTAAAAGATGTATTATATTTCAGAACATTTAAATATCCAATAGTATCCTCTTAATTAAAACCGAAATCTTTCTTCTTACATCTTATGGATGTGCTTAGACAGTACCTACTACTTCAGTATTCCCCGTCGTCCTGGTCGTATTTTTAATCTTTTTAACAGGATTCGAAGTCAGAACCTTTAAAGAGGTATAGGTTCCATACTGTCTTGAATTCTTTACTGCTAAGTACCAGGGAAGGTTGATTTGTATCGGCACCCTACCTAAAGGTACCTAAAGTCTTCGTACTTGTTGTTAGGGTCGACACAGGCCTATATAACAGTTTATTAACTGGTTTTAGAGGCCAGACAGTCAGACAACTAACCTCGGGTCTTATAACTTGGTCGGGGCTCTCATTGCCCCCAATCAATTGCATGGCATTCCAATCACTGCCAAAATATCGAGGACAATACCAACTAGATAAGTAATAGTTTTCGACACCATTGCCTCGTATAGCACTACAGAAGTAACTTAGGGTCTTTCTGCTTCATGTTTGTGGATAAGACAGAAAAGGTATGGTATACCTTCAGGTTCAGGCACATGTGGAGGGGTTTTCGAATTTTTGTTTCGACTACTTGTAACTTTAAGTTTCTACCGACCCACTTGTGTTGGTTCTTGTGGTTATATTGTAATTTCAGTTTCTTTTTCACTTTATTGGGACCATTTGATTATGATAAGATAAAATACTATTATTTTTGTACAGGTATTTTTAGTTTAAATATTTTTCTGAAAAGTGGTGTACCTAGTAAATATCTGCACTTGTCGTTTATAAGATGAACAGGCATTAGGTAGGTACTACCTACCTACTATTGTACTTGGTGCCTTTAACTTTTAGATAGGTAAATTTGCGAATGTGTATTTGTGGCAATAATTTTGTAAATTAAGTACTTAAGGTACCTACCGTATTAAGCGATAGGTTTTTGTAGAAATATCGGTACCTGAAAGAGTACGCGAATTTGAGTCCAATGGTGCAGCTATACAGTAGAATTTAGATGTGTGAAAATTATAAAAATATATAGGTTCATATAGGGAAAAGTTCAGAAAGAAACTTTTTCCTTACCTATAGCTGGGTTCAAGCGGTATCTAAATAGGTACTGAGTAAGTACCTAGTTCGACATCTGCCTTGTGCCGAGAATGACGTCTATAGGAAGCAACAGTTTTTTGTTTTTGTTCGTTTGGTGTTTTTTTTTTCAGACGATATTTTATAGTTCAGATATAAATACTGCTATAGGGCCGAGTACGGCTAGTCATTCGATTTATTTATTTATTTACGTTTTCGCTCGTTCTCAAGCCTGTATTTCGATCGTCATCGCCTAGTTAGTGTAGTTTTCCAATAAATCGATTTTTCTGTATGAAAAAAACGCGTTATTTTTTAAGGTACATAGACTAAGTAGGTAGGTACCTATTCTTTTTTATTTCTAAAAAAGTTTGGTAAAAAATTACATGTTCTCTATGATCCCACTCAGAATGTTTAAAATAAACATATGTCGGTACATTTACAAGTGCTGTGGTGGTCTAATGTTGCAAGAGCTGTATATGACAGCATAGCAATCCACATACAGATGTGACAGGCAATATCTCATAGGCTATCTGCCGCTAATCAGCCAGTTTGCTACCAATCAAAGGCGACATTGTGTTCACTGCCCATTGCTGGAGGCACCCATGCAACTTTCCTTCCCAGTAGTGTGGAAAAATACTCTCTGCAGTGAAACAATTTCTCATCAATCCTGACATAAGCAAAGTTTCCCGCCTGAGGCTTCGTCCCTAAAAATTAGATTGACGACTTATAGTTATAGATTCAAATTTCTTTGGGAGCATCTACTGTAACAATACTGGGTCGACACTAAAGTAGTCTTTAAAAACTGGCGCAATCCACCCTAACTCATATAACTAAGTATAGGCTGACGGAAAAAAAAATGTCCCCTTCGTCAGTACACGCCTCGTAATAGAGAGTTTGCACCATTCAAAGGCGTCTTACGAATTTCCAGTTATAAAAGCAACAGCTTGGGAAACCGGCATAAAATTATTTTTGGGACATTATAGAGATTAGTCACGAATGCTTTACAGAGCTCTCGAAATATCTCAAACAGCGAAATGCATTTTCGTAACTTGTAATATTTTATGCAATCGTTGAGACAGGCGATCCTACACATTTCTATAAGCACACACTTCGTATTTTGCTGTTGTTGTTCCATAAGTTAGATGACAGAATAGACGACGAGTCTGACAATGGTCGCACTTGACTTTCCCGTATTTTTTACGAAGTGTATGATTTAAATCTTTCTCCATATGTCGGCAAGAACAACTCCGAAACATTATGCAACTTTTCTGAGAAATTTTTCTACTATTTTCAGATCCAATTTGTATACACCTGAAATAGTACTCTTGTAGGTACTCAACTAAGTAAACATGCATGCATGCTACTTTTACTTGGAGCAATTACGCTTTGCCACAAAGAAGGAAGATATGTGTTGGAACAAATCAGTTTTGATCAGCGTCATTGCGGCGAGGTCTTCGCGCTTAGGGCGTGGTGTTGCAGAAGCTGTGTTGGTCGGACAGCAGAGGTCTGGGAGGATCATTGGCCTCCGACAGTTCGGCCAGACCAGAAGTCCACGATGTGTAGTGCTTCCTGCTGCCAGTGTTAGTAGGCACTGCCTGCTCCAGGGTCGCCATGGCAACGTGGGCGGCTGTTCTTTTGATCGTGGTTGGTGGATATGCCCTCGCACAAAAGGTAAGGCCCAGCTTGTGTCCTGAGAGATCTGGGATCAAATCCCGGCATAAGTGAAATTTTGCGCTTCTCAAACACTATTTTCAATCCTTCGCTTATAGGACGCTTGGACGATTTTTCTCTGGAGAACCTGACCAACAAAATCATTGGTGTTTTTTATACAGATTTCCAATGATCTCGAAAAAGTAAGCAGCTCTCCAGTACTGAACATGCTGGATGTGGAGGCGGACGTGGACTTCCTCAGAGGCTACGTTAGTGACTACTTCCTGGAGAGACACTTCAGAACGCCAGTCCGGATTGCAGTTTACCCATGCCACGATGACTACCCTCCTAAATTATGCCAACTTCAGGATGCCAACACTGAAATACAGGTATACTCTTGCGCAATTTCGATTATTTTCTAAAATAGCATTAAGAGGAGATTATACTCTCTGACTTGAAAAGCCATGTAGGCACCGAGTTTTATGTCCTTAATTTGACTGCAGGCATTGATCGTGTATCGACATTTAAGAAGTGGGAGGTGTCTCTTGGAATTCGTAAAAACATCGGATAAGAATATCTTACGGAACTCCAGAGTATACTTCTTTCAAGACTTTAACTATAATAAGGTAAGTATTGCAAATAATCTTATACAACTGTCGATACCTACCTATATTCGCCGTTGTACGAGTATAGGTTTCTTGTCATTCAACAACACTGACACAGTGTCTTCTACTAGTTCTACTTGTCCCGAACAACAGAGGTTTTGAGTGAAGAGCCTCATGGTCCCACCAGATTAGTCAGGTCAACTACTGAACAAACCATTGTCTGTAGTTACAGAGACGATCGATGCTTGGCAAAAAAATTGACCAGTTCTGCCAAGGCTTAGATTTCGCCCTCCTTCGAGCGTTCCAAATTGAAAACGAAGTTGAAGAAAAGGGATCTAAACCCATTTCACCCACTCCAAAGAAGAAAGCTCGCACTCGTCGACAGGCGAGGTCCAGGTTCAGGGGGCAGACGCAGACTCAGTTCTACAACTTCGGAAACGGAAATGGATCAGCGGAGGCTGTGGCTAAACCAGATGTTTCTACAACCTTTGCCCGTAAGTTTCTTTCGACCTCCTTTCGGTATTTCAATGATTCTTCCTCAGTGTCTCACAACTTGTTTCAATTAATTTTTAGGAGGTTCCAATGGTATGGGTTCGGCCCAAAGTCAGAGCGGTGGAGCTGATTGTGACGAGGAGTGCTACGGTCAAGGTTATGGGAGACCAAGCGGTTCTGGTGGAGGACGTCCAGGATACGGAAGGCCAGGCGACCCTGATGGCCGCGCTGGATCTGCGGGATTCGGGCGGCCGGGTACCAGTGACGGCGGAGCTCCAGGCTATGGACGGCCAGGTGCCACTGATGGCGGAGCTCCAGGTTACAGGAGACCATGGAGTCCGGACGGAGGAGCACCCGGCTTCAGAAGACCAGGTATAGCAGATGGAGGCGCTCCAGGATACGGACGAGCTGGCGGCCCTGACGGAGGAGCTCCAGGATACGGACGAACTGGTGGCCCTGATAGAGGAGCTCCGGACTACGGGAGACCATGGAGTCCAAACGGAGGAGCACCCGGCTTCAGAAGACCAGGTGTAGCAGATGGAGGACCAGGAGCAGGACGCGGAGGAGCTCCAGGATACGGAATAACTGATGGGGGTGCTCCACACTACGGAAGGCCGGGCGTTGCTGATGGGCGAGGCCCGGGGGATCCAAGCTACGAGCGACCTGGAGGTAGAGACGGGACTTCTCCGCCCTATGGACTGCCAGGTGCCATCGATGGAGGAGCCCCAGGCTACGGAAGGCCTGATGCTAATGGTGGAGTTCCAGGTTTTGGCAGAGGCCCTGACGGAGGAGCTCCAGGCTACGGAAGACCAGATGGAACAAGACCAGGAGGTGTTGGGCCTGGATATGGGAAACCAGCAGGAAGGCCAGGAGGCATTGATTCAGGTTGCGTCGAAGGTACTGGAGCAGGTGAAGAGTGCGGACAGTCAGGAGGTTCCCCGGTTCGTGAAAAACCGGGGTTTCCAGGTTACGGAAGGCCAGAAGTACCCAATTATGGATCCCCAGGAAGTGATAGTTCCGTTCTTCGTCCAGGGGGTGATGAAAGAGGAGGTAAATTACCACCATCAGCATCAAGTGGGACTTATCCACCCTCATCTAGTAGTAAACCATTTCCTGTGGACACAGGGCGTTGGCCAGGATCCCCCGGAGGCGTACATCAAGAAACACTACCGCCTTCTTCATCAAGTGGACAATATCCTCCCTCAGCAAGCAGTAAACCATTGTATCCAGGAACTTTTCCTCCCTCATCAAGTTCCAAAGTGCCCACTGGTGGTCCTGGGTACATGGGGAGACCAGCAACTAAAATCCCCCCCGGTGGACAACTTGGTCCAGGTGGTCCACAACTTGGACCTTATCCAGGAGGAGTTCCTACAAGGCCTGAAGGCTCTGGTTATCCAGCTGGACCTCAGATTGGGGGTTCTCCAGATAGACCTCAAACAGCCTACCCAGGAGGGTCTCAGGGACCGAGGTATCCTGCAGGGCCACAAACAGGAACACATCCTGGTGGACCTCAAACAGGAGGTTCTCAAGGACCCGGGTATCCTACGGGGCCACAAACAGGAACACATCCTGGTGGACCTCAAACAGGAGGATCTCAAGGACCTGGGTATCCAACGGGGCCAGTGACAGGAGCACGTCCTGGTGGGCCTCAAATAGGGGGCTACCCTTCGGAATCTCACAGACCAGGGTACCCAGCCGGACCAATAGCAGGCACACATCATGTTGGACCTCAGACAGGAGACTATCCTGTTGAACCTCACACAGGGGGCTATCCAGCAGAATCTCACGGACCGGGGTATCCAACTGGACCATTAACCGGAACACACACTGGAGGACCTCAAACAGGAGGTTATCCAGCTGGACCACAAACAGTAGGCTATCC
Source organism: Mesopsocus fuscifrons (assembly GCA_950004255.1). Taxonomy (NCBI): domain Eukaryota; kingdom Metazoa; phylum Arthropoda; class Insecta; order Psocodea; family Mesopsocidae; genus Mesopsocus; species Mesopsocus fuscifrons. The sequence continues at coordinate 3,544,919 of OX465375.1, forward strand.
GGCAGGACCTCATGGACCAGGCTATCCGACAGGAACACATCCTGGTGGGGCTCAAGCTGGAGGTTATCCATCTGGAGGCTCTCAAGGACCGGGGTATCCAACAGGGCCAATAACAGGAACTCATCCTGGTGGACCTCAAGCAGGAGGCTATCCATCTGGACCTCAAACAGGGGGCTATCCTGGAGGATCTCATGGACCAGGGTATCCAACTGGTACACATCCTGATGGACCTCAAACAGGAGGCCCTCAAGGACCGGGGCACCCGACAGGACCAATAACAGGAACACACACTGGCGGAGGTTATCCAGCTGGACCACAAACAGGGGGCTATCCTGCAGGATCTCATGGACCAGGGTATCCAACAGGAACACATCCTGGAGGGCCTCAACCAGGAGGGTACCCCTCAAGAGGCTCTCACGGACCAGGATATCCAACAGGTCCATTAACAGGAACACATACTGGTGGACCTCAAACAGGAGGTTATCCAGCTGGACCTCAAACAGGGGGCTATCCTGCAGGATCTCATGGACCAGGGTATCCAACAGGAACACATCCCGGTGGGCCTCAAGCAGGAATCTATCCATCTGGAGGCTCTCAAGGGCCGGGGTACCCACCAGGGCCACTAACAGGAACACATCCTGGTGGATCTCCAGCAGGAGGCTATCCATCTAGACCTCAAACAGGGGGCACTCCCGCCGGATCTCATATACCAGGGTTTCCAGCAGGAACACATTCTGGTGGACCTCAAACAGGAGGCTCACAAGGACCGAGTTACCCACCAGGACCACTAACAGGAACACATCCTGGTGGGCCTCAGGCAGGAGGCTATCCATCCGGACCTCAAACAGGGGGCTATCCCGCAGGACCTCATGGATCAGGATATCCAGGGTCACTAACGGGAACACATCCCCCCGCAGGAGGGCCTCAAGGCCCTGGATATTCAGGAGGACCCCCAACTGCAGGACATCCAGGTGGACCTCAAGGTTCTGGTCGTCCAACTGGGCCTCAAGCCTGGGGCTCTCCGGGAATACCCCAAGGAGCTGGACCACAGATCGGACCACATCCTGGTGGTGGCTACCCACTTCATAGACCTGGAGGTGATGCAGGTGGTCCAGGGTACGGAAGACCAGCAGGTGATGTAGGTGGTCCACAGTACGGAAGACCTGAAGGAGATGGACGTGGTCAAGGTCCTGATAGTCCGGGGAGAGGAGTGGGAGGTCCACCTTATGGAAGGCCAGGCGGTGAAGTAGGTGGCCCAGGGTATGGACGACCAGAAGGCGATTTCGGTGGTCCACAATACGGAAGACCCGGAGGAGATGTAGGTGGTCCACAATACGGAAGACCCGGAGGAGATGTAGGTGGTCCACAATATGGAAGACCCGGAGGAGATGTAGGTGGTCCACAATACGGAAGACCCGGAGGAGATGTAGGTGGTCCACAATACGGAAGACCCGGAGGTGATGTAGGTGGTCCACAATACGGAAGACCCGGAGGAGATGTAGGTGGTCCACAGTACGGAAGACCTGGAGGAGATGTAGGTGGTCCACAATACGGAAAACCTGGAGGAGATGTAGGTGGCCCACAATACGGAAGACCTGGAGATGTAGGTGGTCCACAATACGGAAGACCCGGAGGAGATGTAGCTGGTCAGGGTCCTGATAGTTCGGGGAGAGGTGTAGGTGGTCCACCTTATGGAAGGCCAGATGATTTTGGTGGTCCAGGATATATTAGACCAGGAGGGGATATGGGTGGGCCAGCATATGGAAGACCAGGGGGCGTTTCGGGGAAACCAGGGGGAGGTGCAGAAAGTCCAGGGTATCCTGGACGTCAGGCCTTGTGGCCAGATGCTAGTGGTAAATGTCAACCTGGCAGTTCGGTGGGTCCAAATGGAATGTGCGTCCCTGGTGCTGGTGGTTCTTACCCTGGTCAGTTGTGCGCCGCTGGACAACCGTGCGATGATGGCGAGGACTCACAAGTACAAACTAGCGTCTCACAACACGGTAATGATACAAAAGCAGTCTCATCTGCGCAGGGCCGCTTCGGTTCAGGCATAGCTCAAGCGCAAGTGAGCGGACTATACTCCGGATCAGGTTCCTTCTCCGCTCAAGCCCAGACAAGTGACAGCAATAAAGGAGCCCAGGTACAAGTAATTGGTGGTAACCGTGGAGCATCTAGCTCGGCCCAAGGTATGGGTGGTCGAGGCCAAACACAGGCGCAGGTTCAATTGGGTTCACAGACTGGAGCTGTAACAGCAGAGGCTCAGTCCGGCGGGTTCAACTTCGGCACGAACACACAGGTTCAAGCGGGGATGCAGGGAGGCATGGCAGATGCGCAAGCGGATGGTCCAGGGAGCACTTCTAGTCAGTCACAAATAGGCTTCACTCCTTATCAGACGAAGACTGCCAGCCAGAGGAACCAGAAGGCTCCTTTTGAAGGAGGAGTAGAAGCTTCAGCTCAGAGCGGGCGCAATTCTGGACAGTCTCAGACACAAGTTCACGGTTCATTCTTTGAAGGCATTAGCTACACTGGGTCTGCTCAGGCTGGATCAGGAACAAATGCGGCAAAGGTGAGAAGAAACTCAACAGGAGGGAATGAAACAAACGGAGAACGTAGTACACACATGGGTGCGTCAATCGGATTACCTCCACTTCCAGCGTTTGGTGGAGGTATACTTTCGAACAGAACCGTACTGAATAGTTCTGATCCTACGGCTAGCTTTCACGATAGCAGTGCAGATAAAATAACGAAGGCAGAAGATGCAGAAGAAAAAGAAACAAGAAAAGGCGTAATAAACCCTAGAATCGACAAGGATGCAGAGATCATAGAAACGACAACAGACTCTGAATTTGACGACGAAGATTCAGGTGAAGAAGAGGAAACTGACGAGGATACAGCACGGCTGCAGAGGAAACCCATCAGGCTTGAAGTGGGAAAAGGGATCAGTACAGAACACGGAACGGTCTTGGACAAGGAAAATGGTATCACCGTCGGGCAAAACGCGCCCACGCAGTCTCAGAGTGTGTTCATAGGTGGTATAGAGAGAGGGCAGCATGATATTCATATAGAGCAAGGATCAAATGGAGTTCTTCGCGAAGGAGATGTTCTGCAGCCGGGCGAAAGCGTCGTGGATGGATATCACATCCCTGCAGGGTATCGTGGACGGGTCACTTCCGTCACAGGTGACGTTGCACGGCAAAGGATTCAGCCAGGTCACGCACAAACTCAGTCTGTGATCGTCAGACCTGGGTCCGGGCGAGTGCTGTACAGCAACGTCAAACCTGTGCTTCAGACCTATTCCTCCCCCCAGGGTGGCTTCGATGCTCAACCCGACTCTTTCGTGACAGTCACGAAATCAGTAACTGGACAGCTAGGAAACGGGGGGAATGGAGCCAATGGCCACGTCATCAACAACGCCAATAAGAAGTACAGTCACACATACTACACAAAATCATCGACATGCGGATACTTCACCTTTTCGTGCAATGTTGTCTCTGGCTCAAACGGCAGAGCCAAAATTTGCAAACCGAACCCGCCGACCAACGCGGACGGGTCTCCCTGCACTCCTTAGGTAGGTAATTTAAAATAAAACAGACTTCCTACGGTCCAGAAAGAAAAATACTGCCTTTTTTATGGTATTTTAATTATAACTTAACGAAAGTTTTGAGTGATGTACCTATGCTCAGTCAGTATCGAGTAACAAAATAATATATAACACAAAAGTTATTTTCGATTAAGGACTTTGATGTGGTTACATATCACGATTTAGTATGTCAGGTCCAAAACCTACGTATAGAACGTAAGAAATTAGTTCTGAAGACTGTTAAAATAAAATGAGATTTGTATGAATAACCAGCTTATTTATGTTTCGATGATCCTCGTCGTGTTTATGTATGAGAAAAATCGGATCAAAATTAGTCGTTATACCTAGATTTTGTCACAGAGCGGTTAGTTGTCGTGAGAAGAAAAATTATCAGTTGAGGCTAACTAGATAAACTAACTTCAAATAATAAATCCATTACCAGGAGAATAAATACAAAGAAATAAGTACGAGATAGTTACAGGCTAGTTGAACGGTGGTGATTAGAAGACAACCTGAAGTTTAAGTGAACACTATCAAATTTTCACTTGGAATGATTGAAATTAAAGCTGGCCACATACGATGCTTCCTGGAATGGAGTGCTGGAATGGCAACTCAGGGATGGCGGGTACATAAAAACTGCCATCCCTTTCCGATTAGTCCGGGGCCGTCCAAAACGCATCGTGTAAGGCTAGAAGAAATTTGCTTCTGGAATAAACACCGGTGAAGTATTTGGAAATTCTTTGATCTGGAATGTGAGAGAATTGTTTTTTATATTCCAGAGTAAAGAGGTTCCCAAAAGCTTCCATACCGCTGGAATTACAAATAATGTGACTTTTATAGAGATCTTTAAAGTTTTAGTATAAGTACATAGTTAAAAGAAGTTACTAATAGTTAGGGCATAAGTATAAGGGTTTGAGCAACATAAATAAGTGCCTAGACTCAGTTTTAGTACTAAAATAATTATACAAACATGCTTAACAAAAATATTACGCAGCACAACTATCAATAATCTCAAAATAGTGCCAATTCCACAGCATATCCGAAAAGGAATCCTCTTTGTCAATAAGGACGAATAAAATAGAAGATAATAAAAAATAAATAAATAGGTAAAAGGGTGAATCCAACGACTTTCAGGAAAATACAATTGCTATTTGTTTACGTTATTTACGATAATTTTTGAGGAAACTGTAGAAATTTATATGTTCTGAAAAATAATAATAATTTTAGCCAGTTAATTTCTGACGTTAAAAAGATATATTATATTATTTGAGAACATTTAAATATACAACAGTGTCCTCAAAAAGCGAACATATTTTCTGTCTTAAGGGTAAATACATAGCGGCACCAGAAAAGTTTTTAGCAATGATGGCGTGACAACAGCATGAAATAACATACTGGACACCCTCACAACAAAACAAGCAACAAGTGATCCGCAGAATATTTTTGATGACGAGTTCAGGTATTTTAAATACCGACATAAACGCGTTTGCCACAATGCAAGTGTGCGATGTGCGATTTAGCATAAGTTTTAAGAGACAACGCTGTTTGTTTATGTTTCAGAGAAAACTGATGGATATTTAATTTTTCTGAGACATCAGAAAAGAATTAAGGTTCTGATCAAAATATGACAAAATCATATCTAAGAAACACAATTAAACAGCACTTCGCCTAAAGCCTTAAGGTTAGCGAAAGCGTTTTGGAACTTTCAAAATTTGATCGCTAGTATTGCGCTGGGCTACAAGAGGCAACTTCACTGAATTCGGCTAATACTCCTGGCCATCGTCATCACTAAACGCCGGCTCTTGGGAACGTAGAGGAGAAGGCAGCCGCAAAGCAGTAGAGCTGTTACTCCTCAATCTGAAAACCAAGGGAGACTATTATAAAGCTGTAGAATAATCGGAACCTATAGAATACCTTGTCTCGCAAATAATATCTTCTTGTGAGTGAACTCGAAACTACGGCTGAAAAATAACATGGGCCCTTGCGAAATGTGCCTAAGCTTACGTACCTCGTATGGAGGTGGTCAAGCTGAACTTGGAGATTCTCAACTTGTTCTTGCAGTTCATCATTTGATCGTTGAAGTTTCCTGAAAAAAGATATTCAAGAGTTGATATACGTATGTAGAGGAAGAATGTAAAAACTAAAAATTATAGCCAAAAGAATCCTTCATTAGTTGGTAAACAAATCATAAAAAAATCACATTGAAGGCTGAATATATACACTTCAAACTTTGTGAGAAAACTATTGGATATTTAAATATTCTGAAATATAATATGTCTTTTTAACGTCATTACTCATGAGGCTATGTTGTGATTTTGTCAACAAAAAAATTGTGCAAAATTAACCGATCGTGAAATCACAGCATAGCCTCATGAGTAACGGCGTTAAAAAGACATATATTATATTTCAGAATATTTAAATATCCAATTCTCACAATGCTGCTGACTGTAGACAGAAAGTTTATGATTCTTTCATGAAATATTTCTCAGCAAACATGTGGATATTTCCTATAGTCTCCTACATGGGTGTGATACTTTACCTAATATTGTTGGTGGCACAGTCGACTTCATCCTCGGCTACCGCGAGTTCCCGCTTGAGCTCCTCCACACGAGCCCGCAGCCTCTTCACCTCAGTCTCGTACTGCTCCGCTCTCCGTGCCGCGTGGGACAACTCCGTCACTTTATCTCCAAGAACCTGCAATATAAAGTTATTTTTGTGAATTCACAGAACTTGGATGAAGGCATTCTTCCGACTCTTCCCACTAGGCTCGGCTCTCCCTGGCTTGGAGGCCACGGAGCTCTTTTAAATGGGAAAAAATCAGTACCTCAGGAAATCATGAGATTATGTAGTCTGATGACTGACTTAGTTTCTATGTTATCGCAGTTTAGATTCTGACCACTAAATAAAAAGTTATTACACTCTAAATTGTTTGGTATAGGAGGTGAAAATACCGAAAGTGACGTAAGCTTTGGCTACCTAAGCTCCGCATATTCTGTAGGAACCATCAACTAAAGATATCGATATATCAAAGTCTGACTAGGACACAGCTACTCTACTGTCTCAACTATAAAACCCGAAATCAAAATTTTCAACTCGCTAAAATCTACGAAGGGAGAAGACCTTCGGAACAAATTTAAGTTCCTGCAACACCGCTTAGAAGACATTTATTGCGACCGATATATACAGATTCTCCAAATTCGATACCATGCAACAGCCTTACTCAGAACAAACCTTTTTAATCTTGCTGTGTGAGTGCTTGAGATCCAGTAACTCCTTATTCCTCTCAGAGAGTTCCTGCTGGAGAGTCCTGAGCTCGGTGTCAGCGGACTGCTGCGGCTGCCCTCGTCTTTCGAGCCTCTCCTGCAGGTCTCGAAGCTCTGACCGGAGTTTCTTGTTGTCCCGCTCTAACGACAGCTTTTCAGTTTCTAACCTCTCGCGTTTGCCCCACTCCGATGCATTCTCTGCCTGAAGTCGTTCCAGCTGGAAATCAGTCACAAAGACTGGTTACTTATTGACCTAAGCTCAGGAAATGGAAAATCCTAATGGTGCCCACACTTGACGCGCCCTGGGCGGCCTTTCTGGCGAGTCAGTAGTTTGTGGGCCATTCCAGGACACATTGTACGTGGCCAGTTCAAGTACCTCTTACATTAGGCGCTTCTAGCCATCTTTCAAGTTTAAGCAATATTTTCTTTGGAATCCGACATTGTCTTAGGATTTATTTAAAATCTAAAATTCTATGTCTAACCTCGGCGCGTAGATCAGCCATTCTACGATCGACAGCCTCCCTGGAGGACGTCTCATCCTGGAGGTCGGCCTGAATCTGAAGCACCGTATCTCTGCAAGAAAGAATTTTTTTTACTTTACCTGTATACGGAGTATACGTAAGGTAAAGTATTGTATTCGTGCGGGCCAATTTTCGGCAAACCTCAACTTTGAACCGTCATTGCTCCCAGACCTCAAAAGCGATTGGAACTTGCATATACATTTCGGAAACGTCCATGCCTTCGGAATATGAAAACCAACTCACTTTTGTCATCCGACGAAAAGTTTGCCCCCAGGAATTTTTAGAAGAGGTCAGGTACGCCGTGTCAGTACGTATGTATGTATGTATGTAGCTATGTATGTATGTAGCTATGTATGTATGTAGCTATGTATGTGGCATTGACCTGGACGGCACACTTTTCAACCGATTTTCTTCAAAATCGGTAGTGACCTTTCTAAAATTGGAAGAAATAAAAATCCAGAAGCCCAGTTTCCCCCCTTTAAAATTAAGGGGGGTTACCCCCCTAAAACACCCCCAAAAAGTAGAAAAAAAATATTTGCTCAAAATCGGCTCTAACGATTTCGATCAAATTTTAGACAATTATAGAACAAATAATTACGAATCCAATGATACCACCCACTACCCCCGCATAACTCCCTGGCCGCTAAAAAAGGGGGGGAAGTCCCCCCTGGACCTGTAAAAGGGCGAAATCAGTGGATTCAGTTTTTTGTGGTATATGAGTAGTTCTGGATATGACACGTGACAACGGCCATACTCGTCACAAATGGTATATGGCTTATTTCGAGCCTCCCCCCCCCCCCAGGGGGGGGGGGCAATTTTGAGTGACTTTTAAAGTGCGGCTTATGGGGTCTCAAACTGTTCGGGCGAACGTTGTGAAGCAAGTTTTTGTATCAAAAAGTTTTTCTGAACGTATCCAAGCACCCCACCCCCTAAGGGGGGTAGATTTGAGTGGTTTGCGAAATATGGGTTGTGGGGGCTCAAAATGATCGGGAGATCGTTCTGAGGCAATTTATATGGTCAAAATAATTTTTCGCCGCACCCCCCCCCCCCCCCTATGGGGGGAGTTTTAGATACTTTCCAAAGTACATTGTATGGGGTATCAAAATGCTCAGGGAAACGTTCTGAGACAATTTATTTTGTCGAAACGTTTTTCCGAGCTTCCCCATCCACCCCACCTCCTTTTAGGGGGTAGTTTTGTGTGGTTGCCGAAGTATGTCGTGTGGGGTCTCTAAGTACTCGGGAGAACATTCTGGGACCATTCCTTTCGTCAAAAAGTTTTTCCGTCTTTAATCATTTAACCAAGGGTTTATTTCTAGGAATCACGCAAATAAGCAGGTAAAGTTTTGTCCGACCATGTCGTACCGCTTGTTTTAAAATCAGGTACGCTGGAGTCGCAGCCTTATACCTATTACGGAGGCAAGTAGTAGAGGGGTGGACGAGACAAGCCTACCAACTAGATCATCGTGCTCAGCTGGCAGCACTATCAAATAATAATAATAATAAATCAAGGCTACATTATGGGAAAAAGTATCTACTGATCGTTGACATACTAGGAACGCCCATGTCCATCTACCTGTGCTCATCCTGCAGCGAGAGCAGTTCTCTGACCGCCTCCTGCTTCGCCTGGCGCAGATCTTCGCACTTCTCCTTCGTCTCCTGCAGCTCGGTTTGAAGTCGCTCCATGTTTCGATGCAGGGACGTTTTTTCGTCTCTTTCAGCTTGGACTGTCTTAGTGGCCTCCGTCAGTCGCAGCTGCAGCATCGACAGCTTCTGCAGTAGAGCTTCCTCATCGTACGAAGAGAGATCGTCTTTCAGTGTTGCCATTCTGTGGAGTGTAGACAGAACGTCAGAGGGATTGCCACAAGAGTAAGGTTTGATACAGAAAAGACCCAAGATTACCTCAGGAACCAGTATCAAAACTGACGCATACTTTGAACAAAGGTTTGTACCAGGTAGTATATGTGAAATGTGGCTAATAATAATATAATATATTATCATTTCATATCATATTAAAATAAAGGTGAAAGATAGATGAAAGACAATGGAAGGTTAAGGGTACACCGGCAGACACAATACAATGCCACCCCCTAGTTAATCATCGTTTTTCTTTCCTTCCCTTATTCCGCGGTGCCACCCTCAAGAGTTATCCTCTCAAAATCTAAGCTACTCTTTTGTATACAGTCTCCAAAAACAAACCTGCGATCTCGACGCTCCGATGAGTCAGCACTACTTGAAGGAGACCTCAGCGCGGGCGGTTTGGCTTGTTCGGACACCGCTACGTCTGTCCCTTCACCACCGTCATCCGAGGCGTCAGCATTAGCATGAGCCTCAGAACCAGTGCTGCTTGCCTTCTCTACGTCCAGGCAAGCTTTCAGCGAGTCCAGGGCGAAAGCTTCGTCCCCACTACCAGCTCCTACATCCATGTCTAAAGCGTCCTGGATTTTCTGGTCCCACTGACCCGCGTGTCGTATCAGCACCATATGAATCTTTTCCATTTCTTTTTTCAGTTCGTCGTTTTGTGCTTCTAGCTCAACCTGAGAAAGAATTCTGCATTTAAAAGATGAAGTCAGAACCACCACTTCACTACAGTTAGAGACTTTACATTGTGGAACTATAAAATTCCAGCAGTCTTCTCGAAAGTATGTCAGTAACGCAGCTTAGAAGGACGGGCTAAGGCACGAAGACTTATTGAAGGAAGATGGTCACCTTTTGCCGCTTGAGCTCGTTCGCGTCCTTGACAGAAGCCTCCAACTTGTTCCGCAGCTGCCGTGCCTCCTCCCTTGCTTTGTTTCGCTCATTTCGAACCTTACTCCACTTCTCACGCCAGTTGGCCGTGCAGTCTGACCACCAGCGCATAGTCTTCTCCATCTGAGCAGCCCTCGCTCGAGACTCCTCCAGTTCCCTTTGTCGGAGAGCCTCCTTAGCTTCCCACTCAGCGTCACCGAACCGGCCAACCGTCATCGTACTTCCCTCATGATCGAGCCCAGGTCTGTGAGGACGGCGGAGCGACAGAGCTCCCGTCGTACTTTGGGCCATTTTAAACCTGACGAAGAACAAAAATTTAATTATTTACAGATGGTTAAAGTTCACGGTAAAGGTCTACTCATCGCACTTCCCGGTGCACCAAGCGGCAGAATGAGCCGCCGCTAGAGGTGAATCCGCCAGTCAACGAGCCAAGAAATCTGTTATTGCCTCATTGGGAACAAGTAAGAAGTACACTCCGAAGTAGTCGCAGTGTCGTGCGACAATCGGAAGCAAGTATCGGCGGAAGTGCAATGAGTAGACCTTATCCAAGTTCACTTAGAAGTAAAGGCACTATGTCGTCCGATCGCAAGTGAAAATAAATTGTTATTCTAGGGGCAATTAAAAAATTTGCCACAGTGACACTTCCTTGTCAACAAAACGACGGAGGACCAGTGGGTATATTTGAATTTTAACATAAAAGATACTATTTCTACGGAACTTACAGAACTGTTGAACTTTATCAGGAAATTCTACGTGAACTCCATATTAATAAAATAAACATTATAGGTAGGGCAAAGGCAGAAACTGTTAAAATTAAAAAATTCGCCAGTCGACATGAAATATTGTTTTCAATTCTTGCTTCAGAATGCCAACAACTAAAAACTATAAAAATATGAACCAAATAATATCCTAAAAATACACGGTTTTAACTTTTAAAATATAAAATTAACAATTATTTATAATAAAAATAAACATATAACGTAAAATAATTTAAAATTTTCAAAATTACGTTTGTGCTTTTTATTTTGTTTTGTTGGCTAACCTGAATGTAGCAGACGAAATCAAAATGGCGTGGTCGCGGTGTGTTGATATTTTTTAACGACTGAAATTTCGGTTTAAATTATTTAATTTTTAATTGTTCCCTGGGTGAATATTACTGTCTCGTCTTCTCCTTTCAAGCTGTAAGTAAAAGTAACGAATTATTTATCTGAGGAGATTTACTATAGTGTTCTGAATAGCGAGCGGCGTTATGGCGATTTTTTCATCATCCTACACACCCTGTCAAGACCATCAAGACCTATTCCCGTAATCATCCTTTTTGTTTATCTGTATTTGACTGTAAAAAATATTTTTAAGGCTATGTTGCCTTTCTGCAGAGCTGCAGGGAAATGGTTACATATTCCTGGGAGTTACTGAAAACGGCAGGGTTGTGCTGGTAGTTGGAACATAATATAAAGAAACCCCACTGGTCCGTCCTGCGTTACAATGTAAAGGCGCCACCCCTTTATCCCCAAAGTCACATCTATAAGAACAAATTAATTTACGTAGGGCTTTACGAACTGCCGGAGCTATACTTAACACAATTTAGTAAACATAGGTGTCAACATAATGTCCAATCGTTGTGATTCAGCGCTCGGGAGAAGTGGAGAAGCGCCTTTGTGTGCCTAGTGTGATCAGTACGGAGACACTTCGAATCACTCATGTCATGCCCTTCGTGGTTTACTGAGGTATTGGAATTTTGATTAGCTGTTTGTAGAGGGGGACCGGTATAGGATACTGCATTGGACTTGCAGTTGACACAGACCAGTGGCTAGTTACGGGTTGTCGCGACTCAGACGCTTGGTAATGGACGAATTAATTGATTGAGCCAAGTAATTTGCCAATTACAGATGTCTGGTTAATTAATTACCTACGCCCTGATATATGTCAGCAAGCACGTGGTTCCTATGACAACCACTGGTGGGTTTTGCTAACGGGGTTGAAAATTGCCTAGATGGGGGGAAAGTACTCTTGGGTCGCTCCATCGGAAAATTGCTGAATAAGTAACACAACATGATTACCATTTTATGAATGAATCCATCGTCGTACCACTGGGCAGTAATAGAACAAAAGACAACAGGTGCTGGGCGTACCCTTATTACGATAGTTAAACAGTCACCACACGAACCCTAATTATCGGCCCTATAAGGCAGAACAGGGAAAGTCCCTTGGCTAGCAAGGAAAGTGACGATGGTAATGGTCGTGCGGTCAACTGTTCTAGTGCAGCTCACGACAAATATTGACATCCACTCAGTTGTAAAAATTACTACTATTCCTGTCTTCTTCATAATGCAATATTATAGCCTGGTCAGAGACTGAAACTCGTCAGGATTTATACCGGCAGATGAACATGTAGTTTGATTACTTCTCCGAGTCACACGGTCGGTCGAATGGGCAGAGCCAAGAGAGTTTAAAAACACGGGAGAATTTCCCCAATTTCCCTTACATATTTATGTTTGTTTCCTTTCCTCGATTAAGTATTTTGCGAGGGAAAAACTTGGTTATACCGTGATTCGAACCCAGACCTCTCCACACACGAGTCAGCTTATCAAGAACCTCATCCAACCGTGCAACCGTTTTTGATAGCATGAAGGAGGTTCGAGAGCTTGGCCGGGCTGCGCCCTGCTGTAGCGTGTTCCCTATCCTTCTCCGTGGTATCAAAAGTGGTGGCGCGGCTAGGTGGCCGGGGTCCTTGTCAAAATGGCAAGAGCAACAGTTGAGGACAAAACTTCTCTAAAGACCGGGCCCACGAGAGTCTGAGAAACTCGATTTCAAGTGACTAGCGGTAATAACCAGCCGCTGGAGTCTCGGAGATCATTCAATATTCATCTTTATTGCAGCCATCCTCCATTTGGACTTGTTGGTTCGGCAAACCGAGCCACAATTCTCGTTCAGCGGTTCGAGGCCATCGCTAAGATTGTGAGTCACCATTATAACTCACTTTTTGGGAAATAGAAATCACTTTAGCCTGAATTTAGAACGAGTTTTTCGGTAAATATTTGAGTTTTTAATTGTTTCCGTGCTTCGCTAATCCTGTTTTTCATCAATGTTGCTTCTTTTCTTATCTGTCTCGTAAATTAGTCTCGTGACGTGACTGTCAAAGTGACAGATTCATTCGTTATAGGGAGTTCTCCTTAGCCGAAATCTTTCTCTTTAATTTTGTGACTCTACGTAGAACGGATATTTTGATAGAATGAATGGTGGTCCTTGTGATTATTTGTCCGATTTTTCAAGATTATAATATATGGAGTTGTAGGGTAGTATAGTACCTACCACTTCACAAACTTTTTACTTTCTCGCCCGTATGTAATACATGGGCTGAGAAAGTTATGTTATCGTGCGAAATTTCGATTTTGAGATTTTCATTGCAAAAGGCGTTTCAGAGGTCCTAGATACCAAAAAAATGGTTTTTAGGTAATGTCCGTCTGACGTACGTACGTACGTACGTGCGTACGTTTGTCTGTAGCGCGGCTAGAGGTCACACCAGTCAACCGATTTGGCTCAAATTTGGAATATAGATGTCTAAAATCAGTTCCGAGATACATTTTTAATATAATTTTGATTACTCAAAAATTGCGCCCACTATTGTCAAAAAAGTGTTAAAAAAAATTCAAAATCGTGTTTTTGTCTACTCAAGACGCATTTCACGGTACGGTAATAAAGTTAGAACCTTCAAATTTTGCAATCGTGTTCTCAGATAGATGCTCCAGGATCTTTTTTATTGTTTTGGAGATGGGCCAAAATTGGCCCATACGTGAAAATCTTGGCCCCATGAACAGTATTAGCCGGAATTTCACAAAAATCCACAAACTTGTGCTTAATAACATTACTTAAAGGTTTGTCCGAGAAATATTCAATAAATTCAAAATTGCGGCCAATATAGGCAAAATAAAGTCAAAAATAGGAAAAAAAGCTAGAATCTCGTTTTTGTCTACTCAAGACGCATTTCACGGTATGGTAATAAAGTAAGAACCTTCAAATTTTGCAGTCGTGTTCCCAGATAGATGCTCCAGGATCATTTTTATTCTTTTTGAGATGGGCCAAAAATTTGGGCCAATATTGGCATTATCGTAGGAAAAATTTTCCAAAAATGGAAATCACGTTTTTGATTGGTTAGGTCACATTTGCAACAACACTAATCGACGGATTTTCTTGAAAATTGGTGAAAGTGGTCTCAGATAGATGCTTCAAGGGCATTTTCAATAGATTTTCATTTACTTAAAAATTAAGACGGTGACATGCAAAATAGAAAACATATACTTTGCGCGTCGAACGACACTTCACTGTTTGACCGATATGTTTGAAATTCGGTATGCAGGTGCCTAAAAGTATCGTCCAGTGTGAGGCAAAATACTTTTTAGAAAAAGTTAAAATTCTGACAATTATTCACGTAGAAAAAAATCAAATTTTCGATAAAAATTGCGAGAAAGTCAAGTGCGACCATTGTCGAACCCTTTATTTTGAACGAAAAAGTTTAATAACTCTCTCAGTAGGTGTAATATCGAATGTATTCCTTTTTTGCTTTGAAAATTTTCCAATATCATCTCCAACTTTCGTCTGATCCCTTATTTCCAGGGGGGGGGGGGGGGGGTTAAATTTCAAAACGTCACAGCTCCCTTAGTAGGTGTGATATCAAATCCGTTCTTGAATTTTTCTGTTATCTGAAAAAGTCACTGGTCAAACCTACCCTCCCTGGGGGTTGAAATTTCTAAACTCCATTTTTGACTGCAAATAGTATGGCAGGAAAAAATTCTACTGCCACGTGGCAAAACAGGTATCAAAACAAAATTCCAAATCTGCAGCCTCCTCGGCCTTGCAGTCATAAATAATTTTTGTCTAGCGTAAACGCGGTCGGCGGTCATTCAACTGGTCAGTCTATTTTTTAGTAGCTCAATAAGAAGTTGCCTTCGCGCGCGCTAACCCGTTGGCGAGGATCTATGTGATGAATGAAGGTATAGAGTGTGTGTTCAAGTCATTAGTGGCTCTATAGTCCTTATGTTTCGCTTATAAGCAAGTTCTCGCACTGGACACCTGAATAGCCCCCCGTTCCATGGAATATTCAGAGCGCAGGCGCGGCTGGACAACCTATGATGACAGCTGTGCTGGCCACTATCAGTCAAGTGTTCGTGAAAGTTTGACCGGTGTCACTCGCTGTCTGTTTTGCATTGTGTGATGAAGATTTTTAGTGCTTAATTTAGGTTTATGATTATTGGCTTATTAGAGGCACCATTGAAGCGCCTCAGTGGAGCCAGCTACCTCATTTTCGTCATACAAATTTCTCAGTGCTGTTCCAACGTTTTGGACTGTTTCAAAATTGAACCAAATTAGCTGATACTTGTACTTCCATATTGAGAAATACATGCAAAGGTTATATCCTTCTTTTTGGATCTCAGCATCCCAAAACAGGTACTCAGTCCGTACCTATACAATTGAATAGACGATTTTCAAACACTTCTTGATGATACAGTTAATTATTTTATCATTATTATGGGCAAGTTGAAAGTGTTGAAGGACCTACGGTTGATAATGGCAACATGATTTCATAGTTTCACTCCTCAGTTCTTAAGGGCAGTCGTCATCGTAATGAGTATGATCGTCCGGGCCTAAGTATCACAACTGGTTTAGTCTCGGAATCACATCTGGTATGCGAATCATCTTTTCGGCCATTTCTTGTTCTATTGTCCGAGATGTAGCCGAGGACAGTGACTTTTCCGCGTCTCGCTTCTCTGTAACTTCTTTATTCTGAGTTATCTTGTGAGTTATGGAGCTTGCTCTGTCCATGTCCTTGCAGAATAGAGAGAAATCTACTTTTTATTTTTTCTTGCCCCTGTACCTTTCACAGGACGATAAGTACTGAAATCTTTTTTTTTTGTGCGACTAGCTAATACTTAATTACAGGGTTGTGAGTTATGTTTATGGGTAAAAAACTAAGTTAGCGCTGTGATTGTTGTGAACAAGTACTTTGTTGGATATGCCACGGGAACATGGTGGCGCGCAAGCCGTCTAACAGCTGGAAAAATACTTCTTGCAGGTTGGTCCTTAGTATTTCTATACCTGTTCAATTAGAGTCGAAGCTTACTTTTTGAATAATTTTGACTGCTTTTATACCAAGCAACTACCAGGGATTAGGAAAGGAATGCTAACTCAGCCAGGCGCCTATAGTAAGGGATGAAACGCGGGGTGGCACTGTGGGGTTCGGCTTAAAGCTGACCACACACGATGCGTACTGGAATGGCAGCTCAGGGATGGCGGATACCCACACAAAAACCGCCATCCCTACCCCCTACGTCTGGGGATGCGAACTCCCCAGAACTGCCGTTC
Source organism: Mesopsocus fuscifrons (assembly GCA_950004255.1). NCBI lineage: Eukaryota > Metazoa > Arthropoda > Insecta > Psocodea > Mesopsocidae > Mesopsocus > Mesopsocus fuscifrons. Next base: position 3,561,388 of record OX465375.1, read on the forward strand.
AAAACGCATCGTGTATCTTATAGAAATCAGGAATTTGATTTCGACATTTCACTCTAATGTCCGGTGACTGGTCGAATTATTTCGTCGGAAGGATGTTAAGCGCAGATCAGGTTTCGGTGTTGTTGATCCTTAAATACAGTTTACATGAATATCTATGCTAGAATCGACCCACTGGCCGGTGAAGAGCCTCTTTTACAACCTAGCTGTATCGCTGCCTGTACCTGCTATACTTCAAGCACGCTCCATCTCTATTCTGGTATACCGTATAATCGCCCATCTCTATGTTAAAACACTAATGCGTGTCGAGTGCGTCTAAATTTATGATCATTATACGATTGCAATCTATATCTGTAGCAGGAGCAACCTAATGAAATGTAAATACATACTTGGTTTCAATGGAGGGTTCGTCGAGAATATTCCTCCAAAAAGATTGATGTACTCGAAGTTTTAGCAGACTTTTCTATTTCTGTTAAAAATATTTTGTTTCCATTTTTAAATCCACCATTTCAAGAAGCATCCATTGTGGTCAGCTGGCAGCACTACCAAAAACCCATTCGTGCACAATGAGGACCTACAGTTTTAGGTGGGTTCCGTCCGAACCACCACAGCCTCGATACACATTTCTCTTGACATGGTGAATATATCGAGGTGAAGCCTGATCAGAAAATTTTTTATATAGGATCGGGATCGAACATGTGTTCTTCTAAAGGCAACCACCTATAGGTTACACACAGCTATCAAGGCTGTATTAGAAGTAGTAAGACCCTTATCGTTTGATTGTAAAGGGAATGCATCCTAGAGCCATAACGACTGGCCTGTTGATGGTTGTAACAGCCGGACTTGACCAGTTTTTCCGCATTTTCTGCCGGCAACTGTTTGCTTAGTTTCACCGTGTTGCGCGGACTCCGCTTGCTTAAAGAAAGTAACACTCGCCGGTTTGCATTACATATTATCCCGATGCATTGTTGGGATTAACAATAAATACATGTTATGTGACTGCTGGAGAAAGAAGCCCATCTGCCGGTTGACGTTCTTATGAAAAAATGAAAAAAATTTGAACGGAAATTAGTGATGCACGAAAATTTCTTGTCTTGCTTTTGTTCTTGCATTTCTTGCATGCAAGAACAAGAACAAGAGTCGATTTTGGCTGCAAGAACAAGAACAAGAGTCTTGCATAAACCCAGGCAGTTTTTTTCCAAAGCTTCATTCATGGATTGCAGTCCATATTTTGTATGAAAAACTCTGCAGACTATGCGACGATAGATTGCACTTGATATGGCCGTTCGGTTGGCTAAAAACCACATTATAACCTTAGAAAATTCCATTTGTATGCAAGAAATTACAAGAGTCTCGTAGCAAGAACAAGAACAAGAGCAAGAAGTGATTTCTACTGCAAGAACAAGAACAAGATCGGATTTTTTACTGCAAAAACAAGAGCTAGAGTCGCTTTGCGAGAACAAGAACAAGAAATGCTGTTTCTTGTTCTTGTTCTTGCAACGTGCATCACTAAGTCGGAAACATATTTTTTGACTTTTGCTGGAGAACATTTCGGATACGACAGTTCTGTGGAAAAATTCTTTAAGTGTGAAAGAAGAGCGCATTACTTGTTCCGAATCTCATTCGTAACTTGGCCCGAATAACATAAAGTTTGAAAATTGAAAACTCTCCTTGACTGCAAAACAAGGTCCAACTTGTCCCCTGACTTTCCCAAGTTTCTCGTCGCTGACTTAGCCGATCCTGTAAGTGAAACTCTAGTTAACGGAAAATTAGTTTACCCAACATTTGGCTCAGTCGCTTTATAGGACAACACCGTGGCGCTACAGTCATGGCCTATGGGGGACAGGGTTCCAATTTTCGTGACTTATACATACAAGGGGGTGATCCGGTCAGAATCTAGCTCGATAGTCGAGTTTTCCTTCTGCAGGTGAAGGCTCGGTACCCGGTACAATTCATCTGGGTTCTTTTGGGTTCGTATTTGAGCCGCTAGAGAGGTTGGCCGGCTGGTGCGGCGCATGCGCACTACTGCACCACGTTCCCTGGCTAGATGGGCGCAGTTCTTGACTTTCTAGGATTTAAAACAGGGGTTAACCACTCGTTGGGAATCTCGTTGGGAATCATTGGAAATCTTTATGAAATCTCAGGGAATCTTGGAATTTTTTCGGAGTGGTTAGCCCTTCGGGGTTCATCTTTCTGTGAATATCGTTGGGAATCTTTGGAAATCGTTATGGAATCTCTGGAGTGGTTAGCCCCTCGGATCTAAAGTATACAAAATACCACCTATTGTGAGTTAGCTTTTCGGCGCCTCAGGTTTTTAGGTCTTCGGGTATTGATTTTGAGTACACGTGGTACCGGGGTGCTAAGAACAGTGATTTCCTTGAGCCCGTGCCGCGCTGAGTGTGCCCTGAGCCATTATAAACGCTTGTTGGGCTTGCATATTAACATAATCGGCCAGTGATTCGCGACGAACGCATGAGGCCGTATGTTTATGCATTAGTTTGGCTTGCTTCGCGTGGTTTTTAGGGTGTGTCCTGCTCCTAATTAGCGGTTTTATTAGCAAAATGTCCGACGAATAAACCGATACACTTCCTGCGGGTGCATTCTTTTTGATGCGAAAGCAGGGCTGTTATTACTGGGGAATGCAATTTGAAATTTTCCGTAGGCCCTTGTTATGAATGAATATGTTTTTATTTTGCCCCTGGTTAAACACTGAAGGGGCAGTGAAATTTGTTGACTAACCACTCCAGAGATTGCTTGAGATTGCATGTAGATTTCCAAAGATTTCCTGAGATTCTCAACAAGATTCGTGGAAAGATGCATCCCAAAGGGTTAACTACTTCAGAAATTCCCAAGATTCCCTGAAATTTCATAAATATTTTCAATGATTTCCTGAGATTTCCAACGAGATTGCTGCAATTTTATGAGGAAGTGTGTGCCTCGCGGTGTGTCCGGTGAGGTCCGGGTTTGAATCCCGGCATGGTTGCACTCATAAACTGACTTCGCATATGATGTTCAATGAACATACCTATGTCTTTTTAACGCTAGAAATTAGTTGAGGTAATTTTGCAATTGAACAACTGTTGGTAAATTTTTTATTGACAAAAAAAAATTGACCTTTCTTGCTTTGAAAAGTCTCTGAACCATATCTGACTTATTATTCGTTGGTGAAATGAAGTTTTCTAGCTTCTTCCTTGCCATAACTTGACCTATAGGAAATAGATTGTGGTGAAGCTGCGGCTTCCTTCTATCTTTGTTGCTAAAAATAGTCCATTGATCATTCCCTATTAGAAACCATTTAAAAGGGTTTTTCTGCTGCCAGTCTGCATGAGCCGTATAAAATCACAGACTGAAAAATTCGTCTAAACTATAAAATACATTGTTTCAAACTTTATTCCCACTTGATTGTATACGAGAGCGTTATGAAGTCAATAGTCTAAAATCGGGTCACTGTTGGAACAAACGGAAGTATCAAATAGAACAATGGTAGAACAACGTGATGACGTCATTGCCGGCCAAAACTAGGGAGTTCCCCTCTCGGATGAAATCAGCTGTAGTTGACGGAGGTGACGTCACGCGCGCATATAACCAAGCGAACGGCGAACGCCCTTATCGCAGGCTGGCAGACAGTGTGGTCCAGCGCGGTGTGCCGAACGCTTCCCAGTCCTATTCCCCAAACGCGTGAATTTTCTACCGAACGGTTTAGGTTAGGTTTGAGTTTCGAGTTGGCGGTCCGAAGGAAAGACTCGTAAGTTGCGTAGTCTTAGGCTGGATTTCGCCTCTTCTTTAAATTGTACTATAGTGTCTGCTATCGAACAGATTTATCTTATCGTATTTCTAGCTTGTGACACTATATCCCACTGTAGTGTACTATAGTACAATACATAGCATACGCTATACCTGACGATGCATTTTTTGCCGCCCATAAGATTAACATTGCGAGCGGCGATTCATTTTCAAGGTTTACCCTTGGTTGGAAAGACACAAACTTTTGCCTGTACCTAGCCCTAACAATGTTCTAGGGAGTGTTTGAAGCAGATTTCCCAATTTCTCACTGGTTTCTTTTATTGCAACTGTTTTGCAAATGCTAGCATCGCATACCTCAAGAAAAGTGCTGTATCTCGAAAACCAGTAAAAAAATGGGAAATCTGCTTCAAACACTCCCTATAACATTGTTAGGGCTAGGTACAGGCAAAATTTTGTGTCTTTCCAACCAAGGGTAAACCTTGAAAATGAATCGCCGCTCGCAATGTTAATCTTATGGGCGGCAAAAAATGCACCGTCAGGTATAGCGTCCTCTTAAAGAAGTGGTGATATACACCTTTAGATTATTTTTTACTTTTGGAAATATGTTTGCTTATTGACAAGATATACCTAGATACCTACTGGTTTTTCTATAGGGACCTATATCTAGTATACGGGTATGGGTAGTGAAACATTTTTTCGAACCTAGTTTCTATATTTTCCAAGTAAATACTCTCCTTCATCATTCAGCTTGAAAAATGGAACTTCCGGTTCTCCAAAACATTTCAAAGAAACTCCAAACTGAAACCCCGATTTACCAATCCTTTTTCCAGGAAGTTTTCAAAGCTTACCCTTTTTTCCTTTGCTGAATTTCTACAAGGGCAATAAGAGTGACTTGGCATTTGATCCTTTCTCCTGCTGGTTCTTTGGCTCTCATCCATAATGAATGGCCTGACCCTAAGCTATCCTTTCTTGTGAGCTGAGGCTAAAAGAATCCAAAAGAAAGTACCTGGAATTAGTTCTACAGCTGTTCGATTTTCAGTTAACCCACACATAAGTACTTCCCTATACCGCGCTAAGGAAGTTGGTACATTTTTCGTCCCGAAAAATTAGCTGCAAACTTCATCTGCAGTCCACTAGCTAACGCTGTGATAATGGCACTATCGACAGGGTAGTAAAAGACACCAACTTTTCTTTTTGGGAGGATAACGCTTATAGCGAACTTTAAGGGTCCGCTATACCTGACGGTGCATTTTTTGCCGCCCATAAGATTAACATTGCGAGCGGCGATTCATTTTCAAGGTTTACCCTTGGTTGGAAAGACACAAAATTTTGCCTGTACCTACCCCAAACAATGTTCTAGGGAGTGTTCGAAGCAGATTTCCCAATTTCTCACTGGTTTCTTTTATTGCAACTGTTTTGCAAATGCTAGCATCGCATACCTCAAGAAAAGTGCTGTATCTCGAAAACCAGTAAAAAAATGGGAAATCTGCGTCGAACACTCCCTAGAACATTGTTAGGGCTAGGTACAGGCAAAATTTTGTGTCTTTCCAACCAAGGGTAAACCTTGAAAATGAATCGCCGCTCGCAATGTTAATCTTATGGGCGAAAAAAAATGCACCGTCAGGTATAGCGTCCTCTTAAGGGAACACTATAGTTCACTTTGGGAAGTGCATGGCAAAATCCAGCCTTCGAACTTCCAGGAATAGCCCAGCTTTTTCTGATTTTTGGTGAAGTCGGTAAGGTTCCATGCGAACGTACTAAGCAGGTGTGGGGGCTGCTGGAGCGGAACCGCAATGAGACCTGGAGCGTGCCTGCCTGGTGCCTGGCCTGTGCAGTAGTAGGTAGTTAGTCGCTGTGCGCTATGAGTGCCGGTCTGTGCTGTGTTTCTGTCCGCTAGTGTCCGGAAGTGCCTGTGCTTTTATGTCCAAGTGATCGAAAAGGAAGCGACGGACGATTTTTTATTCAAGGGATACCTGGTTAGTGTCTCAGTTTGTCAGGTATAGACTTTGTATTCGTCCGTTCGGGCTAGATGGCATCCCCGGACGTATGGTTCCTGGGGAGGGGTAGGGATGGCAGTTTTTGTCGGTACCCTCCATTCCAAGCTGCCATTCCAATGTGGCCAGTGGTTTTAAGGGTCCGCTATACCTGACGGTGCATTTTTTGCCGCCCATAAGATTAACATTGCGAGCGGCGATTCATTTTCAAGGTTTACCCTTGGTTGGAAAGACACAAAATTTTGCCTGTACCTAGCCCTAACAATGTTCTAGGGAGTGTTCGAAGCAGATATCCCATTTTTTTTTACTGGTTTTCGAGATACAGCACTTTTCTTGAGGTATGCGATACTAGCATTTGCAAAACAGTTGCAATAAAAGAAACCAGTGAGAAATTGGGAAATCTGCTTTGAACACTCCCTAGAACATTGTTAGGGCTTGGTACAGGCAAAAATTTGTTTCTTTCCAACCAAGGGTAAACCTTGAAAATGAATCGCCGCTCGCAATGTTAATCTTATGGGCGACAAAAAATGCATCGTCGTCTTAATTTACAAGTAAACACTTCGGGTGAAGAATTTCCAAAATAACTATACTCAGCCCAACTGACGCCTCTTACCTCTATGCTTACCTCCTGGAGCTATATTCCGCATATACCTCGAGAGCATCCTAGCTTCCTAAAGTAAAATAAAGGTTAGGTTAGCGTAAGCTGTACCTGATCACCACCATGCCAAATTCTGTACTTCCGAATACCAAGCTGGGTCATTACTGGAAAATGGGGGACATTGTTGGTTTACAATATAATTTGGCATGCTATTGTTTTTTGCGAGAGACAAAGGAATATAGGGATACGAGGGTTGGCTGAATAATCTCCTCTGTGGGTGGGGAATTTTCCTTTTTATGGCGGGAGAGGGCTCCTCTCAGTCGGTATGGGGGATATAGAGCATTCCAATTCTCCCCAATGTCCCCTGAATCGTCTTCAGTTATTTCCGCCTTCTTATTTTTATTTCTTCTCCCCCAATGTCTGTGTTTTTCTATAGTTGGCCGGTCCGAAAAGCTTTGGATGGCTGAAGAGACTTTCTCGATTCGTTGTTGTTCTTTCAGGTCATATGTACCGAACCTAAAACTGTAGGTCCCCTGTGAATGTGGATGTTCTTAGTATAGGTACCTGCAACTTAGATCTTCGTATGGTGTACCTTCGAGCTATTGGGGAAGGCTCTGAGTTTCCAACAGGGGCGAGAATCCAAAAAAATGAGAATATGAAAAATTCTTGACTGTTGTGCTTATCTCGTCACCCTTTCTACTATTCATCACTTCAAACCTAAGTTTCCCTATATTCCAATAACAGCTACGAATTTGTATTGGGAAAACCAATACGATGGAGCTGTACGGGAAAGTGACAGGCTGTCTGTCTGTTCAGACAATTTCTGAAAACATGAAATTGGAGAGAAACGACTGGAGCTTAGGGGCAGAGAGATGAGAGCTTTATCTCTGTCTTCCTCGACCCCCAAGCTCCCGTTCTACGAAAACCCATAGTTTATTAAGGCGTTTCTACCTGGAGGCTTCCTGCATCTTATGTCTCAGTTTCTGCTTTTGTTTGAAGGCTTTGCATAATATGTTTCGGGAGTTGCTTGTCTGCTGAAAACACAACAGGCAAACCTTTGATCATCGGCGTAGCCTGGTGGGGGCTCAGCCCCCCCCCCCAGACCTTCTCCTCATGCATGGCTTTTTGTGACGTTATGTGTAGATCAGAAAAATCCTGGTAGGGGGGGTGGGTGGGTTGACTGTTTCTGGGGGGGGGGGGGGGGGGGAAGCCCCCAGCCGCCTTTTGCTACGCCTATGCCTTTGATGCTACAGCTAAGGCCACTGCCAAGTGGGATGCTAGATACTGAATCTTTTTATTTCCACCCACCCTTGGTCTAGACACGAAACTTCACACCCGGGACAGCTAAGAAAACCCATATGGTACGCCTGAACGTGTAATGTCAGTGTAACCCCCACGTTTTTCCTTCTCGCTTTCAGAGCAGAATATCAATGCACTCGTAATGCAAGCGGATCAGTTACCGTCTCCCACGTTCGGTGGAGTCGCCCTGACATGAAATCCTGATATCTTCCTGCTTTTCTCTCTGCAGGTTTGTCTTACAGGGTGTGGTAACTTTTTATTGCGTACACGTGAGACGTATGGAAAGTCGTTTGAACCGTAATGTTTTTTAAAAATATGAATTGCATATTTTTGGCGGAATCTAGAAGAATATATGGTGGATGTATACTAAAGTCTACTGTAGTGTCCCCTAAAAGTTCACTATAGGCATTGTACTCCTGAAAATAAAAGGTGGTGTCTTTCACCATCCTGCCGATAGCACCCTTATCTTAACGTTTGCCAGTGGACTTTTAAGGGTCCGCTATACCTGACGATGCATTTTTTGCCAGCCATAAGATTAACATTGCGATTGGCGATTCATTTTCAAGGTTTACCCTTGGTTGGAAAGACACAAAATTTTGCCTGTACCTAGCCCTAACAATGTTCAAGGGAGTGTTCGAAGCAGATTTCCCATTTTTTTACTGGTTTTCGAGATACAGCACTTTTCTTGAGGTATGCGATGCTAGCATTTGCAAAACAGTTGCAATAAAAGGAACCAGTGAGAAATTGGGAAATCTGCTTCGAACACTCCCTAGAACATTTGTTAGGGCTAGGTACAGGCAAAAGTTTGTGTCTTTCCAACCAAGGGTAAACCTTGAAAATGAATCGCCGCTCGCAATGTTAATCTTATGGGCGGCAAAAAATGCACCGTCAGGTATAGCGGACCCTTAAATATATTTTTCAGGGAAAAGTATGTTACTTCATCGATGTTCGCTACACCATACCTGTAGATAGATAGAGAAGGCTTGGAAAGAAGGGCACGATGTACCTTGGTCCTGGAGATGGCTTCACGGTCCGCTACTCTGGAAACTACGATAAGGCATGAGGGAAGATTGCATTGGTTCCAGATGTCTTCGTCTGGAACCGTCCATCAAGGTCGTGCTGCCCAATGACTCCAGTCATTTCCGCCAAACTCCTACGTTTCAATTTCCTCTAACAAAACTAATGACAGTACTGAATACATCACATTTCTACTCAGCGCCTAACTGCTTAATCTTCCAGGTAAAGTGCAGTGACTCAAATGAAAGCGCCATAATTTTTTTTAAATGGCTGAAAAAGAGATCTTATATTTCAGAACATGTAAATGTCCCATAGTTTCCTCGTAAATTGTGCAGAAAAAACATAAACAGTGAGTATGGAGAACAAGGTTATTTTTTGTTAATGAAGAAGAAGTAGCGTATTTTCTGTTTACGAATGAACGAGTGTGCATATAAGACGGAGGGGACAACTGATCGCTAATAAACTTGTTCGAGAGTGGAAATGACCTAAAAAGGTCAAGCAAGAATGCAGAAATTCATGTGCCAACTTCCTAAACCAGTCGCAAACGAAAATTCCCACATGCGGGGCGTAAACTGGCAGTTGATGAATAAAATCAGAATGCGTCACTTTTGAATGAATTTCCCAGTTTGTTTACAATTTCTCACTCCATGTAGTTTGTCATTTTGAACCGTGAATCATTCGCGTGCATCATGAGTTTATTACTGCCGCCTCAAATTTTGAATTCATTATGTCAGCATACCAATATACAATAGGTACGTCTCTCTCTATTACAACCACCAAGGACCATGTAAATTTTCTCGCTATAGGGAGTGACCACTGTATACTATGCATTTATTTTGACCTTTTAAATTTTGGTGGGAAAACGCATCGTGAGCCCATACTGTGCCGTAGAAGGTCACGTAACGATAGGAGGGTGTAGGGAGGGGTCACATTTTTATTTTTTATATTTCGTGTTAGCGTCATTCAAAAACATTCCCGTACCAATACCGCAAGCCACAAACTCATAAAGCGAACGGACACATCTCGCTAGAAAAAATTGAATGATGTGAGACAGATTGAACATTTTTTACATCCACGCCTGACGTCTTTCAATCAATTTTAATTTGACACTAACGAACATACGTTTCTATTCATAACTTGGCAGCACAGTTTAGCATGTTGCTGCCGTTGCAGATAGCATATTAAGGATACAGTTTCTGTCAGGCGCCGGTGCAGGTGCGAATCAGAGCGGTACCGAGACCTTAATCAGGCCCAGGCTCGTACCTTCTACTGTAGTTTCCTATTTTCTTGTAGTCCTGGCCACTGGAGGCACCATAGTGTTTCTACGCTCTGTGGCTCGTCCTACCCTTGGCTGCCCAAGTGATGCGCCTAGCGTGATACCAACGTTGCTGTACTGGCTTTTAAGGTGGCTTGATACACACATTAAATATCTGCACTCACTGGTTTTTTCACTATCGTACCTAAGGGCAAGGGTGCGTCCCGCCATACCCAGTTAAAACTAAACTGGAGATTTACCACGTAAAATTTAATTTAACTGGGCATGGTGGGACGCACCGTAAGTTAAATATTTCTTCTGGTACGTTTCTTTACGTTGTCTTTCAGGGGTTTCCGGATACAGTTGAGACTCTCTATAACGAATGGAACCCCCTCTATTGCGAGCTAATTTGACAGTTGCTATAGAGAGACTACTGTAATTTTATGGGGATGACAATTGGCAATATACAACTGACCGGCGGCGTCACCGTGGTCTAGTGAAAGAACACTACAGTGGAACGTCTGAGGTCCTGGGTTCGAATACCAGTAGCAGAAATTTTCTGTTGGTATAGCATGGAACCGCGGGGTTAACCACTCGTTGGGAATCTCGTTGGGAATCATTGGAAATCTATATGAAATCTCAGAGAATCTTGGAATTTTTTGGAGTGGTTACCCCTTCGGGGTTCATCTTTCTATGAATATCATTGGGAATCTTTGGAAATATTTATGGAATCTCAGTGGAATCTCAAGGAATCTCTGGAGTGGTTACCCCCTCGCATGGAACTCACACCAAATATTCATTTGTGTTCGGCCCAAGCACCAATAAACTGTGAACATTTAAGATTCAGTCGGAACAGCAGTCGGCAGGGACTACTTAAAACAAACGTCAGTTACAAAGTGCATTATTTTTGCTTTGATAGTAGGGAAACGCAGTAAAATAGTGTGTGCGGAGTCATGGAGAGTTAAGAGCCGCCTTAAAAGGCGTAGTGCAGCATACGATGATAATAGCTAGTGCTCTCTAAAATGTCTTCAACCACAATTGCCACAAAATGATTATCATTCTTATGCACGGTTTGGAGCGCGGTTGGCGCTGTATTAATGCCGTGTTTGCTTTGTTCCCCCCTATAAATTTGAGTTACGACCTATACAACCAGGAGACACTTATGATTAATGCCTCCGTACCCTAGCCGTCCGCCACCGAATTATGTCTTAAATACAGACGTGTGGCACCATCGGTACGATCTACTCTATTATTTGTATAACTGGTCTGATTTTTAGGATGCTATTATAGTGAAGTCAAGAAGTTTTAGTACCTGTTATTGGTCTGTCTAGTTTTGGTCAGTCATTTCATGAATCTAGAAGCTACTCTCTCTTTATAACGACCGCTTTGCTCGCTATAAAGAGGTTTATCACAAGCGTTCATTCGTTATAGAGGACTCTGAACCCAATTATTTGCAAACGTTGGACCCAACTTTTGTAAAATCTTCCTTTTTCTATCCAATAACCTCTTCATAACGGTGAAAATTTTCTTCGGGGTACAGAGCACGTTTTCCACGAAGATGCACTCGGAAGATTCTCTGAAAATATACCACCATGGTTTCGGTGGAAAACTCCAGAGAGTGTGACATAAATAAATGGTAGAAAAGTGGTTTGGTAGTGAGAAAACGAGAAAGAGTGAAGCTGTCTCGTCGAGAAAGCAGAGGTCGCAACCTCATCAAACCAAAGTCAAGGTCAATCTGAAGGTCACACCTGACTTCCGAACCTGTCTGGGTCTCCCGACTCCTTTGAACCGTCTGCCGATCGTGTACCTAGTACCTGTACCTGATACGACTAACACTGGACCTACCAACCTGTTGTCGGTCAGTAGCAATACGTGAGGTGAAAGGGCATAAGAAAATAGCTTGTGAGACTTTCCAGAGGTCGTCAGAATCCGTATTTAAGACTTCTATTTGTTTACGTTTTTTCTGCTCACTTTATGAGGAAACTATTGGATACTTATATATGTATTTTTAATGTCACGAATTTACTGGCTATGTTGTGATTTTACGATGGGTTAATTTTTGACAAATTTTTGGTTGACAGAAAAAAATGTAAATAAATACGATTGTGTGGTCGCCCTTAACTGACACATTAAAAAAATATTTTTTATACTGTCAGTTACAGCTTACTAACCCTTTAAGGGTCCGCTTTACCTGACGGTGCATTTTTTGCCGCCCATAAGATTAACATTGCGAGCGGTGATTCATTTTCAAGGCTTACCCTTGGTTGGAAAGACACAAACTTTTGCCTGTACCTAGCCCTAACAATGTTCAAGGGAGTGTTCGAAGCAGATTTCCCATTTTTTTACTGGTTTTCGAGATACAGCACTTTCCTTGAGGTATGCGATGCTAGCATTTGCAAAACAGTTGCAATAAAAGAAACCAGTGAGAAATTGGGAAATCTGCTTCAAACACTCCCTATAGAACATTGTTAGGGCTAGGTACAGGCAAAATTTTATGTCTTTCCAACCAAGGGTAAACCTTGAAAATGAATCGGCGCTTGCAATGTTAATCTTATGTGCGGCAAAAAATGCACCGTCAGGTATAGCGTCCTCTTAACGAGAAGCCGGATAACCCAGAACCGGTTTGTTTAGAACTTCTTATAACCCTCTCAATGACTTCTTCCTCTCACAGTCTCACCTCTATTGATCGAGTCTATTGCAAATAAACCGATTTCTATACAATTTCTATGGAACTTGGGACTCAGACGGGAATAAGCAACTTCAGTATTTCTTGAAGCCTGAGGGAGAATTTCAGGAAAAGAGAGGCGCGAGTAGGTGGCATCAATAATGCACTAAAACTGGAGAGAATGGAATGATTGTCTGGCTTTGCAGCTTACGAAAAAGAAAATGGACTGACTGGCGCCTAAATTTTTTATTTGTTTCTGGTATATGAAAAACATCCAGTTAGGGCCCTCGAAGATGTTAGTACAACTTCAGTCGAATTCGAAAGGCTACCGAGAGAAAATTGCTCCAGGCCAGGACTCCAAACCCTTGAGCATATTATTGCAAGCTGCATGTGATTGTTAAGTACCTTATTTCCTGTTCCAAAGATTCCCAACGATATTCATAGAAAGATGAGTCCCGAAGGGGTAACCACTCCAAAAAAATTCCAAGATTCCCTGAGATTTCATAAAGATTTCCAATGATTCCCAACGAGATTCCCAACGAGGGGTTAACCCCTCGCCAGCTACCTTTGGACTGAACTGCTGAGTATTTTTGCGGGGGCGCTAATTTAAGGGCAACCAACCAAAGAACTCGAGTGACTACATAGACTGCTAACCTATGAAAGACAAAAGACAATAGTCGAGGACTGTTTGACTGACAGATGAATGGAGTACGTGGGCGAATGTTGGTGTATAGTTGTGCTGTTCCATGGATCTGTTAGGATTGCAGTTGTGCATTTATGGAGAAGTTTGCATGGCCATAACGGGTTTGACAGGATCCTCCAGCTATTATTTATTTATTTATCGTTTTATGTCTCACCCTCTAGCTTTGCCAATGGGTTTATTTAAATTTAACTAACTATAAGAGGCACTGTATGGTCAATTGAAATTTCTGACGGAGCCGTGGAAGCCCCGATTGGTGATTGTCGTATGCCATACGTTCTGGACGGCCGTTCTGGTAAGTTGGCATCCCTGGACGTATCGCTATAGAGGGAGGGATAGCAGATCCTCTCTATAGCGAGCTCTCTTTATAGCGAGCAAGTTTACATGATCCCTTCACGATCGTTGTAGAGAGATACTACTGTATATGACGTTAAAAAGACGTATTATATTTCAGAACAAAGAAGTATCCAGCATTTTCCTCAGAAAAGTTTCCCAGGGAAATGCATTGGGGAGAAAACTTTTATTTTAAAAGAGTTCTATCCCAGTAACAAAGTAAATCAGTGTCACACGTTGGGGGATGTGGTCCCGTAGGTTAGTTGGGGTAGCAAATGGACCGCCTCAATTGGAGCCGACGTGGAGGTCGGGGGGTCGTTAGCTTGCTCCCCCTTTGGGGGGGGGAGGCGCACTTATGGGGATTGCATTTGGAGGAGAAGAGCAGTTGTTGGAGTTACAACCCGTTTTTCACACAAAAAATAATAATTTAGTTTTATCTCAAAATTTTACGAAGTTTTAGATTTTATTTTTTGTTTTTTTTTTTTTGAGGGGGGAGAAGTTAGCGAGAAAAATTTTCAGTCTTCGTGATTCGAACCTGTACGGGACATTTTCTGATCGTGCTGTGTGTACGTCATTTATGTAACAAGGTACACGACTGTAGGTATGTGTGCGTGTGTAATGATTGTTTATTGACCTTGCACCGCATTGTTTACAAACCTGCTTCCATCCTCCTGGAACTCAGGAACTTGCGACCTTTGCCTCTCCTTTAGACCCCGTTAGGAAAAGGTATTTTAACATTTTAATGGACGTCAATACAAGTCTTGAGAGAAGAAACTTGCTACACCAGGATTCGAACTCAGACCTCTCAGGACACGAGCCAACCTATCAAGAAGGTCGTCCGTTTTTTCGATAGCATGGGGTAGGTTAGAGAACGCGGCGCAGCTCGATGGACGACCTTCTTGATATCTTTCGGACACAAGGTGGTGCCTACTATTTTAGTTCCATAACAACTCACTACCTTATCTTGATCCATTAAAATCCGACATTTTTTACGCAGGCTCACGACCGCGGTGGACCGCCGTTTTTGCGATCGGCGAAGATTATGGGGTTGTACCTTTTGATGATTACCAGTCATTAATAACTACTAGTCAGTGATTAGTGAGGGTTGTCAGCTTTCCTTTGCATACAGGTACATTCTCTGCGCTGGATATGCATACCTGCCGACTTACTAATTACACCTGCGAGCCATGTGTTGTTACCAATTAAGCTGTCTCCTGGACAGGTCGTTTGTCTGTCTATTTGCTGCTAATGTTTGATTGATTGGTGGGAGTTCTTACGGTGTATGTAGTAGTTCAAGTTTTTTTTGCAGAGTACCTACTTCATAGTAACTCTATATACTCCGAGGCTATGCCGAATGGTCTTTAGAGTAACACTGAGGACGAGTACAGCCTCGATAGCCGAGTGGACTAAATGGTCGACTTTTAAGGAGCAGTGAGAGAGAGAGAACACCGGTTCGATCCTGATCCTACCAAAAAGTTTTTCTGATCGGCATTCACCTCTGATATGTTCAGCATGTCAAGTTAAATGTATATCGAGGCTGTGGTGGTTCGGAACCCACCTAAAACTGTAGGTCCTCATAGTTTACTCGATGGCTGGGGAGCTGGTATTTGGTAGTGCTGCCAGCTGAGCACAATGGATAGTTTTTGAAACGGTCTAGTTGCTGGGCTTGTCCCCCCAACCCTCAGCTAAATAACACTGAGGACGGGTTCGATCCCGGTCCTATCAAAGTTTTTCTGATCGGCATTCGTTCGGAAACCCAATTAAAACAGTAGGTCCCCATCAGCTGGTATTTGGTCACTTCCATGCCGTCTTTTAACTCCACTATCTAAAATGAAAGTACCTTGTCTTTCTGCGCTGGCTAGAACTGTTTCTTACTGATTTCCTGTGTGATGTCTTCGTGTGGTATGATTATCGTAGTTACGACTGTGTGACCTCATGCGCGGTCACTCTGCGGTCAGTATCAACGGTCTCTTCACTCACTGATCGGAGAATCGTCGCTTTCCTCTCGCACTTCTTCACTCTCCCTTATCTGGGGATGCCAGCTCGCTAGAACGGCCGTTCAGACCGCATCGTATGTACATATACTCCACGTGCATCTTGGATGACAGTAACTTCACACATTGTTTTCAAAAAAACACAGGGTTCCCAAAATTATTTTTTGTTTAGAACTTGTAGACTTGAGAAGTAGGGTCACAATGATCTAAAATTCACATATCTGTAGCCTATCCACCTTCGTTAAGTCTGAATTTACTATCATCCAAGATGCGTGTGGAGTATACCTTAAGGGCGACCACACTATGAGGAAACTATAGGATATTTATATGTTCTGAAATATAATATGTCTTTTTAACGGCCGAAATTAACAGGCTATGTTATCGGTCAATTTTGGACAAATTCTTTGCTGACAAAAATCACTCGATCGTAAAATCACAACACAGCCGTTACAAAGACATCTTATATTTCAGAACATTTAAATATCCAATAGTTTCCTCATAAAGTGTGCAAGGTCTGTGTCAAAGCTTCAAGGAACCTACTGGAGTTTATAGGAATGTACCGGATCTCCTTAAGTACCGTTGCCCTTTGTGGAAGAACGCTAATGAAAATTACAGCAGGATACGTGTAAGATTTTCAGTCACGCTATTTGAATGTTCCGACCAATTGAGTAGGTAAGCATTGCTGACTTCTGATGGATGCCGTCATTGATTTTCACTTTAGCTAATGCGGACTTTAGCATGGATTTTCTTTATCCGCATTCTGCTTCGCCTTTCTTTTTGTCTGAGCGAATGAGGGTTGGTATCTATTGTTTTGTTGGTCTTAGTTTTCTATTATGGGAGCAACCCTGACATTCTCTATTGCTTTGTAATACAACTCTCTATAACGAGGGCTTTCTCTGTAGCGAATATATTTAAAAGCAGTTGTAATTGTAAGGAGGCATATTCATACAAATCAGATCGACCAGACGTGATCTGTTCACAAAAGGAACATTTTGGCCGTCATAAAAGATGTACCTATAGTGTGAACGCGCCCTAAGACAAAAGACTCTAGAAAAAGAAGTCCTTTTTTCGAAAACACCATATAGTGAGTAAGGTTAACCCAGCTGTTCTGAAGGCACAATTTAGAAGTTTGAAAGCACACTTTGAGCCTTTTGCTGCAGCCAATTAGCTAGATTACCCAAAATAGGTTAAAGAGATGAATTATGGGTTTTGGAAAGTTTTGCTAAGGTTGCGTGCCTTGAGTGAGTTACCTCTTTTATGTTATTTCTTTATGGTTTTCTATGTTCATATTACCTATTTTATCAATTTCCTTTCAATTTTAGACTGTTCCTTTTTATGAAAATTTGTCGAACCTTTGAAGAGGCCACAAGTTATTGAATTTTCTTGTTATTTTATGGGAAAATTCAGGGAGATACTACGTTCTTTCATATATATAATAGAGCATCTGTAAGTCAATACGTGTTTGTAAGAACGTTTGCCTACCCAATGAAAGAAAAATATTTCTTGTATTATGTTGGTTTAGTTATAGATTTACCAGCTAAATTTAAGTCCACTAGATAACGTTATGATAAGGGCGCTATCGGCAGGGTGGTGAAAAGCACCAACTTTTCTTTTCTGGAGGACAACAGTATAGTGAGCTTTTAGGGGACGCTAAGTACACTTTAGCAACATGTGAAACCGACTCTAAATCTGTGAGATATTTCGTTGTGACGGTGACATCTTACATGGCGTAACATATCCTACTGCAAGTAATAGAAGTCTGACTTTGTCGGAAGGCCTTGTTAAATGTCGAGGGTGAAGGGTTACAGAGTTATGACATTTCCCGCCCAACCGGAAGTCAGCAACTACCCCGCTTTCAGCGATCCTCTGTGCTCATCCGTATACCATTCTATCATTTATATCACAACGAGCAGACGAACCCCTGCGCTGCTACTGATACGGCGTCGGTAAACACACTGCTGCCATTTTTGTTTACCGAGGAAATGAGCCATGAATTTTAATATGGTGTGCTTTTAAAGAAAAAATGTAGGTTTTATGGTTTTCTTTTATACAGCTATTTTTGTAATATGTTGGTACACATTTTATTCACAGAGTATATAGAGTTGTGTGACCTGATTTTGATGTAAAAGAACGTTTACGCTGTTCTATGCTGAAATTTTGTTCGTTTGGATGTACAGGGGGTAGTTTTGGGGTTAAATGCATCCACGCAGTCTTGTTTGTTTACGTTTTTTTCTACACATGAGGATACTATTGGACTGGATTGGACGGAAATATTCTGAAATATAATAGAACTTTTTAACGGCTGATATTAACAGGGTGAGTTGTGATTTCAGGGTCGGTTAGTTTCGGAAAAATCATCCTGTTAATTTCGACCGTTAAAAGACGTATTATATTTCAGAATATTTAAATTTCCACTTGTTCCCTAATAAAGTGTGCAGACAAAATGTAAACATATAGCGCATGTATGTTTGGTCTTAATACTCTCTGAAATAGAATGACCGAATGCACGACACGGTTATTCGACTCAAAACCCGAATAACAGGATAACCTTGGTAAACAAAGAGAATGTAGCGGAATTTGATAAAGGTCGTCTCGTGTGGTTAGGGCAACCCTTTGGCCTTACCCATGTACTGACGTGATACCTTGTCACTACCTTGTTTTACTGATTCCTGTGGCATCTTTGAAGTCTACCCCAACTTTACATTCCACTGACACTTTTTAGACTGAATTTCACCACTTAACGATCGAATTGTTATCTTGTCGTTAAAGTAGCCGCAAAACTTATCCTATCGTTAAA
This sequence comes from Mesopsocus fuscifrons, assembly GCA_950004255.1. Taxonomy (NCBI): domain Eukaryota; kingdom Metazoa; phylum Arthropoda; class Insecta; order Psocodea; family Mesopsocidae; genus Mesopsocus; species Mesopsocus fuscifrons. Next base: position 3,579,781 of record OX465375.1, read on the forward strand.
CATTCACTATAAAAGAAAAAATGGCTTTCACAATAATATTTTTTAACGTTTTTTGTTGTTTATTGATTCTATAGTACATCCAGCTCCATACTTAGTAATAACTTGGGATATGATTGGTGGTAGGTTTTTTCGTGTCACTAGAATTCGTCTGCTTTGTTTACGTCAACTTTGTTTAGGTGTACGTTTCAACAAGTTCAAGTTAAAAATGGAAAATGAACGTGCATGAAAGACATGCTAATTTTTCGGAGAAAGATATTAAATTGTTGGTTAGTTACACCTTACAAAAAAAATATGATCCTATTTTTATATGATCCTATTTTTTTAGCATCATAAAATTTTAGAAAAACTGTAATACACTTCACAATAAAAATATGATCATGTTTAGCAGTGATGCCAACTTGACATGGTAAAAAAATTGAATTCCGAAGATTTTTAGGGTCCTTTTTTGAACCGTTTTAGGTTAAATAATTTCTGCTATATTCTTTCAATTCATCGTTATAAGAAATTCGTACTCCTCCACATTTTCTATTAAAATACGAGTCATTTCCATTCCACTTTACCTCAGCCGCCATTTTCAACGGACTAACCCAACAACAACAAACACATCGCAGCCTAGAGGAAGGTAGTCGCAGCAGTTATGATACAATTTGTACCGGCCGATACAAATTGTATCATAATTGACTCAATTCACTTTACACCTTACAATTTTTCTTGATCATATTTTTTTTATGATCATATTTGGATTGGTAATTGTAAGGTGTAATCGGGGGCTAAGACTACAATCCCTGCCTGTTTCGCACCCAAATGATTTGAAAGTATGAAAGTTAGCGTTATTGCTAACCTCTCGAAAGCGAACGATAAGGGTGCTATCGTCAGGGTGGTGGAAGCCGCTAACTTTTTTTAACGATAGAATAACGCTATATTTTACACTATAGTGTACAGTGTACACTATAAAGTTAATATGTTAATATATTAATTGTGGTTTGTAGCCGCCGCCATCGCCCATTGCCAACTTAATTACTTGCTCTAACGGTACTAAGATCGTCAAACGCGCAGACGACTCCAACAATTAATAAACAACATTCTTGATGTCCAGTTTAGCACTTGCCCAGTCCAACTTTAACTTGGTTTCGTTTCTTCGGCAAGGACTTCTTTCCTTCCATGGCATTCCCATTGTGTCGCTCATTTAGAAATGTATGGTTTCTCTTACTCTGACGATGCATTTTTTGCCGCCCATAAGATTAACATTGCGAGCGGCGATTCATTTTCAAGGTTGAAAAGACACAAAATTTTGCCTGTACCTAGCTCTAACAATGTTCTAGGGAGTGTTCGAAGCAGATTTCCCAATTTCTCACTGGTTTCTTTTATTGCAACTGTTTTGCAAATGCTAGCATCGCATTTCTCAAGAAAAGTGCTATATCTCGAAAACCAGTAAAAAAATGGGAAATCTGCTTCGAACACTCCCTAGAACATTGTTAGGGCTAGGTACAGGCAAAATTTTGTGTCTTTCCAACCAAGAGTAAACCTTGAAAATGCACCGTCAGGTATAGCGGACCCTTAATTCCCGATCGTTATTGATTTTACTGTTTCCTTTTCACCTTTCACAGTGAACCGCAACTTTCCTGTCTTGAGACCATAACTTGTAGTTATAATACTCTGTAGTTATATCGTTGATTAGATGGAGTTTTACCTGTGTTTATTACTTACTTCCTTGCTATAGCTATGGCGAGAAAGTCTTCTAGAAAGATTTTGAGATTGACATTTTGCATCTTACATCATCCACGTACTAACTATAAATGAATGAAGAGGCAGTAAAGGAGGGTGAGGGTGCTAGGGAGGGGAAGAAGATAATATGAATGAAGACATTAGAAGTCTAGGAGCTGCGTAATATGTCTGTGAAGGCGCTATTTATAAACAACAGGAATCACGTGTTTTTAGCTTCTTTCGGGGCCCCCTGCCCTAACCCTTCTTACATGTGCCGTACTAACGAACAGGCAGCCATCCTTACGTAACTATTTTGTTCTTGCTGCTGTCAAGACGAGACAAAATCAGCATGTCTTCAATGGGACACTGTTTCTTGGTTTACACTGCTCTTTCGCTCTGCCACACTTGAAAGCTGACGAAGCCGCTCTAGGCTAAAAGTGTTTTTTCTGGTTTCAGACTGCGTCTGCGGTACGTGATGCCGTCGGCGCGGCTGACGCTGCGGGAGGATGACGTGGTTCGCCTGGCACTGGAGTTCCTGCACAACCGCGAGCTCCACATCACGCAGCTGAGCCTGGAGCGAGAGACTGGAGTCATCAACGGCTCTCACTCCGATGACGTTCTCTTCCTCCGCCAGCTCATCCTGGACGGGCAGTGGGACGACGTCCTTGAGTTCATCCAACCCCTTGAAGCGCTGCCGACCTTCGACTCCAGGCGCTTCCGATACTGTGTCCTCAGAAGAAAATACGAAGAGTTGCTGTGCATTAAATCAGAGGCTGTTCTCCTCACTGGCACCGGCACCAATGTGGATAATGCGGTCGAGGAAGTGGTCAAGGTACTCCGAGAATTGGAGAAAGTTTGCCCGTCCAAAGACGAATACTCACATTTGTGTCTACTGCTGACGTTACCCAAATTGAACGACCACCTCTCTTATCAAGACTGGAATCCGAGTCACGCGCGAGTAATGTGCTTCCGCGAAGTGCTCCCCATAGTCGAGAAGTTCCTCCCGAGTGACCGAAAACTGGAAGCTGCAACGTCACGAAACGATCGCCTCATTCAGCTCATCATTAAGGGGATCCTGTACGAAAGTTGTGTCAACTTTTGCCAGGGAAAAGCTACCGGCAGCGCTGAGTCGCAGCATCAGGAAATCCAATTCACAAAGCTGCTGGACGGTAGCGTCGGGTTGGGTGATTCAGACCTAAGTCTTATCTCGTGGCTTCAGTGCGTTCCCTCCGATACGTTCGCGGTGCCGTTCGAACAGAGGACACTCAACGTGGACGTAGAAAAACTAGACCGACCAACGCTGGAAACGTCTTGGACGGAGCACATGCTGGTCACCCCCATCAAACCAAAGACATTTCCTCACTCCGCTATGCCGTTCACGCGGCCACGGAGTGCGGCAGACGTCATGTCCCGATCCCTTCTGCCGGCATTCGACGGGTTGAGTCAGGGACTCCTGGCCGCAGGGGATATGTCACGAAGCTCTTTCGCGAGCTTTCATCTTACCGGTTACAAGAACAACAAGCTGATGAACACGAGTGTGGATAGGTTGTTTGAAAACGATAACGAAGATGTGTTTTTGAGTTCTTCGTACGCGGATTTCCCGCAAGGAGTGGACTCAAGTACGCCCAAACCAACCGTGGACTCTAAGCGTAGTTCTGCTGTGTCCACCACGACGTCTTCTCCCGACCATCGGGGAAGGGAGAGCCCGGCTACGTCGATATCGCGGTCATCGCGGCGGGACTCGTTGGTAGATCGACCTCCGGCCCCCGCGCCACCACCCGTGGTACCTGTGGTGCCGGTGCCTACTCCTGCACCGCCCCTGCCTCCAGTAAATGGTACGCGGACCGACAATTGCGATGGGGACCTTATGAAAGAGTTCCAGAGGCAGAAGCAGCGGGTGCAGGACGCTATGGTGGCCAAGGAGAGGCAGCGTGAGGAGCTCATGCGTCAGGTCTCAACAGCTGATCACCAAGAAGAATGGTGAGTCCAAAACTTTTTTTTTTACAAACTGCAGTTGTGTTATTTTGCTTCCTTGTTACCGTCTCAAGCCCAGCCTCTTCTATAGGGATTTGCCTGAATTTAATTCAGTGCAGAATTTGCCTCTGAATTAATAAACTTGGGTGAGGCTGGGTGTAGACTCGTAGAAATTGCTATTGCGGTCGTATTTCATTACGCCTGGGAAATCATGATTATGTAATTTCGAAGTGGGTGTACTTTTTTTTCATTTTCACTGATAAGAAATAACTATTGATAATTTCTTTCGAAATAATCTGACCGAAAATTGGATGGGGCTGATGTGGTTCACACTGGAGATCATTAAGCATGTCAACTGTCAACACACGTGGTCGTGGAGTGCCGAGAAAGTGAACGTTGTTGCTCCCTACAGGCGGCCTTGCCAACTGCCTCGTTCCTTCTTCACCCGATAGAGTGCTTGCTAGTCTCCGTTTCATCACTTTCTTCGTTAGACTATTTCGTTCTTTACTGTAAGATGCGGACTACTTCAGTTCCAGAGGTAGAATGATAGGTACAGGTAGTCAATGTGGAGCTAGATGTGGATCAGTCACCAAAAACTAAGGCAGCAGTATGCGGTCCAGGTTCCAGACATCTTCTCTTCCAGCTAACTTTGTCTGACGTAGTTTCTTTGCTCGAGGTCAGTTCCACCATTTTAGTCTCTATCGGGATGAAAATCCGTTTTTCGGTGGGAAAAGACAAAAATACCAACACTCAACATTGGTAGGTACCTAACTGGTAAAAATGCTACTCTGGAAACTGTGTTTTTAAATGAGCCTAGCGTGACTATTAAAAATTTCCACTCAGATAGGTACGATCCTGATCCTAGTTTAAAAGGCGCCATGTGGTCAATGGGCTGTGTTGTTTCTGACGTCTCATCCTTCCGTATAAAATAGCATGATGCTATTTTAATTTCAGTCGGCATGGTGTCATGAACTTAAGTTAAGGTCCAGTACAGCCTGGACGTCTTTGGTCTCTTTAGTGGAGGAGAGGTTCGATCCCGACCCAGTCGAATTTTTTCTAGTTGGCATTCACCTCTGATATGTACAGGATGTCAAATGAAATGTATATCGAGGCTATGGTGGTAATCCACCTAAAACTGTCGGTCCTGCTGGGCTTGAGTCCCAAAATAAATTTTTCACACCATCACTACTTTATTATACGTAAGTGGGAAAGTAAAAAATACGTTTCGCTTTCCCTCTAGCACTATTTTAGGTGTAAGGCGCCGTAACTCCATCTGTAGGGATTCAGTCACTGAGTCACGAGTGATGATGGATGGTAGATGATTCGAAATGGTCCATCATCATTCTTTTCTTTATTTCCATGTTTGAATTGATCAGTTTCCGCGTCATTTCTTGTTCTCTTTTGTGTAGCTATAGTATGGTGGCTTCATATTTTAGATGTATTGGCGAAGAAAGTTTGCAGTAGTCTTTCTCTGTAATGACTATGTAAATTTGATCTCTATAGAGAGAGTTCGCTATAGAGAAAACTCGCTATAGAGAAAGCTTTCTATAGAGAGAGCTCGCTATAGAGTCGGCTCACTATAGAGAGAGCTCGCTATAGAGAGTTCGTTATAGAGAGAGTCTGCTATAGAGAGAGCTCGCTATAGAGAGGGCTCGCTATAGAGGGAGCTCGCTATAGAGAGAGCTAGCTGTAGAGAAGCTCGCTATAGATAGAGCTTGCTGTAGAGAGAGCTCGCTATAGAGAGAGCTAGCTGTAGAGAAGCTCGCTATAGATAGAGCTTGCTGTAGAGAGAGTTCGCTATAGAGAAAACTCGCTATAGAGAAAGCTTTCTATAGAGAGAGCTCGCTATAGAGTCGGATCGCTATAGAGAGAGTCTGCTATAGAGAGAGCTCGCTATAGAGAGTTCGTTATAGAGAGAGTCTGCTATAGAGAGAGCTCGCTATAGAGAGAGCTCGCTATAGAGAGAGCTCGCTATAGAGAGTTCGTTATAGAGAGAGCTAGCTGTAGAGAAGCTCGCTATAGATAGAGCTTGCTGTAGAGAGAGTTCGCTATAGAGAAAACTCGCTATAGAGAAAGCTTTCTATAGAGAGGGCTCGCTATAGAGAGAGCTCGCTATAGAGAGGGCTCGCTATAGAGAGAGCTCGCTATAGAGAGAGCTCGCTATAGAGAGGGCTCGCTATAGAGAGAGCTCGCTATAGAGAGGGCTCGCTATAGAGAGAGCTCGCTATAGAGAGAGCTCGCTATAGAGAGGGCTCGCTATAGAGAGAGCTCGCTATAGAGAGAGCTAGCTGTAGAGAAGCTCGCTATAGATAGAGCTTGCTGTAGAGAGGGCTCGCTATAGAGAGAGCTCGCTATAGAGAGAGCTAGCTGTAGAGAAGCTCGCTATAGAGAGAGCTCGCTATAGAGAGAGCTCGCTATAGAGAGAGCTCGCTAGAGAGAGCTCGCTATAGAGAGTTCGTTATAGAGAGAGTCTGCTTTAGAGAGAGCTAGCTGTAGAGAAGCTCGCTATAGATAGAGCTTGCTGTAGAGAGAGTTCGCTATAGAGAAAACTCGCTATAGAGAAAGCTTTCTATAGAGAGAGTTCGCTATAGAGAGAGCTAGCTGTAGAGAAGCTCGCTATAGATAGAGCTCGCTATAGAGAGAGTTCGCTATAGATAGGGTTACAAAACGAGTCAGGGTTTGTCAAGGAACCGTACCGTTCTCTCGTTACAGAGAGATTTTCGTTAGGTTAGGTTAGTGGGTGACAACTGTTTGTAAAAGAAGTTTCTAAAACTCAAAAAATTACCAAACTACCTACTACCGACGTCCAATCATATTCAGTCAGATCCTTTTGCCTTATTCAACCGTCGTTAACTTTGCGAATAGACCACCTGGTACTTTAGTCTTACCAGCTTATTCTTAAGGCTCACTGGTGTGATTCGGCACTTTCCGGAAGTGAAGTGGCGCCCTTAGGTGTCGGTTCTCGTGCCTGGTAATGTTGCACCCTGACGTTGCATGTTGGGGTTGGGATTTGCAGGGTAGTTTAAGGGTGACGCCCGCCACCCTTCTCACGGTAAGGAAATGGGTAAAGTTGAGGGGTAGTAATTGAGTTTAGAGCTCGTGTCTGTCTGTCCTAACTCCTTCACGTCTCAGCAGGTAAGCCTCGCACGTTCCCTTTGAATCTGAGGTTTACAAAAAGTTTTTTTTTACCGGGGGTTGTATTTTTCTCTCTGTTGGTGGGCACATACGATGCGATGGCATCCCTGCAAGTGTATTCCCTTTCTCGAACGCCAGCAAACCCACTCAACTAACACCTTCAAAATTTATTGTAAGAAGATAAGGCACGCCACGATGCAATATATGGAGAACCATTCTTCTTACAATAAATTTTGAAGGTGTTAGTTGAGTGGGTTTGCTGGCGTTTGAGAAAGGGAATACACCTGCTGGACGTACCGTCCGTGTGGATACATTCGCTATATTTGTTTACGTTTTTTCTGGATACTTTATGAGGAAACCATTGGATATTTAAAATGTTCTGAAGTATAGTACGAGTATGTCTTTTTATGGGCCGAAATTAACATGCTACGATCGAGCGATTTTTGTCCATAATAATTCGTCCAAAATTACCCGACCGTATAATCACAATATAGCCTGTTAATTAATGGCGTAAGGGTGCGTCCCACCATGCCCAGTTAAAATTAAACTGGAGATTTCGTCCTATGTTTACCATGTTAAATTTAACTTTTACTAGATATATTCTCCGAGAAAATCTCCAATTTTTTTTAACTGGGCATGGTGGGACGCACCCTTAAAAAGACATATTATATCTCAGAACATTTAATTATCCAATAGTTTTCTCTTCGAGTGTGCAGAACAAACGTAAACTTACTGAGACCGAATGCTATAGTTCGGTTTTCCCACTGAATAATTTCAAATTTTCGGGCCATCTAATGGCAGTACCTGGAAATTTGATGTATTCTCTGCGCAATGTGCGGACACGTTTATTTTGGAGTGTCTGGTGCAACTGGGTGGTTACACTCGGGTTGCACCATGGCGGGGCGGTGTGGATTGTTGATGGAATAATCGTGATTCGTGCGCACAGCCACTCGCTCCATACCGCACCGTGTCGCCGATGTGACAATTCTGACGCTAACCTGACATTTTGACGCCGGGTTGAGAAACCGCTCCATTGCTCTTTGGCGACAATGTAATCTAAGCGAACATTCTGCGGTGTCGATGACTTTCTGATTAGGATAACTGAGGTGTTTGTGGTCGTGGGACATCTGATTGATTACGGGGGTAGTGAATACCGTCGTTGAAGAACGAAGGTTCTTGAAAAAGTGGCGAAAATATTTTGGATAATTTTTTTTGGCATCATTGCGCCTGCAAAAACATGATTGTGTAATTTGGAAAGTGGGTGTACACGCATTTCCGAGGGGATAACCACTCTAGAGATTCCTTGAGATTCCTTAAAGATTTCCAAAGATTCCCAACGATATTCATAGAAAGATGAACCTCAAAGGGGTAACCACTCCAGAAAATTCCAAGATTCCCTGGGATTTCATAAAGATTTCCAATGATTCCCAACGAGATTCCCAACGAGCGGTTAACCCCTGGCGTATTTTAGTCCACCCGAAAGAAGTACATTTTTTACACTGTTGTACTATAATAATAACAAAGTGCGTACCTTGTACTTCGCTCCCCACCTTAAAACATAGGTATAGGACCAATCACCAGCGGAAAATTCGTTCAGTCTTTCGGCAAGTTTAGGTATGGTACGTGCAACCTATTTCATACTGCGTTTTCTTGTTAATCCAATAGCAATTTCTGACAAGATGTTTTCTCCTTCCGTACCTCTATAAAGATTGTTGCAGAGGCTAGGTATGGAAGGTACGGGTGCTTGATATGATGAGTCATCGATTTTATGAGTTGGACTTAGTTCAGTTTATCTGTTCTGCATGGAAGTATTGGTTCCTCCAGCCAGAAAAGTACCTAAACGAGGGGTTAACCACTCGTTGGGAATCTCGTTGGGAATCTTTATGAAATCTCAGGGAATCTTGAATTTTTTTGGAGTGGTTACCCCTTCAGGGTTCATCTTTCTATGAATATCGTTGGGAATCTTTGGAAATCTTTATGGAATCTCAAGGAATCTCTGGAGTGGTTACCCCCTCGTACCTAACGTACCTACACCTTCTTTGACCCAGTTTAATGAGTTATTGGTTGTCATCGAACCGGTACATACCGTCACCAAATTGGAGGCGGAGGAAAAACACAACCACAAATTGGCGTGTATACTACCTGCGTACCTGTTCCACCTCAAAATCTAGCTAAGAGAACGAACAGCCGAGTGATCTAGAGAACCTCGATCCTACCAAAATGTATATCGAGGCTGTGGTGGTTCGGAACCCACCCAAAACTGTAGGTCCCCGTCATGTACCTACACGATGGGTGGGACCTGATATTTAGTAGTGCTGCCAACTGAGCACGATAGATAATTCTTGAAATGGGCTAGTTTCTGGGCTTGTCCCTTTTGGCACCCTCTATCCACCCTATTCTCTAAAATTCTCACAGCCTTGGCTTATGTCCAACCCCATGATCCAGATTTCTATAGGACGCTTCTTCTTAATTTCAAACGTCACGCAAATCCAAATAAAGAAGCGTCGGTTTAATGGAGAAATTATTGGATCTGATGGTATGCCGCTAGTGCCCCGTCATCTTCGTCTGTCTGTCCAGCGGGTAAATTGAGGTAGGTACCTATACTGAATAGAGATGACCCTATGTCCGTCATTTCCCACCTAGGGCAACTCCATTCCCCCATCTGAGGAATTATCCGCGTAGGCGGCTGACCTGTACCGTGCCTGTACTTTTGGGTCCGTTGAGTGCTCCAATCATCCACGAAACCTTCGTGAACCATGGCATTACACGAAAATCTGGTCCGCTCAGAATATTAAGGTTTCCACGGTATGGTACCGACCTAAGGTACGCATCAGTAGATTTTCTGATCAGTATGAAAATACTTCCGGTTCCGGTGGAAATAAATAGTTAATATGTGTGTCAAAATATAATTATAGATAAGCTACAGAGACTCGGATTTTTAGTGTCAGTGGCTCTATATCAGCGCTCCAGTGTCTTTACCTAGTTCGGCACATTATAGCAGTTGTATGTCAATTCCTATAATTTTCTACATTGCTAAATTAGTCGGATTCTAAACTAAGTTACTTTGGCTTTAGTCCGACTTTTCGTTGTCGGTAAAAACTCACCAGTATGTTTCTTGTTACGAGGGGGTAACCACTCCAGAGATTCCCTGAGATTCCATAGAGATTTCCAAAGATTCCTAACGATATTCATAGAAAGATGAACCCCGAAGGGGTAACCACTCCAAAAAATTCCAATATTCCCTCAGATTTCATAAAGATTTCCAATGATTCCCAACGAGATTCCCAACGAGTGGTTAACCCCTCGGTTTCTTCTTATAGGTACTTCTGATAATGCCTACTGCTTGAGTGCACTATAAGGTATAAGGTACATTGTAGAACAGTGCCTTACATTTTCGATGGGGGATGAAAACTTAGAACAGCTAACCGAAGAGTGCGCGAATTCCCGACCTCCTCCACTGTTCTCTAGTATGATGTCGTCAGTTCACTGCGCGTGAGGGGAAGCGAGGTCATATCCGCTAAATAGTCATTGGCCTTGATAGTGTTCTCCCTGCGGTGCGGTGCTGGAGCCTCCGAAGGTTGGCCATAGGCCGAATTCCCAAAGACCCGGAGGTCAAAGGTCTCCAGCCACTTGTAATTCATAGGCGAACCTGCGCCTGGCTCTTTCTCTACGCACTATCCACCTGTTTAATCGCCACTTGGTGCCGTTTTATTAAGGTGGATCCCCACTGTCGACAAGTGTCAAATTTCATTTGTCCAAAAAAATCTCTCATTTTGGGGGGGGGGGGAGTTCTTTGCCCCTTTGCCTACTCAGTATTTATAAACCTATACTTGAAAACAAGATGTTGAACCACGCTGAGTAAAAGAGGTACTGATCCGAGGTGGTCGCCTTGACTTAACGGCTAATTTAACAGCAGGTTTATTTTTTTAACTTAATCTTAGGATTAGGAGTAGATGGTATATAAAATGCAGTAAGCTATTTTTTCTGCAGACAGTAAAATATTTCATTCCTATTGTCTTGTACCCTCAAACACATTTTTATTGATGTTCGGAACATTTTATGTCCATCATCTTCCTTGGAAACAATGGCATGTTCAGTGAGCACGAGCTCGAATACAATCGTGCTATAGAAAACACATGATCAACAGTTATTAGACTGTCAGTACCATACCACATTAGTACATACAAAATAATATAAATGGACAAGAATCGTTTTGAGGCCAAAGGGCATGGGAGCCTATCGGCCGACCGTTTCTACAATTTGATGGTACTGGTTCTATAGATTCCTGGGCATGACGGCCTGGGGACCCTTGGACAGTTAGGTATTACGTCGGTGCCTATGAATGTCAAATATTTTCCTTGTGATACCTTGGCTGCCGACCGGTCCTGTGTGTCCTGAGAGGTCTAGGTTCGAATCCTGGCGTAAATACCGATCAAGGATTGGTAGGAATAGGTTTAAAAATATTCAGCCAGCTCAGCCAGTCGCGTACTTCAAATTATACCTTCTTACCTTTGAGGTACTTTTTTCCATATTTGGATATCGTGCTGTTAGCCCCAATTGGTGCTAACCGAGGGGTTAACCACTCGTTTGGAATCATTGTAAATCTTTATGAAATCTCTGGGAATCTTGGAATTTTTTGGAGTGTCACCCCTTCGGGTTTCCTCTTTCTATGAATATCGTTGGGAATCTTTGGAAATCTTTATGGAATCTCAGTGGAATCTCAAGGAATCTCTGGAGTGGTTACCCCCTCGGTGCTAACCATCTCTTCAGGAGTGATGGGCAACCTAATTTGAACGTGATGTAAGATAAACGTAAATTACCAAATCCTGAACTGTGAAAATATCGGGTGTGAATCAGCAGTCAGGTGGTAGATGTATATGATTACCTAGGGATACTTAGTAGTTATATACAATGCATATACATATACAATGCATATGCAGTGGCTCCTATTCACCTTGTCATTGTGTATAAACACCTTGCGATCAAACGAAAAACATCTTCAAGCCAGCTTTGAATGCTGTGTTAAAACTATCGGCTAGGAGAAATAGCCCTTTGTTGTACAGTGTGCCCTCATTTGGTCAAATTGTAGGTTTGGCTGCATGGAATGCATGTTCTTGCCCTTTTTTGGGGGGTTTAAGAGGTACTACAAATAGGGTGTAGGTAGTTACTTCTAAGCAGAAGAGTCCAGCTAATTTATTGAAGGTAATTGGCGTAAGGGGGGTCGAAAGTCACAGCTGCTGCTCTTGATTTGATTCGGCATTCCGTTGGAAAGGAGGGATGGCAATTTTTGTGGGTACCCGCCATCCCAGCCCCTACATTCCAGGATGCATAGAACTATTGGATACTTAAATATTCTGAAATATAATACGTCTTTTTAACGGCCGAAAATAACAGTCTGTGCTGGGATTCCGATCGAGTGATTTTCGTCCTAAATGAACCGATCGTAAAATCAAAACAAAGCCCATTAAGAGGACGCTACACCTGACGATGCATTTTTTGCCGCCCATAAAATTAACATTGCGAGCGGCGATTCATTTTCAAGGTTTACCCTTGGTTGGAAAGACACAAATTTTTCCCTGGACCTAGCCCTAACAATGTTCTAGGGAGTGTTTGAAGCAGATTTCCCAATTTCTCACTGGTTTCTTCTATTGCAACTGTTTTGCAAATGCTATAGCATCGCATACCTCAAGAAAAGTGCTGTATCTCGAAAACCAGTAAAAAAATGGGAAATCTGCTTCGAACACTCCCTAGAACATTGTTAGGGCTAGGTACAGGCAAAATTTTGTGTCTTTCCAACCAAGGGTAAACCTTGAAAATGAATCGCCGCTCGCAATGTTAATCTTATGGGCGGCAAAAAATGCACCGTCAGGTATAGCGGACCCTTAATCCTCATAAAATGTGCAGAAAAAACTTAAACAAATACCGAATGTATGTTCGGTCTTAAACCGTCCGACTCTCACTATAAAATCGTCATGATTTCTTTAGACGAATTGAAAGCGAAATATCAAAGATCTCATAGCATGTACGAGTTATGTCAGTTGAGCTGTCTCAAATGCCTTTTTCTAAAGCAGTTATATTTACGTTTACCGAGTATTCATAAACGTATCGCAATAAACGCTTCCTAGTGCCCCATTTCCCTATTATGCGTAGACCTAACGACAGTCTGTGGACGTGAGTTCGCCATACGTGTACCTGTATGAACTCGGTAGAAAGTGTATAGTGTAGTATTAGGTATAGCATGAGCGTTTCCTCGATCCAGGTTCCCTTGTATTGTTATTGTATTGGGTATTGTAGTGGTTTTTGCGGAGCCTGTATTATAATTACGGTGCAGTAGCTCTGCGTGCAGGTTCCTGTTTTATAGATTTTTAATGACCACTTTAGGTAGTTTTGCTTATCTAATACGTTGAACTAATAGATCGTGAGAAACGAAAACCTCTCTATAGCGAACTCTCTCTTATAGCGAGCAACTTTACGTAGTCCCTTGACTATACCGTCGTTATAGAGAAAAATATTCTGACTCTATACTCTGACGATGTTTTATTAGGTCAGTTCAAAGTCTCTTTGAAAACTGTCCTCATCGGGCAATATTCCACTGAAATGAGAAGTTGTAAAAACGAAGGCCATTTTTTTCTGGGAACCTTAAGGCTAAAAATATACATTCGCTATTTTTTTACGTTCCGATTTCAAACTTTGTGAGAAAACTTTTGGATATTTAAATAATCTGAAATATAATATGTCTTTTTAACATCATTACTCATGAGGCTATGTTGTGATTTCACGATCGGTTAATTTTGGACAATTTTTTTTGTGACAAAAATCACTCGATCGTAAAATTACAACATAGCCTCATGAGTAATGACGTTAAGAAAAAATATTATATTTCAGAATATTTAAATATCCAATAGTTTTCTCACAAAAGTTTGAAATCGGAATGTTAAAAAATAGCGAATGTATGGTGGCCCTTAACAAGGGAAAAAGTGACTTTCAAGGCCGTACCCAGGGGGGGGGGGTTAGGGGGGTTCGAACCCCCCCCCCCCCCCCCCCCGAAACTACACGGCTTTACACTAGAAAGAATTGAGTTTTGAAGGAGAAAATATAGTTTTGTGCTACTTAGGTACCTAAACCCCCCCCCGAAATATTTTCCTGGGTACGGCCTTGGTGACTTTCCTCGACTGTGAAAGTGAAATGACGACTTTGGGGAATAAAATAGTCGTGCGTGTATGCGTTATCTAATACTTGGGGCTACCGTAGGGATTGTAAATCTGCAAAGGGAAAGTCCGGGGCAGACCTCTGTCCCCTGACTTCAGTGGTCTTTCGGTCTCTTCTAGTGCGTTGTGACTTGTGACCATTAGTCGCTTTTGTTCTGCTAAAGACTGTCTTGGTGACACAATACCTACTCTTACGAAATAGGTTGATGCGGAAAAAACAAAGTCCTTCATCTAGATTACGAACTGAAGAACTATACACCTAGAAATTGGACAGTTGCTACGAACTATGAAGGAACAGGAGCTAGGTTCTATTTCCGGCTTGTTGAAATTTTTTCTGGTGGATTTCCTAGCCCCCAGGCCTTCACCGGAAAACATTACTACCAGCCTGATTCTGACGATCGCTTGTGCAGAGAGGTCACGAAAAGTGTGTCCTACTAGGCTTTGGCCCGTCTTGGACCAAAATATACCTTGGCTAACTTGAATGTTACTTCCGTCATCTCGAATAAAAAGTTCAAAAAAATTGGTATAGAGCGAGAAAGTGAACCTTTGTCGGACCATTTATTTCTCCTTCTGGGCCTTGACTCTTGAGTCGTAGAAGATTTATTGCTGGCTGTTTAAGGACCTAGCCCTATATTCAGCCTGTGGATTTTAGGATTAGATATAGGAGAGTTTGTCGTCATGCTTGTAAAGTCATAAATTGTCAATGCGACGACAGCTTGGCAAGGTGAGTATAGTTTCTTTCGTATTCTAGAACAGTTTTCACTCATTTTCAGTTCTGGCCTGGAAATGCTGTAGTCCTTTTATCTATCTATCTATCTGCTTGCTGTGTGGGAGATAAAAAGAAAAGAAACTACAATATGCAGTACCGTATCGCAGTTATTTCGGTGCCATAGATGTCGATATTCTGAGTGTTGTAATTATATTTTTAAAGCTAAATTTTTGTCTGGTCATCTCTGTAATACGGAGCCGACAGTGCAATATGCGTTACTTGTCATTATGCTGCATTTTATGGAGTGATTGACGATGACTGCGTGATTTGTTTACATCCTAAT
Organism: Mesopsocus fuscifrons; assembly: GCA_950004255.1. Lineage (NCBI taxonomy): Eukaryota > Metazoa > Arthropoda > Insecta > Psocodea > Mesopsocidae > Mesopsocus > Mesopsocus fuscifrons. The sequence goes on from OX465375.1 coordinate 3,594,854, forward strand.
TAGTTAATCAATTGGTAAGTTATGTTGGGAAGACCGTTAGGCTCTGGTGTGAGGGTATTGGTACCTTCATTCAGACCTACTGACTGCAGGCAGAGTCACCGTGCTGCCTGGAGGGCTATAGGGGAGACGGACCGCCAGATTTTAGGACTTGGATGTTCATCCCATTATATTCCAGATGAAAAATATGTTGTGGTGATTTGTGAATCTATGAGATAAAAAAACTGTTAGCATTAAAATTCATGCGATTCGTACAACAACATAAAAAGAAATAAACCGATATAGCCATGCTTCGTACAAATTTGACACTTGACACTTTTGGTGATGTTTCCGAAGAGATATATACAAGTATGTGTAATTCATGTAGAAACAGAAGTGAATTTCCACCTGCATATTCAGGTGCTTATACAAGTGCACAAGTGCCTTCTTAGGTAGGTAGGGTAGGTTATAGGTACGAGTACCTCAAGCCCACCTCCGCGCCAAATCGTGCCGCAAAAGGCAGTGCGCGAAAAAAACAAAAAACAAAAAAAACAAGTGCATATGACTAGTGCATATGCATGTGCATATTACTAGTGCATATTCCTGTGCATATTATTAGTGCATATTACTAGTGTATATTCATGTGCAAATTACTAGTACATATTCATGTGCAAATTACTAGTGCATATTCATGTGCATATTACTAGCGCATATTCATGTGCATATTACTAGCGCATATTCATGTGCATATTACTAGTGCATATTCATGTGCATATTCACGTGTATATTACTAGTGCATATTCATGTGCATATACAAGCGCATATTCACGTGCTTTTTCCTTCTCTGACAATACTGTCTACTGTGCTATTCCTATAAATATCTCGAGAAATATCTTCATAGTTTTTCATTTCCCGGTCCCACTTGTATATTGAGTACCTAGTTGTTTTGGTGGATGACGATCCAGTTCATGGCAGGAGTTGGTGTTCGTTTTAGTTTGTTGAGTGGAGTAGGTAGTCAGTTCTCGCGCGTGCTGTGGAATCGTTCCCTGGATAACTCCACTTCGTTATAATTCCCTTCCGTGATCCCCGAACGAAACTTTCAGTGAAATGTGTGTTTGATCCCAAGTTTGGTGTTTGTTCTACTTTCCCGGTGCAGTGCATTAGTTCATTTTTCGGAAATAACTTCAGTTGTGTTTGCTGACTTGCTGGATGAGTAAGTGGGGTGTAAAGTTCCGCCCTCTGGACTGGTGGAAATAGTTTAGAGCTCTGGTCTCTTATTAAGAGACCGATGGTTCTAGCTTCGAGCCCCCACATAGTGATATTTTTCCTTGATAAAAATGTACCCCAAAAATGTGCGAAACTTCGAGGGGGTAACCACTCCAGAGATTCCTTGAGATTCCACTGAGATTCCAGAAAGATTTCCAAAGATTCCCAACGATATTCATAGAAAGATGAACCCCGAAGGGGTAACCACTCCAAATAATTCCAAGATTCCCTGACATTTCATAAAGATTTCCAATGATTCCCAACGAGATTCCCAACGAGTGGTTAACCCCTCGCGAAACTTTTAACCAGAGAACTGAAGTTAATGAGGTTTGATCCCTGACATCTGACATACTAAAAAAAAAATTCTCATAAACGTACCCCAAAAAATGGTTGTTATTTGTCACACATGGTGCCCTTCTCTAGCTGTCATCTGTTTTTTTTTTCTCCCCCAGCTCCTTAGAAATTTAAATAGGATGCCATCAGTTGTCCGGAATGATAAGTACCTGATTGAAACACCCAACCTGATAAGAACGCCCTGGCGCACCTCAGGTTGAGTGACACCAGAGGTGCATTGAATGTCATGACTTGGTGACAATACCAAGGCGCTTTATTTTCTGGTCCGATGACTTAATTTACTGGCGTGACTCATGTCAAGACTTACCTATGACGTGTCTACAGACAGAGGATGTCACGCGTATCCGCTTAGTCTACAGCCACGTCAAGAGGGAATTGTATGGGTGACCCTATATTTGGTGTACCTATAAGTTTCTCCCTGTCTCTACAACCTGGGCGGGATTGCGGGTACCCAAAAATAACTGCCGCACTAGCGGTGCGTCCGGGGATGCCAACTTCCCAGAACGGCCGTCCCAGAAGGACATCCTCATTTCCATATGCGAGACTTCCGTCCTTGTTGGCGAAAGCATTGGCTAAGTGGTATGAGGTGTCACCACGTCAGTGTCCATTTCACTGAACGTTGCTCTAAATATGTCAGAATCAGAAAGTGAAGTTTTATCTGCTAGGTACGTCCACTAATGAGGGAAAGACGTTGGTTCCGGTCGGTAGAGTGACCAGTAGATACCTGGATATTTCGGCCAGCCTGTCAGCGACGCCATCAAGCTAGTTTAAATGACACTCCTATCGAATCATAAGGTCTATTTATTCCAGAGGTTACTTTGCTTGGGGATATCTTGGATAGCCGAGTGGTCTACGTGGAGGTCTACTGCTGCCTTGTTGGCGTCTAATTTGAACGATGACGTATTTTCGTTGCCTACCCTGATCAGACCGTTTGTTTATGCCATCTCGTTGACCTACGTCATTCCTATTGGACTACCTATGAAATCCAACTACCTTGATCCAATCCGTCTGATTCCTTCTTGTTTATAGCTATGGTACCTCCCATTGCGTACTTTCCTATACCGTTATTTATATTGGTCCCCATTTAATTGCTACCATAAACCCCCTTAAATTCGTTATCAAGGCACACTTCTCAACATTCTTCTCCTCAGTAAAAACCTGTTTTCTCCTAGGTTTCTATCAATACTAAATGATTCCGGTACGCGCACGGCCATTTTGTTTTCTAACGATACCCTGCATGTGATTTTGTCGCATGCACCCCCAAACCATTCCCGCCATTAACAACAGAGACATCAGATTTTGAAATTTCAACCCCGCTGGGTACTTTTGACAAAAATATTTTTCAGATAAATGTTGTAGGTAATTTTAAGCCCCCGATTACACCTTACAATTTCCAATCCTAATATGATCAGAAAAAAATATGATCAAGAAAAATTGTAAGGTGTAAAGTGAATTGAGTCAATTATGATACAATTTGTATCGGCCGGTACAAATTGTATCATAACTGCTGCGACTACCTTCCTCTATGCTGCGATGTGTTTGTTGTTGTTGGGTTAGTCCGTTGAAAATGGCGGCTGAGGTAAAGTGGAATGGAAATGACCCGTATATTAATAGAAAATGTGGAGGAGTACAAATTTCTATATAACGATGAATTGAAAGAATATAGCAGAAATTATTTAACCTAAAACGGTTCAAAAAAGGACCCTAAAAATCTTCGGAATTTTATTTTTTTACCATGTCAAGTTGGCATCACTGCTAAACATGATCATATTTTTATTGTGAAGTGTATTACAGTTTTTCTAATATTTTATGATACTAAAAAAATAGGATCATATATTTATTGTAAGGTGTAATCGGGCCCTAAGGGAAACTCAAAACAGAAAGAACGAATTCCATGTCGTACCTACTCAGCGAGTTATGATTTTCTTTTGTCCGTCAACCCAAGTAACTTTTCGGAAATTTCAATACTGTGACCATTATTTGATCAAGTATTTCAAATCCGCTTGTTCATAGTAATCTGGTGCCTCTTTCATTATATTGCAGTTGTCACTCTCTGTAGCGAATACTTCTGTATAACAAGCTAACGCAACAATCACTTGACAAACCCTGACTCTTTGTGGAACCCTCTCTAGGTGAACTGTCTCTATATACCGAGCAGAAAACGGCCGTTATAGAGAGAGGTGTATCTCCTTGGTTAGGGGTGTTTCCAACTTCAAGAAAAGTTCTTCTAGTTACAGCTGTATTAGAAAATGTGTATTGTTCCTTTACTGCGGGATATCTTGGCGCCGTTTTATTAGGTTGGTTGAAGTCGAGCCTGGTGATGCGTATCGCGTAATGAAGATATTACCTTCCATGTGACCTTTGGCTAGATCCTTTTAAGGAAAGGTTTCCTTGTTATCTATAGGAAACTTCCAACAAGGCCTACATATTTTTATTTCCTAATGTTTATATTTTGTGACATTGAGTACCAGATGTGCGGGACTGTTGGAGATTTAAATGTTCTGAAATATAATATGTCTTTTTAACGTCATAAATGAACAGACTATGTTCTGATTTAACGGTGGAGTGATTTTTGTCAATAAAAAATTTGTCCAAGATTACTTGATCGTAAAGTCACAACAGAACAAACACCTAATTTCGAGCGTTAAAAAGACATATTATATTTCAGAACTTATATAAATCTGTTTCCTCTAAGTGACAGCCAGTAGGTACGGTGAACCTGAGCCTTGAACTTTAAGACCAGCTCTGTTTCTACCGAGGGGGTAACCACTCCAGAGATTCCTTGAGATTCCACTGAGATTCCATAAAGATTTTCAAAGATTCCCAACAATATTCATAGAAAGATGAACTCCGAAGGGGCAACCACTCCAAGAAATTCCAAGATTCCCTGAGATTTCATAAAGATTTCCAATGATTCCCAACGAGTGGTTAACCCCTCGGTTTCTACTTTCCCGTATGAACAAAATACGTGTAAATATTCTGTGCTTAATTCGACATCTTATAGGTATGTCTTCGCTTTTTTCAATGGCTGAGCCTATTGGAACAACCTGAAATGACCTGTTCACTGCTATTCCTATCACTAATACTACTTGAAACTAGCTTCAGGTGCCATCGTAAAATGCATGGGGAATGCCTGAACTCCAGCTGTTTTGCATATTTTCGGTAGTAAACCTTCCAATATTATGACTTCCCATGTTTACTGGAGCCTCCATTGTAGCAGTGTGAAGAGCCAGTGGTACCTGTGCCTGGTATGGACCAAAATTTATTCCAGTAATGATGATACGGTGATTAGGTACTCCCTGTGATCGCTTAATCACTGTATGGCATAAATTTATGGTGTATACGTGCTTCTAGTTCTTATTCATCTTTCCTGACTGCATGTATGAATATTTCTCTTGGTATTAATGCGAAATGAGAGAGATGGTGTTTATTTATGGTCGACTGAGACTAATTCAAAGCACTTTCAGTTGAAACTAACCTCCTTTGGGTGCGTCCCACCATACTCGGTTAACGGTTAAACTCCAGTTAAATTCTATTTTTACCATGCAATAATTGGAATTTAACTGGAGTTTAAGGTTAACCGAGTATGGTGGGACGCATCCTTATTGAAATTAAAACTTACTAAAAATTATAATTTTTTTGTTGTCAAAATAATTGACTCATATAAGTTTAATTTCAGTTCGGAGATTAGAACCTACAGATATAGTTTGTTAATTTGTAAAAAGCGCCTTGTTTTAGTTTCTGGTGAAAATTAAAAACACCTGTCCCATTACACCTTAAGGACCAGTGAGGTAGCTAAGGGGGACTAAAGGAACCCCATCCAGTTTTCGGGAGAAAAATTTCCAGTTTTCCTCGTTTATTAGGCTCCAGGTTCCTTGCTGGAGGTTCTTCTCTTCAGCTAAAAATAGCTTTAAAGACTTATGCCAATAATAGTCCCTCCCACATTGGATAGGTTTGTTTTCCCTTGATCCGCGACATGATTCATACAACGAATGCCTTATAAGGCACTCGACATTCGGACTGGTATGTCCATATAGCGTCCAGTTCCTACTGACCGACTACCTGGATAACTGCTGCTACTGACCAACGGCCTTGGCCAACTTCCTACCTGTCAGCTTTGTCTGTCAGCTTTTAACTTAAGCTACATTCACACCTAGAAAGGTGAAGGCTTTCTTATATTTTCCTTTTTTGTTCTTCGTTTAGCGTTATTTTATTGCCTTCGTGCCATTCAATTACTGCGTTAGCTGTAGCTCTACGAATACGATAGTGAAATGCGCTAGCTTTTCTTTTCGGGAGGATAACGCTATTGTGAACTTTTAGGGGGCACTATAGGAGACTTTAGGAAGCGGCGAAATCAACCTTTAATGGACTTTCTACAAAACTAAACTCAAATGTGATTGCCTTGGTGTTCTGATTCCAAGGTATAGTGATAATAATGGGATCATTGCCTTAAAAGAACCTTGTATAGAGCACCTTATTTTGGCTGTGAGGTTCAGGTGTGTCTTTCTTTCTGCGTGATGAATATTAATGATGGAAGGATGACTCAGAATATTTCAGGGCTATTAGTCCTGTTATCTCCTCGCTAAAATGCTCCATATACCTTATACTTATCTGGGAGATGATTCCGAGGAACCATTCTTTTTTATTTGAAGAACTTAAAAAGGCGTAAAGTATATTTGGTTCTTGGGGTGACCCAACAGTATTTGGCACCGAGATTTGATGGCGAATTTATAGATGTTTCTGTTATTATTATAGCATAGGTGTGAGAAACTGATGTGAATTTTTGGACATGTACGAAAGCTTGCAAATGGCAGCTCCACCCGTGCGCATGCGCACGAAATTCCTACCAGCCACAACGTACGACAGTTCGGACTATGCGCAAGTGTACAAACCAAAGAACAAGACCTCACCCCCGACGAAAGCCATGGGAAACCTGTCGCTTACCACCCCCAAGCCCAAGTCTTCAGGGGCCAGCACCCTCAAGAACCTCTGCACGGGTCGGAAGAAGGAACTGGTCAAGGGCAAACCCCGAGCTCCACCTGTACCTAAAAGAGAGTCGTCCAAGAGTATGAACAATTTGGTGGAACCTGTTTACATACGCTGCGAAGGTTCGGAGCCTTGCAGCTTCCGAAGCTACAGCGTAAGCATGCAGTCGGGCAGCATGAGCTGTCTCAGCAGTAAAGGCCCCCGCTTCAGCCTGGGGCACCGCAGACCCCCGTGCTGCCTCCACAGCTCCTGCAGCAATCTTTCTTCGGGGCCCTCATCCAGGTCCGACAGCAACTGGAGCCTCCAGAGTTTGGGGAGTTTGAATAGTTTGGGGCCTGCCAGGCCGCCGTTACCCCGGTGAGTTTGGGTTCTGCTTGGGAATCGCACCAGATCCGAGAAATCGTTTCGAGTAGGCACTCTTAACAAGTGGGTTTTTTTCGTGTTGCAGCTCAAGACAAAACTCAGTGGGGACAGGGCCCGGGACGGTCGTGGTGCGGACGGGGCCGCAGGCGATGGGGGCTGCGCCTCCCACACCGGTCAACGGCATCGGGCGGCCACCCGCGCTCGAACCGTTGGACTCCACCTACGATACAGTCAAGGTAAGAAAGCGCTATCAGATGTCACGATCAGCAGCTCTATTATGGATCTTTGTAGTTACCTCGGGTGTTAAGCTCCAAATGCTGAAACAAAGGTAAAACTACATCCTATTCGTCGTTATCTTGCCGTTAACAGATCCGTAATAGACCTGTAGGAAGGTGTCGAAAGGAGTGCTGGCAAAATACTGTGCGTTCTGGTGTGTTGGCATTCCTGGATATGTCATTGTCATTAGTGAGGAGGAATGGCAGTTTTTTCGTAGGGTTGCCATTGGAAGCTTTGTCATTCCAGCCCCCCCATTCCAGGACTCATCGTGTGTGACCATCCTAAAGGAATGGATAACTTCCCCCTGTTCCCCCCTCAAACACCCAAATTTCTTTGTAACCCTCACCGTTAAGAGCAACGAGATGGTAGTTATTATTACAGTGGGTTCAGTTTTTTGCTGAACGCCTTAGATTATGCGGTACTACTATGCCGTATAGCATGAGTGCACGTTGATCTGCATACCTGAGAAATTGTAGGGGCGTCTTCGGTATATGATAAGGCTATTGATTTATCATTGTTCACCGTACCTACACTATACCTACAGGCAGTTGTCGCTTCTATTATTTTGCATTTTTTTTCGTTGATCGTTTCGCTGTCCTGTTAAAGCTGTTTTCGTTGGATATTTACTTGTTCTGAAATATCATATACCTTGTTAACGTCACAAGTTAACTAAAAGTAGAATTTAACAATCGCGTGATTTCTTAGTGAGAGATTTGTATGAAGGAAGCGTGACTGAGATGGTAAAGGAGAAGAAAAAGTTGGGAAACGTATAGTGAGGCTGGAGTTCCTGAAATAGGACTCGGAATGCTGCTCACACACTCATCGTGACTCGTGACTCCATCTTTATTCTTACCTTTTTTGTCCAAACTGTGAAACTGGCCTCAACTTTAGATGGAAGATAGAATCGTACTTTCTGGCCCTTACGTGGTGTATATTTTCATTTGTTTCCAGAAGAGATACCCCCAGATACCCCCTCCACACTAAACTTGGTGTGTGAGTGTGATCCCAATCAGACAATACTATGGTCACGGAAAAGAGTTTAAGAGGACGCTATACCTGACGATGCATTTTTTGCCGCCCATAAGATTAACATTGCGAGCGGCGATTCATTTACAAGGTTTACCCTTGGTTGGAAAGACACAAAATTTTGCCTGTACGTAGCCCTAACAATGTTCTAGGGAGTGTTCGAAGCAGATTTCCCAATTTCTCACTGGTTTCTTTTATTGCAACTGTTTTGCAAATGCTAGCATCGCATACCTCAAGAAAAGTGCTGTATCTCGAAAACCAGTAAAAAAAAATGGGAAATCTGCTTCGAACACGACCTAGAACATTGTTAGGGCTAGGTACAGGCAAAATTTTGAGTATTTCCAACCAAGGGTAAACCTTGAAAATGAATCGCCGCTCGCAATGTTAATCTTATGGGCGGCAAAAAATGCACCGTCAGGTATAGCGGACCCTTAAAGTAATTTTCAAATAAATAGATAAGAAATAAATAAAACGAGCTCTTGCATTTGTTCGTCACTATCCTTTCTCTTACAGTGAGACTAGCACTTTTTCACCTCAGGAGGGTTTTGAGTTTTCCTTCATTAGTGGCTCTTATGGCAAACGCACATAATATGTGCTTTCAAGGAACATATTTTTTTAACTGAGTGATTTTCCTGCTCTAAACTCTTGCAATTGTTGGTTCCTGCTTAGTAGTATTAGGCCTTTGGCGGTTGTTATTTTCAGCCAGTTCTGACGTCATCCCGTTGCCTTGGCGTAAAGGAAGTTTGGTCATTGGGTTATGCTCTCAGACTGTGTGTGTAGAGATTACATGGGATATGGTGATTTCTGTTTATGTTTACCTGAAACAAAACAAAAACTTTTTCTAACATTATCATAGAAACTAACCTTTTAATAGAAGTAAAAACATACTAAAACCTTAGTCACTTCTTTTAAGAACACAGTGAAAACAAAAAATCATTAATGTGACTGTTAGTTCCTTCATAGTTTTTGAAATACTAAACATCAACAGACAGACTCCACATTTTGGATCAGTTGGTTTCTATGATGACGTATAATAAACATTAGCACTCCCATTTCATGTTAAAATGTGTACGAAATCCTTATGGGACTACTGGACGAGATGAGTCATCGAGGGCGCTCCATACTCCAGATGAGGAGAATAGTTGCTAGACTGCAATGTTTAGTTACGCCCGGTCTGTTGTCTCATGCGTACACAGTCGCGCGGTTGAGGTGGTACCTACTTTACGCGTACCTACGTGTGTCATTTGTGCGTGACTTATTGTAACTTTTGTCTTGGTGGGATTTTTTTTGGAACCTGGTCATTTTTTGGCCTTTCAGAATTCTCGATTTTTGTCATTATTTTGTACGGAATCCAAATTTTTTCTTGGGGGTTGACTTCTCAAAAAATTGTGTGTTGTGTGTATAAATCCTCTGAAAATCTCTTCGGAATCTCTCGTACTATTCAGATAATTTTTTGACCTAATCCGCCCAGGGTTAGAATTTTTGAGTTTCAGTAACAAACGATATTTGTGAGTCTCACTCATGAACCCCATGTTCGTTTGCGATGAAAATGGTCTAAATACATTCGCGAAATCATGAAATAAATTATAAGAGTCTGGGGATGACTTATCTGTAACATTTTCCTCGGAAATTCTTTTTGCTATATCTAATTTTCAGTAATACATTGCTCTGAACCCCCGTGGTTTTGCGATGTCTTGGGTCTCACGTTTATTTCTCTCCGTAATTAATAACCATAAAGTAATTAACAGTGATGACTATCATCCAATTAACCGGGAGCAGCAGTGTGGGCAGACCGTGCCCCCGTGCCGTATTGCGATCGCCGTACCTGCCTTATTGCGAAGACCTTGATTCGACCTCTCGGAGGTGGGGGATCCGATCTGGATGTAGGCTTTTAATTATTGGAGAGTTCCCTAAGAGGGATTGGGGGCCGCACCTGGTAGCAGCTCAGTTAGACTCGGGCTATCTTTGGGATAGGTCATGTAGTGAATTTTATCGGCTAGTTATGGTAACTGGGAGGTATGGTGGGATTGCTTATCTATGACTTTAATTCCTTATCCAGGTTCGTGCAGATTTTGTTTGGGAACTGAAAGAAAAATAGTAGTGAAGAGTTGCGAGTGAACTAAAGAAATGACCAGTTCCGGAGCGAATGCTGCCGCGGTCAAGCGGCTGGAGGCCCTCTTCCAGAACGCCCGGCTCTCCGATGCCAAGAAGGCGCGCAAGAAGTCGTCCGTGGCGAGTACCGAGCCCGTGCTCTATGAGACCACGATCGTTGAGACTAGTGTGGATCGAAACTGTGACGTGCACGGTGGCAAAGACGTCCCGAGGACCGTGGTCCGGCGAGGGTCCATTGGGAATGCCCTGACAACCCCGCGCCGTCCGTCCACGGTGGGCTTCTCCCTTGGTTCTCGCAGGGAGTCCATGCCCGCGTTACATCTCGGAGGCGTTCGGAGAGACTCCATGTCTTCGTTGCACGTTCCACACGTTCGTCGCGATAGCTTTGGCTTGGGTCTGCCACCCGCCCGTTCACCTGAACCCCTCGTCCATCCTGCTTCTTTCCCGTCCATGTTAAGGCGTGACTCGTTCGCTGCTTCCACAGGAAACCTTCGTAGAGACTCCGTGTCATCACGTAGAGATTCCATAGGGAGCGGAGGCCGAAGATTCTCGACGGACTCTCTGGATCTGCGTCGAAATTCTTGGGATTTTGGACGTCGCGGATCGTCTTCTTCGTCTGGGGGTTGGGAGGAACCCATTTTCGAGGAAGCTGCCAATGGGAAGGTAAGCTTTCGACAATGTTCACAATTCGGCAGACTATAACAACATCCTTACATCTAATCCTCATGGAATTTTTATGTGTTCTTGGCATGTTAGCGTTGCTCGGGTGATAAATCTTCTACCGTGCCTGTTCTCATTTGTTATCTTTGTGCGTGTCTTTATGGTCTAGTCGTGCCTCAACTGGACCTAACGCGGCCTTTTGCGAGGTAGCTCATCCGATAAGGCAGGAACCGCTCCCGTACATGACTAACGGGAGCACTGTGCAGACTCGTCATTCGTCATGAGTGATGCCTATACCGAGAGTGATATTGAGGAAAAATTCGGTGCATCGCTGCAGTTCGTCGGCCTCGTGGTGGCATTCAGAAAGTCACATTTACATAATTCCTTTAGGGTCTGCATGCATGGGAGTGCCGTTTGGGTAAAGGTGTTGATGCATGAGAATGACAGCCTGCATGTGAGCTACAAAGTCGTGTGTAGGTTCGGCAATTTACCAAAGCCCTGTCATTGTGTCAGAAGAACTAATGGACGTCATGTGAAACCATTATCATATTCATATAATTTGTTCGTTTTGTTCATGTCCGAATTGAAAATTTGTTAAAATGATAAATGGTTCGCATGGAACATTCGGTAGTATTCTTACGTGGGATATCCCGTGTTAAAAAGACACACGGGTCAGTTTGTCCAGTATCAGCCAAAAAAAAAAATCCTTCTCTTCCTCTGGTGTGTCCTCTTGGACAATTCGTTCCTTCTATCCCACCGGGAGTCATCTTGAAAATGGATTTGGGTTACGGCAACTCCATCTTTTTCAGCCTGTAATAATTGAAAACATAACAAGACATTTTTTGGAACCTTCTTGGTTTCTATGGTATCTCGATCGATCTCGGTACGTGTACCACCATCTTGTCGCAATTATCGATCGATAATATCGAAAGTTACTCTACCTATAGGTTTCCATAGTAATCACTTTGTTTTTGTATGTACCAGTATAATCTAGAACCCGTATTATTCTACGTAGATAGGAAGGTGGCACAACCGGCGCAAAGCTCAATTGCGACAACTCTATAGGTACTGATAAAATCTCTTCGATTCCCGTCGCATTGTCTTGTGTCCGCGGCTCCATACATGCCGATCAGGCTGTCTATTCCTGTTGCGCAAAGCTTGTTCGTGAGTCGAGCCATGCCCGACAAGGCCTGGGTGGGTGGTAGGATGCCTGGAGCCGTGCTCGGTGTAGGCTGTGCCTTTGTTATTGTCCTTTAGGCACAGCACATAGGTATTCCATATTGTAGATACAAGCGGTGATGGCAGGTCCCCCGCGCCATTGCGAAGGCGGCATCCTTTTGTCCTGACTCTTGAGGAACCTTGCCAGCATCTGATGAGCTGAAGAGTACTTGGCTTCTTATTTTGTTACATCTGGGCATCCGCCAAGAATATTAGAAATCCGATTGACGTGAGTGATGTGGCATCTTTCGACTGTCCAGCACATTCCAGGAGCCGCACCGGTCTCATGGCATTGGCCAATTTTTATGTAAATAAACAAGAAGATACCAAACAACAATATTGTGACCCACTCCGTTTTCCTTCATTTTGTAGAGAAATATAAATTTTCATTACATCCACATTCCAGCCAGTTTCGAAACAGAACTTGTACTTTTATTGGAGCTGGTCAAATCGTCTCATCGTTGTTATTGGCCCGCCGCGCCACCTCGGTTTAAGGGTCCGCTATACCTGACGGTGCATTTTTTGCCGCCCATAAGATTAACATTGCGAGCGGCGATTCATTTTCAAGGTTTACCCTTGGTTGGAAAGACACAAAATTTTGCCTGTACCTAGCCCTAACAATGTTCTAGGGAGTGTTCGAAGCAGACTTCCCATTTTTTTTTTTTTACTGGTTTTCGAGATACAGCACTTTTCTTGAGGTATGCGATGCTAGCATTTGCAAAACAGTTGCAATAAAAGAAATTGGGAAATTTGCTTCGAACACTCCCTAGAACATTGTTAGGGCTAGGTACAGGCAAAATTTTGTGTCTTTCCAACCAAGGGTAAACCTTGAAAATGAATCGCCGCTCGCAATGTTAATCTTATGGGCGGCAAAAAATGCATCGTCAGGTGTGTGTGTATACACATTGGCATGAGGTAAAGAACATGGTCCAAGATCAATGCTCAGCGTGCAACTGTGAGTTTGAGTGGATCCGTCTGGAACCTAGGTATTCACCACAGGTGTATTTTCTTGCCGAAGCCGAAGAGAAGTCGGCTGAAGGAAAATAGAAGTGCATGGGCCGAAACCTGACGAGGAGGAGTTTCCCATCTCTCCATAAGTGAGAACCTTCCTTGCCCCGACATACGAGCAGCCTGTCGGACGGCTCGGACTCAGACAGGTGGCATGGCCTGTAGTTCGGTACATCGGGGGAGGCTCGGGAAAGATATTGATGTAGGTAAAGGTCAGCTTGTCGGCGTCAGTGTCGGCTGTTGTCTGTATCAGTGATCTGGTCATAAATCTTCCCGTGATATACGTGTGGGTTGGGATTATATTTAATTTGCATTTGTAATTGGCGCACGCGCCAGAACAATACTAAACCCCCAGTGGACAACGCCCCACCCGCTCTGTGCAAACAATGACTGTATCAGGGCTTAGTTAGGCCTCGGTAAGCGCAGTTGCCTTGTACTCAATTCTCAGTATTCCGAAACCTTTTTTTTTTCTGAATCGACAGTTTGGTTATCTTCCTCCGTATCCTGCACGTATTTTGAGTTTTAAGAACCTGCATGCTAATGTCCTGGGACCAAAGCTATACTTTCAATTTTTTGCCATTTGAATGCATAAAACTCAGTTTTACTTAGATCTACTTCATGATAGTACTCCTCGCTCCTCAGCTCTGGCTGACTTGAGCCTGACACTCTGCCATCGGCGTAGCAGGACCAAAAACCTGGGGGGCTCAGCCCCCCCAGGCCTTCCCCTCATGCATGGCTTTTTGTGACGTTATGTGTAGGTCAGAAAAATCCTGGGGGGGCTAGACGGTTTCTGCGGGGGGCTAAACCCCCCTTGCTATACGCCTATGCACTCTGCCCACAGGGATTTCCCCCACTACAGCTCCAGAGACAAAGAACAAAAAGAAACAGAATACGGAGCATGAGGGCTCATCCATAGCTTGATATTAGCGCACGGTGAATGAGGAAGAAAAAAACGAGCCTAAACACAACTCCTTTTTTGCGCGTAGTGTGAGGAGGTCCTGAGTGTCCGAAAAGGAGATTTGGTTTCGCAGGTTCAGGTCGGTCGTTAGCGGGGACCTTATTAGGGCGGTCTGTCCATACAGGCCTGACTTAGCCTCCTTGAGGCACTCCCTTCCTTCGGACAAACCTACCTTACCTGGCCTGCGTGGCGCCAAGCGGACGGGCTCGCGCTTCAGTGGAAACTTTAAGCTCAGTGAGGATCGTTAGAAGTCCGTACCTACAAACTGTATAAGCGAAACAGCAAAAGGTTTCGGAGGGTTGGTGCGTACCGATGGGTTAAGCACTCGTTGGGAATCATTGGAAATCTTTTTGGAATTTTTTTTGGAGTGGTTAGCCCTTTGGGGTTCATCTTACTATGAATATCGTTGGGAATCTTTGGAAATCTTTATGGACTCTCAAGAAATCTCAGGAGTGGTTACCCCCTCAGTGCGTACTGTGCAATCATTGGAAATCTTTATGAAATCTCAGGGAATCTTGGAAATTTCTAGAGTGGTTAACCCTTCGGGGTGCATCTTTCCACGAATCTCGTTGAGAATCTCAGAAAATCTTTAGAAATCTTGATGAAATCTCAGGCAATCTCTGGAGTGGTTACGTCCTGCTGAGGTGTTCCCGCTCTATAACAAATTTACCAAAATAAAGCAAGCACCAAGAACCAGAGGAGCCCCTAGGTTCTTAAGGCTGGGGTACGAGGGTTTGTACCAATTTCCGAAGACCTATGGCACTTATCAAAGTATAGTAGTTCCCGTGAATACGTAAGCGTAGGCCAGGTTGTGGGCGCAGGTTGATCCAATCGATTCTCACCTCGTACCTATAATTAACAGAACTTGTATGTTGTATGCTGTACACATCACTATCATTTATGTCAATATGATTTGGCAGGTTCTGTTTATCCGCGCAACACCTTCACACTGAATTATGGCCGTTTTTATATCCAAGCTGAAATGCGAGTATCTCTACACACATTCGCGAAAACATGGAGCTTATAGCTTGCTATGTCTATGCTTATAGCTTATTCAGTGCGGAGAGCTATAGAGCTTCGTAATCTTGGTGGAAACATACGTCCGAATATTGTGATTCGACACTTGCCGAAAGTGGAGTGGCTCCTTCAGAGTTTAAAGATTTAAAGAAAATATGAGGAAAGCCGGGAAATCTTGAAGTCCTGCTGACCGTCCATGTGCGTTTATAGGTGTTCTCCATACCTGACTCACCTGTTTCATTGGTGCGTTGCGAATGTGTGCCACATGAGGTCAGGACTTGGGGCACTCGGGTACCTATTTTGGGTGTTTGGTGCCATTTAAGCTCCCACTGTCTGCTAGTGTGGGAGACATTATGGCGACAGGTCTGAGTGACTCAGGCTGAGGCGGCCCCGACGCATCAAGTCGTTCATTTTATTGTTTCACCATTTTCGGCGATCTCTCCAAACCAGGAAGAACTTTTATTCGCCATTCATTTCCGATGCGGAATAATTCCTACTACTGTAGCTCGCCTAACGCCAGGATAACGCCAACGCCCAGATAACAACCAGTGTGGATAGGTTTAGGTTAACGCGATTTTAACAACCGAAGATCTAGAATAGGACTTTGGCTGGTTTGGTCAATTTTTTCACGCCTTCTTATTTCTCTACCTGTGCCTGTCCTAGGTAGGGGGTCCTAGGGGGTAACCACTCCAGAGATTCCTTGAGATTCCATAATTATTTCCAAAGATTCCCAACGATATTCATAGAAAGATGGACCCCGAAGGGGTAACCACTCCCAAAAATTCCAAGATTCCCTGAGATTTCATAAAGATTTCCAATGATCCCCAACGAGATTCCTGGAGTGTTTAACCCCTCGGTTATGTCCTAGGAAGCAGGGGCGCCAGATTTTGAAAATCCGGGGGGGGCAAGAAGTTGTAAACATTAGATATTCAATTTACTTATCACTCTTATCAGTCTGATAGGTCTCTGTGCCTCTCAGTGACCCAGCGTCCAAGGCATTCGACTTGTGACCTGGATTCGAATCCCGGTGTATAAGGAATATTTTCCGCTTAAGGCATGGATGTAATGCCCACTCCTATTCTTATTCTTATATTTGACATGATAAAAATAACTGTCCCCCAAATTCCCGGGGGGGCAGTGCCCCCCCGGGAATATTCCGGGGGGGGCAAACTGGACCCTGCCCCCCCCAAGATGGCGCCCCTGCTAGGAAGTATCTGCTTCGTTTTGGTTAAGGTTTTTGGCATCATAAGCATCACCCTTGTTGTCTTAAGGTTGTCCTCACCTATGGACCACTGATCTATCATTGTTGGCCTTAAGCATCAGCGTAACATGATCTAGGAAGATGAATCGCAGCTGGTGCATGTAGCATGCCTATTGGAGGCAGGCACGGTGGGTGAGGACGTATTTGGCTTGGCGGTGGGTCGGCCGATCCCCTGCTCGTATGCTATCATTAGCCACAGTTCACATATACACAAGACATAGGTCGGTACTTTGATACCTAAAGGGCTGGGCATATCTCAGCTACGTTCTGACATCACTTTGGATGTTAGATAGGTATAGGAAAGGGCTGGGCGCGGGCGCGCGGGGCGGTGGCCTGCTTTCCATTTGATTCGTTATAAAGTCATCAATCGCTTCTTCCTGTTGTTGAATCTTGGGAGTGGAGACCTGAAATGGAGTGAGATTAGGTATATTTAGGTATATACACTGTGGAGCAGTGGCCCAGCCAGGTTCGAATCTCGAAATGTCCTCTCTTGTTGTAAGGCGGAAGAGTGCATGAAAAATTGATTTTGAAAAAAATTCTTCGTCAGTGTCTATACTAGATGGGTCCTTTCGAAGAACATTGAGGGAACCTGTGTTCATTTTGACTGTTTTAGGTACTCTTGGGATTCATAAATGCATAGTCAGCTGTTGCATGACCTTAACAAGTAAATCAACCAGTGGCGGTACCTGTACCTGGCCAGAGAAAGGTAGACCTGTGGTGTGGAAATCCTGGGCTAGCTAGTTCTAGTGTTCCCCGCTTGAGGGCGTCCCTAACTCTTTTTTAACTTATTTGCCAGCTACTGCAACCTGTCTAGTGATTATGAACAATAATTAGACAGTTTATGGGGTCAACTCTTTCCTACGTTCCAGCTCCTTAATTACTGTTAAAAGGGTTAGATGTCAAGTTATTGTTTCTTGTTTCACTTTTCTTCTTACGAGAATGAAGGAGGTGGGTAGGTACCTGGTACCTGGAGATTAAGGGTCCGCTATACCTGACGGTGCATTTTTTGCCGCCCATAAGATTAACATTGCGAGCGGCGATTCATTTTCAAGGTTTACCCTTGGTTGGAAAGACACAAAAGTTTGCCTGTACCTAGCCCTAACAATGTTCTAGGGAGTGTTCGAAGCAGATTTCCCATTTTTTTTTACTGGTTTTCGAGATACAGCACTCTTCTTGAGGTATGTGATGCTAGCATTTGCAAAACAGTTGCAATAAAAGAAACCAGTGAGAAATTGGGAAATCTGCTTCGAACAATCCCTAGAACATTGTTAGGGCTAGGTACAAGTAAAATTTTGTGTCTTTCCAACCAAGGGTAAACCTTGAAAATGAATCGCCGCTCGCAATGTTAATCTTATGGGCGGCAAAAAATGCACCGTCAGGTATAGCGGACCCTTAAGGTTGTGGGTAACGTACTTGAATGGTAGCTGACCACATCTAAAATTCATGTCAACAAAAGCTCGCACCAGTCGAACTTTTATTTCAATAATAATTATCTCCTTAGTGGGAAAGCACTGGACTCACACGGCTGAAGTCTTGGGTTCGAATCCCACGTACCAGCAATTTTCTCTTGGTAGCAAATATTCATTTGGTGTGTGCCAAAAATCAGTTTCTTTAATAAACACCTGCGCCTTCATGCAGGTATGGGCTGCTGATGCCGTTGAAGGCTGTACTCTCCTCGATTGCGACTGCGAGGGGTTAACCACTCTAGAGATTCCACTGAGATTCCATAATTATTTCCAAAGATTCCCAACGATATTCATAGAAAGATGAACCCCGAAGGGGTAACCACTCCAAAAAATTCCAAGGTTCCCTGAGATTTCATAAAGATTTCCAATGATTCCCAACGAGTGGTTAATCCCTCGGCTGCTTGTTACCTACCCCATACGGAAGTGCCCAACCTGGACCACTTGCGGTACCTACACATTTGCAGAAAATTGGGAAAAGATTATTTCCGGAAGCAAGTAATTATCGAACAATTAGTTCAGTTTGTACTTACCCATAAGTATGATTTGGAGGCAGGTAGCCGGCTAAGTGGCAGGTTCGCTTTCTTCATCAGTCGTGTAATGTCCACTGGTCACTCTATAATACCCCACTCAATGTACCTAATGTTCCTGACCAAGGCTCAAGATGCAGATGTCAAAACACTTCAAAGCTAGTTAGACACAACGTGCATTTAAACGGTAAAATCGATCGATTCCACTTTCTCAGCCAATCACCACATGTGTTTTTATGTCCCTACTTCGTCTACACTTTTTCTCATTAAAACTGGATTTAGGTACCTGAATTGATGCAGAAAAACAGCAGGTCCCTAATGCGTTATACCTATTCCTATTGGTTTCACCAGTCAATAGGAAAGATTCAAATTTAATGAAATGTAAACCTAGTTTATAGCTCCAGGATCCAGAGAAAATTTTAAATTAGTTTGAAGCTCGCAATGCTGATCTTATGGATGATGGAAATGTTCATTAGTGCCTTACCGTGCAGATAAAGTTAGTAAAGTTTACCTTCCCGAAAAGTAGCCGAAATCTTTATCTTGTCGTTAATAGTCCAATGCTAACGGTATGATAAGGGCGCTATCGGAAGGATGGTGAAAGGAACCAACTTTTCTTGTCGGGAGGATAACGCTAAAGTGAACTTTTAGAGGGCACTATTGTAGACTTTAGTAAGTGGTGAAATCCAGTTGTGGAAAACACTATTTTTTGGAGAGTTGCCATTGAACCATTCTGGCTCACTTACGATACTTTAAATTATCCGATAAGTAATTAAAAGTTTTCTCTGAATAAAAATGCAACCAGTTTTTACATATTAGAGTACCTACCCAGGTGGGAGTACCTGTTTCCCTCGTTACTAGCATGTGCTAATGAATTGATGGAAAAATGGTACTATGTTCGCCCGTTTTGGAACTGGCTTCGAACTCAGGTTTTGATATAAAACATTTCTCCCAGAAGACTCAAGAATTAATGAACTCGTTGTAGAGGTACTCCCTTTTTGTCCTTAAATGTTGTTCTGTCCATAGTTAGTGTTGTTTTCCAAGGCTGCGCCTATTAGTCGAAGTAAAAGTTGTAGAACGATAGTTTGTAGCGTTTTGTTGTTGTTTTTATGTCATTGTCGTACCTCATTAGGCGTTGCAAATGTTGATTGGGACAGTGTCAAACAATGCTCTACTTATTGCAAAATTCCCATACTTATAACCACCCAAACTATAATCAATTGACTGTAGGAGGTCTCAGGACGATTGGTAAGAAGTAAGAAATGCATAAAGAAGTCGGTATAACTTCCAGCAGCCTTACATGGGGAAATACCATCTTCCCTAGCCAGGTTCGAACTCCGGCTACTGAAAAATTTCCCTTCACATATTCCTGCTCGTTCAGGAACATTGGTTTGTCTGGACGTAAGGCACTGGCAAAAAAAATCACATCAAATTTTCAATTTTTTGCTTCGGTTGTGATATTGGTGTCTCTAGCGTCGTTAGGACGCTGTGATTATTTCTATTAGTACATACACTAAATTGTACGTTCACAATTGGAAAAAAAATCAGGTTCGGGTTTCGTGTTCCCTTGCAGTTAATAATCGGATAAGGTGTCACAATAATTGTCCTTCGTTTGCTACATCCTCTTCTTCCCGCCGCTCATGACATGAGTAATGTCCCTGTACCTTAATTATTATTATTGGCCACTTGTGTGATGCATGACCATGTTGTACAAGGTGCAGAGATCAAAGGCTACAAGTGATAGAAATATTGGCAGGTATATTTTTCAGGTACGAGTGTATAGATAGAAATCAAAGGGTGAAACCTGGCAATTTTTTCTTGCAACCTTACCATAGTGATACTAATCTTAATTTTCTTTATTCCAGGTAAGCTTATAATCAGTTCCTGAGGGAGGTATTTAAAGGTACATCCTTTTACGGTGAGTAGTAGAAATAGGTACCTGTTTGGATAGTAAACAATAACCCGAGGGGTTAACCACTCCAGGAATCTCGTTGGGAATCTCAGGCAATCATTGGAAATCTTTATGTAATCTCAAGGAATCTTGGAAATTTCTGGAGTAGGAATTAATCCATTGGGGTGCATCTTTCCACAAATCTCGTTGAGAATCTCAGGAAATCTTTGGTAATCTTCATGCAATCTCAGGCAATCTCTGGAGTGGTTACCCCCTCGGTTCAGCATGTCAAGTGAAATGTATATCGAGGCTGTGGTGGTTCGGAATCCACCTAAAACTGTAGGTCTCCATGGTATACTAACACGATGGGTGGGGAGCTGTATTCGGTATTGCAGCCAGTTGAGCACGATGAATACTTTCTTGGAATTGTTTAGTTGCTGGGCTTGTCCCCCCCCCCCCCCCCCCCCCCCCTACTGCTGCTGGGTAGATTCGAGATGTAACTCAAGGCTTATCGATCTTTAATCGAATCGTTCAATCGAACTTTCCTTTTAAAGTTGTGGGTGGCTGTGGGGACTGGTGCGTGACAATTGATGGCTGGTGGCCCAATTGATAACCTGCGTACAGTACCGGAAGTTTGTGATCTTGCAGAACTGGCTTGTAGTGAGCTACTCGTTTCGGCTTTCGTGTTATAGAAGGCGAAATAATAGAGGTATTGATTCCATTACTTGATAGCGCTCTAGATCAGATACCGGCCGTATTATAGAAGTAACGGGGAGGTGCTTAATTTCAACGGGGGGTATTTCGCATTGGTGGGCCTGTAGCTGCTTTGTGGATTAGTTCCTCCATGGTCACCGCCTTCACAAGCTGCCGTATTGTATCCGTACGGTCTTTTGGACTTTCACCAGGAGGCCGAAGGTAGTTTAGAACATAAGCGGAAAATATTACTTAAGGGTCCGCTATACCTGACGGTGCATTTTTTTGCCGCGAATACGATTAACATTGCGAGCGGCGATTCATTTTCAAGATTTACCCTTGGTTGGAAAGACACAAAATTTTGCCTGTGTACCTAGCCCTAACAATGTTGTAGGTCGTGTTCGAAGCAGATTTCCCATTTTTTTACTGGTTTTCGAGATACAGCACTTTTCTTGAGGTATGCGATGCTAGCATTTGCAAAACAGTTGCATAAAAGAAACCAGTGAGAAATTGGGAAATCTGCTTATTCGAACACTCCCTAGAACATTGTTAGGGCTAGGTACAGGCAAATTTTTGTGTCTTTCCAACCAAGGGTAAACCTTGAAAATGAATCGCCGCTCGCAATGTTAATCTTATGGGCGGCAAAAAATGCACCGTCAGGTATAGTGTCCTCTTAAGCCGGGATTCGAACGTCTCAGACACAAGTCGGAGTGATCTCAGTTCATTATCAGGTGACTGCACCCCGAAATAGTATCCGCATTCTTGCGGACGGTATTCAGGCATACGTAATAAACTTGAAGCTTCCGACGTATCTATTTACAGTGACGATCCGAGGCGTTCGGAAGCGTTAGAAAGTGGCTCGTGGACCGGAACGGTGTAATTTTGTGGGCCGACTCCCGGGGTGTCGCCACATTGAGAAGCGCTCTCATCAGTTCCGCACCTCCGAACCTGTGTTTATATCAATCAAATGACCCTTAGGCCTCACATACACTGTGGGCCATCCTTAGCCAGTCTAACGCCTCGGACGCACATATGGGCCATCCTCAGCCCGTCTAAGCCATTGCCATTATGGAGGCAGCTATCGTCTGGGAGCAGAACTGGCGAAGGGTGTTTTCGTGGGCCAGAAAGGTACTTGCTGGCCCATCTTTCAGGGGCTTAGCTGTCTAAAGCTGGTACTAAATTTTCCAGCATGGTCCTATATGGCCCACTCTGATCGAGTATGGGGTAGGGTGGTAGAGTCCATTGTTCGGGCAGCAGCACTGACGAAGGCTGCTTTCGTGGGTCAGAGTGGTACGTTCTGGCCCATCTCCGCACTGACTGACACTGGGCTATAGCGTACAGGCTCCTTTAGAAATCGCCACAAGCGCTAGCCCAATCGTTTCCCTGTCACTTCTTGATTGACTTGGCAATATACAATTCGAGAAGCTGTCATAACCGTTTTCGTCAGGTGATGCTACAACTTTGGTGCTCGGGACAGGGTCAGGTGTCATCAATCACGGGCGGGTAGGTCCTTTGAAAACCTTGTTCCGCTAGGATGGACACTTGGATGTTTTCACACGAATTTAATTATGGCTCTAGAAGAATGAATCGAAAAACCTGCTCACTTTTGGGAGTGTTAATTTGTTTGCCATGCTAATTCTGAGTAATAAATTATTTCTACTTGCGCAACAGAAATAGGTGAAAATATCGAAGAAAGTTTTTTTTAACTCGGAACTTGGAAGGACCAAAAATCAGTTTTTACGTTTAACTGAAAGTTAGTGAAGTTTTTCTCCCAGGTTAATCTGACTGTTAATTAAGGCCGAGGGGTTAGCCACTCCAGGAATCTCGTTGGAAATCTCAGGCAATCATTGGAAATCTTTATGAAATCTCAGGGAATCTTGGAAATTTCTGGAGTAGTTAACCCTTCGGGGTGCATCTTTCCATGAATCTCGTTGAGAATCTCATGCAATCTCAAGCAATCTCTGGAGTGGTTAACCCCTCGGTTAAGGCTGTAGTTCTGAGGTTACGGATTTCAAAACGAGTATTAAAAAAAAAAAAAACGCCAACAAAGTCTCCAGCCTTAACTGCCTTAGTACTCTTTACTTTGCTGCTGGTGAATGCCACGTGTATATGGATCACAGAACAGTTCTGGTTGTCGATTTGACCAGATGACTGTGACGCCGGTTTCCGTTGGTTTACGGCTCGTCGTGTCATCCGCGACTTCCGTTCGTGATGATCTGTATACGTCCTTTCTGTCCTCTCTTTCTCTCTGCTACAATACAATCGTACTTTCTGATGAACTTGAATGTTTGTGCTAGTAAAAGTGAGTTGTCGCTCTCTACAAGAGTTGTCCTTTTCGGAGAGGCACGAGGGGTTAACCACTCCAGGAATCTCGTTGGAAATCTCAGGCAATCATCGGAAATCTTTATGAAATCTCATGGAATGTTGGAAATTTCTGGAGTAGCTACACCTTCGGGGTTCATGTTTTCACGAATCTCGTTGAGAATCTCAGGAAATCTTTGGAAATCATGCAATCTCAAGCAGTCTCTGGAGTGGTTAAGCCCTGGGAGGGGTAGTTCTATTGGGAACTTTGCAGGGGAGGGTAATTTCCTGTAAACCTACCCTTTATTCACGCTTTTCTCTGTTAATTAGTTGGGGTGCAGTTTCTTTATGGTGGACGTGAAAATGTCCAATATTTATTTTAATTATTAGAAAATTACAATATTGCAGTTTTATTCATGGCCTTTCTCTTACAAGATTTATGGGCATTGTAAAATCTACAGGACATTGCGTCAGTAGTCATCGCATGTTCGAAGGTATCTTTCTGTTTTAAACTCTTCTGTGTTATTGGCTGAATTAAAATACGGAGGTGAAGTAAACGCACGGACGCGACGCTACCATTGCTAAACACACGATTGCCATAACAATGTATTTAAATATTATATACGCAGAACGACTACTGGTTTAGCAACCAACAACCTGGAACAAAGTTTTAATGTTATCGCACGATCCAGAGGCCTCAAAATGTCTTGCGCAGTCATTCTTCAGGTCCAAGGGGTTTGTTTATCGGATAAGTGCCGGTCGACCTGTCCGTCCAGTGCGGGTTGCAGTCAAGCGCGGTCGCCCAGACTGCACCGGCTCGTTCCCCACAAGCTAAGCACGGGTGGCGCAGAGGAAAGTGGTCTTTCCCCGCCATCTGCAGAGCGAGCTCTCCATCTGCATTGCGCGCGCGACACTCGCGGAGTTCGCAACACTTTTCTTGTGGACATTCTTGCTTTTCGTGTTGTTCATTAGTGTTTTTGCGTGAAGTTTGTGAATTTGTTCTTGCGTGATTGTTTTTGACATATTCGGGTGTGCAACTTCTTGTTTCTTCGTGACGCTTTTGGAATGTTGTGATCCACCCTGGCTGTCACGATGATCCCCGAGGGCTTCCACCTGCCCATGTTTGTGAACCCTGTGCAGCTGACGCACAAGTCTCATAGGCCTTGGCCACCAGTTTACCGTCAGCAGCCAGCGCGCAACAGTTTCTGTTTTCGCCCTCCAGAGCCAGCACACTGGCGTGAAAAAGGCCGCGACTACTACTACTTGGCGCCTCTGTACCGAAATGCCCTTCCGCCACCCCCTCGCCCGGTCGACTTGCCACCCCCACGCCGTCTTATGCTCGTTGACCCTCAGACCCGTGGCTGTCCCCCGGACTGTCCCTGTCTTCACCGGTCCCGCAGCCTGGAGGATGTCCGGTCAGTGGTTTCAGATTGGAGTGACGATGAACGCCCGGGGAGTGGTGAGCGCCACCCCCGCCGCGTGAGCCACGCAGGCCCGCCCAAAGCCCCTCGCGTCCCCCACACTGCCAAACCTCACACGGGAAAACCTAGGAGAGCTTTCGACGACGCCTCACACCTAGAAAACCGGCGAAAAGGCAGCTTCCAGGCAAGTGTTTCCTTACGTACCTGTTAAGATCGCACCTTGTCATCGCTCTATGTGCCAGCCTTAATTAGGAATGATGGGTCTGAAGCGTAAAGACTTGAAATATTTTATTGAGTGCGCCAGCGCCTCGTTGTAAATCTGGCGCACAGCAAGCGCTGACATTTATGTAGCAATAACCTGTGCGATTATCCGGGTGCAGAAGCGTAATACCTGTGAGTTACTGAGTTACGCTCTCTGGGTCGGTTTCTATGTCGCTCTCAGCAGTGGCAAGCAGACCTGCAGGCAACCACACTTGGCTAATTGCTCTGGTTTCCCACGCAGTCCATGCCTATGGAAATCCATTGTTCGTACTGACTGGTGTGAAACCGACGTTGCGTTCTCCAGGTTAGGTCACGTTACACTCTTCGGTGTCAGGGGGTGAAGCATGAATCGATGAGAAAATGACTGCTTCTGTCGTGGATTTTGAACCACTGATAAGGACCAAAGATAGAAAAACCTGTGAAAGGGCGAAGGAGAAGAAGAAAGACTTCGTTGAAAGCGAAAAATTTGTTTTCTCTGCCAGAGGCCTCTGGCGAAATGAGCTATATGTACACATGTTGGTGTTCTCCCTGCAATAGGTATTTCAAGTGTTCAAAACTCGATTGGTCATCGCTCAAGCGATTTCTTGAGCATGACGGTGTACACTCTCACTGCTTTAATGCAGTATGCTCTGCTCTTATGCGCCAACTGCATACAAGCGTCAGTGCATGCGGTGTGTCATCATAATCATCATCATTCGTCATTTCTTCAGTGTATCTACCTTCCGTACCTTTTTGGACACTGTTAGTGAAGCAGATTTTAAATTCTGTGCAGGTATTGGCCCTTTCGCATAGGTACTGTCGGCAAGAACTATTCTGTATACCTCTTTCCGAGGGGGTAACCACTCCAGCAGGTGTATTCCCTTTCTTGAACGCCAGCAAACCCACTCAACTAACACCTTCAAAATTTATTGTAAGAAGATAAGGCACGCCACGATGAAATATATGGAGAACAGTTCTTCTTACAATAAATTTTGAAGGTGTTAGTTGAGTGGGTTTGGTGGCGTTTGAAAAAGGGAATACACCTGCAGAGATTCCTTGAGATTCCACTGAGATTCCATAAAAATTTCCAAAGATTCCCAACGATATTCATAGAAAGATGAACCCCGAAGGGGTAACCACTCCAAAAAAAATTCCAAGGTCCCCTGAGATTTGCTAAAGATTTCCAATGATTCCCAACGAGTGGTTAACCCCTCGCCTCTTTCCCTGGAGCGAGCGCATGAAATTCACAGTGAACTTCCTCAGGTTTTGAGTACCTACTCCATTTCTTCTCCTTCTTCCTCGTTGAAATCATTCTCATGCATTGCCGATTGAGAGTATTCGCCCATGAAACTTGTCTGGAGTCATTAACAGAGCCAATTTATCGCCTATTGAACACCTAGTTTTTAATAACCTTAGCGACGTCGTACCTGCGCGATGTGGGGCCCTTTAGTGGATATGCCCTGAGGGCTACGTGTGCATCGCGTTACTCTCAGTTGCTACCTATTAAGGTTTTGTCCAGTAATTGCTCGGCCAGGTGTCGCTTACTCCTGGATCTGTCTGCATTAGTTAGTTTTTATTATTTAGAAAAAATCGCTTATGGTAGAAAGTAGTTTTAT
This sequence comes from Mesopsocus fuscifrons, assembly GCA_950004255.1. NCBI lineage: Eukaryota > Metazoa > Arthropoda > Insecta > Psocodea > Mesopsocidae > Mesopsocus > Mesopsocus fuscifrons. The sequence goes on from OX465375.1 coordinate 3,621,487, forward strand.
GAGCTCTGTACGGAGTATGGAACTCTGCCTATGGCTGTTCCGTCGTGCATACCTAATGCAACGGAAATTGTTTCGGTCATTTGTACTCTATTCAATTATTGTATACTGTTTTATTTGAATCGAAGATTCCGAGGGGGTAACCACTTCAGAGATTCCTTGAGATTCCACTGAGATTCCATAAAGATTTCCAAATATTCCCAACGGTGTTCATAGAAATATGAACCCCGGAGGGGTAACCATGCACTCCAAAAAATTCCCTAAGATTTCACAAAGATTTCCAATGATTCCCAACGAGATTCCCAACGAGTGGTTAACCCCTCGAAAGATGCATTGCTAAATAGGAGAGTTGTACGGTTTATGGAGCTGTAGAAGCCGGGTTCGAATGCCTTAAAAACCACCTCAATATCGTTGTCTCTTAATGTCTACTGTAGGCTAGTGGAGTAATTTGTACCTAGAGCTATCTACAATATAAATATTTAAAAGTACGGTTCGTTAAACAAATGCAAAATGGCGGGCGGGAAAAACCTCTTCCCGGGTAGGAATGTTGGTTAAAGATTGTGGCACACACTGCGGCACACTGAGGCCCTTTGTTTTACCTCGTTGTGTTGTCGTTGTGTGTTCCAGTTTGCGCACTTTCACTCCAGTTTGACTCCCTGCGCTCCCGCCTGGTTTGCCTGCCCCCACTGTCACTTCTTCCCATGGACCCTCTCATTATAGGACCTTATCAAGGCCAGACTACAGGTCCACCACATCACATTGTACTTTATGCAAGTCATTGCTATCAAAGAAATTCCAGACAATCCCGTGCAGTATGGTTTCTTTCGCAGGCGGAAAGTCTTTCTTTCGGACTAGGTCTTCGCGTTGCTTAGTTGGCAGTCAACACATTTTTTATAGCCCCTCTTATTTCAGTTGTTTTAATGACCTCATCAACAACAATTTCCAGGTACTAAAAACGTCCGGATCGTAAATTTTTTACACCTGCTCTGCTTATTTGCGGTAAACCACTTAGTTATTTCGGTTTTGCTTCACATTCGTCACCATTCAAGAATAAATAGAAGACTGTTTGTTTGAGATAGTGTCTACGATACATCTTTACCTTCTTATGTGCAAGGATTCCACAGAAAGAAAAGTACAGTGGCTAGGTCACATTACGATTGGAGGGGCTGAAATGGTAGGCTTGCAAAGCCACTCAGGGATGGTTGTCCACCGAGGGGTTAACCACTCTATAGGAATCTCGATGGGAATCTCGTTGGAAATCTCAGGCAATCATTGGAAATCTTTATGAAATCTCATGCAGGGAATCTTAGAGATTTCTAGAGTAGTTAACCCTTGGGGGTGCATCTTTCCACGAATCTCGTTGAGAATCTCAAGAAATCTTTGGAAATCTTCATTTAATCAAGTTATCTCTGGAGTGTCCACAAAAAAACTGCCATCCCTCGCACTAACGATAATTCCGGGGATGCAAACTCACCAGAACGGCCGTCGCATGGTCGCACCGCACGAGGTATCGACACATTCTTGTTCTGGTAGATCTCATTAATCGCGGCTACGGAGATCGCTACGGTAGAACCCGGATCGAAATTTGTGCGAGCGTGGAGATAAGGGTCTGTTACATAACGAAGCAATGGAGCAGTGCCCTCGTTCCAAACTCTAATGACAAAGACCACAGGATCCGACCGAACCACAACACCTAGATTGCTGGAGAACTCTCCAGACCTGAGCCTGCATCAATTCCTCAGCTGGAAAAATAGGTTCAAGTGGTTGTTGCACAATTTCATTAGTTTGATGAAGTCCTAACCTATCCTGAGGTCATTGTGGTACCCATACCTGACGTTCAATACATATCCTTCCTGCTCCGTCATCTTGTTTGGTCCCTTTTCCAGTTCTGTAGCCCGTGCCAATTTTGTTGGTTTCTTTTGTGTCTGGTTTGTTTGTGGTTTCTTTTGTTTCGATGTTGCACAACTTAGTTCGACTGAGAGGAGTTGTTTCAATTGAAGTTGCCATAGGTACTACCACCTTTACTTGTAGAAATGAGAAGGAGAACATCATCCAGGAACATAGGAAACCTGGAAATCGAACGATTTGTCTAGGGACATTGTAAATTTGCTCGTTATAAAGAGGGGTTTAGAGTGAGTCAGGGACTTTCAAGGGGCTTTAGCGTTAGCTCGCTATAGAGAGGTTGTCGTTATAGAGAGTGACACCTGTATTATCTTTCTGTTGTCTTAGGCTTAGGTGAATGAGACGAGAGTCAGTTACAAGATAGCATCACACTTTCGGTGATTAGTGATTGAGATTTTGTCGGGCAGTGTTGGTCATCGCTACCGGAGCCCACTTTTACTCAAACTGGTCCATCCATCATGCCCACTCGGCGGCTATTGAGATTCTAATTTTAGCGTCTAATGGTTTCGAGTTGGCCTCATATAGGCGTAGCAGGGGGGCTTATCCCCCCCTCAGAAACCATTTAGCCACCCCCAGGATTTTTCTGACCTACACATAACGTACCGTAAACCATGCCCCCCCTGGTGAGGAGAAGGCCTGGGGGGGGATGGCCTCCCCCCCAGGTTTTTGGTCTTGCTACGCCCATGATTGGCCTGCTGCGTCCTGGACGGCCGTTCTGCCGAGTTGGCATCCTCGTCTTCTAGAAATGTAGAATTTATCTGAATGGCTGCGCACTGTTAATATGTTTCTCCATTCTAATTGATATTTAATGTCGGACATGCCGGCGGATGCTTGCTGGACGGGCAGCAAGTAAAGAATAGACGAGTACCGTACGGCCTTCCTGTGAATCCAATGCTCTCGTCTCCAGCTCTGCAGATGGCTGAAACTCTGCAATGTACGAGGTGCAGCTGTGAAGTAACTAGGTCGACCAACGTTTTTTGTACGCTATTTACTGGTTTGGTGTTGTCTGACTTTGCGAAGGTTTCTGTAGTGTGCATTGGAAAGATTTGATAAATCATTATAAACTGTACGTAGCAGAAAACGTACCGAACGGTGGAAGAGTAGTATGCTGGAAAATACTGATTTTCGTAAAGATGAGTATAAAGCGGAAGCGTTCGTTCTGAGGCTCGCCAAGTCCCTTCCACACTATGAACGGAACTCTCTACTGGTCTACTGTGATAGGTGATAGTATATAGTACACTAGCCTCTCTCTCTATAACGACTATCAGGGGAGCGCGTAAATTCGTTCGTTATAGAGAGCTGTTATAAATATTGTACATCGACACTTGACTATTCCGGACAGAATCCCCTTTTCGCGTGTACCAATACATGTGTCCACACTGGGCATAATAGCTGAGGGTTGGGGGGGACAAGCCCAGCAACTAGACCGTTTTCAAGAACTATTCATTGTGCTCAGCTGGCAGCACTACCAAATACCAGCTCCCCAGCCATCGTGTAAACGATGGGGACCTACAGTTTTAGGTGGGTTCCGAACCACCACAGCCTCTGTATACATTTCACTTGACATGCTGAACATATCAGAGGTGAATGCCGAGCAGAAAAACTTTTTGGTAGGATCGGGATCGAACCGGTGTGACCCGGCTCTCACTGCTCCTCAAAAGTCGACCATTTAGTCCACTGGGCGATCATTATAGTTTATTGTGAAATCTTACCAGATATTGAAATGTAGATATAGTGACAGAGCGTCCTAATGACCTTCTTGGATAGGAGTTACCACGTTTCTACTCTCCCTGTAGCTAATGTTAATGTCCAACCAGTTGACAGCTTATGTACAACCACCTGCCGAGTGCATCTCTAACAGTTTCTACATTTCAACTTCATTACCTTCTTTCTCAATGCTACAAACTTGCAAAATTACAGAAAATAAAGTGCCGAGTGGTCCGACTCGCTTGGTGAGAGAGTCCAGGTTCGAATCCAGTCATCAGCAATATTTTCCTTCCTCCTATACTCATAAAGTGCTTTCGGACCGTTTCTGTTCGGCTTAGGATATAGAACTATGATGAAACCAACTTTAGCGCAGACCTGTCTGTCTGTCTCTATTATCCTAAGAAGACTGACACTTTGTTTGAAGAGAGAAACAGTGTTCTTGTCTTCTTAAATAGCAGGCTAAGAAGACTGATGGAGTGTATAAGCAAACAGTTGTCATCTTACAAAGTTAGCCGTATTTTGTTTCGTCAGGTGACCCTATCAGACCCTTCTCTTACACAATAGGACCCTCTTCTTAGGCTGAATTTCACCACTTCCGATAGTGTCTTTTAACGAGAGGATTTAACGAACGGATTTAAGTTATCGTATGTTTAGCTTACGACAAATGCCTTGCGCTTGCACTTGTTTCTCTGCGATCGCACTTGTCGTAAGCTAAACATACGATAACGTAAATCCGTTCGTTAAATTCTCTCGTTATAGACACTATCGGAAAGTGGTGAAATTCAGCCTTAACCTGTTATAAAAAGACAAGAACACTGTTTCTTTCTCAAGCAAAGTGTCTGTCTTCTTAGGATAATAGAGACAGATAGTTGTTGGTTTCATATATCTAACTGGTTCAGCTTCCCCGGCTTTTCTATATCGTCTAATCTGGCCTTAAGGGTCCGCTATACCTGATGGTGCATTTTTTGCCGCCCATAAGATTAACATTGCGAGCGGCGATTCATTTTCAAGATTTACCCTTGGTTGGAAAGACACAAAATTTTGCCTGTACCTAGCCCTAACAATGTTCTAGGGAGTGTTCGAAGCAGATTTCCCAATTTCTCACTGGTTTCTTTTATTGCAACTGTTTTGCAAATGCTAGCATCGCATACCTACCTCAAGAAAAGTGCTGTATCTCGAAAACCAGTAAAAAAATGGGAAATCTGCTTCGAACACTCCCTATAACATTGTTAGGGCTAGGTACAGGCAAAATTTTGTGTCTTTCCAACCAAGGGTAAACCTTGAAAATGAATCGCCGCTCGCAATGTTAATCTTATGGGCGGCAAAAAATGCATCGTCAGGTATAGCGTCGTCTTAACTGATCACCGGGTGACTTAGCCACCTGTAAAGGTGTAATCACACTTGAAATAATCAATTAGTTCCGCTACCATGGCAGCCCATCACCGTCTAATTCACCTCTTACGGGCTGTTTGATTTCATCAGTTCCGGTGATGAGGCAACCTGGAAAATCACTCCGTTATTGGTGGCGACTCGGGAAAAAAAATCGTTTGACGGTAATCTGTGTTTAAAAAAAAATCTACGATAAAATTTGTGTTACGCAACCATAGGTATATCAGTGTGGTGACTAAGGTTTTTCCGAGGGGGAGGGGGTAACCACTCCAGAGATTCCTTGAGATTCCCTGAGATTCCATAAAGATTTGCAAAATATTCCCAACGAAATATGAGCCCCGAAGGGGTAACCACTCCAAAAAATTCTAAGATTCCCTGAGATTTCATAAAGATTTCCAATGATTCCCAACGAGATTCCAAACGAGTGGTTAACCCCTCAGGTTTTTCTGACTTATCTGCGATTGACCGCGACCAATAGGTAATACAATAGTAATAATGGACGATAACTGGAGGAATAAGTACAGTCAAGCTAAACAAACTTTCGGTTGAGAAAAAAATGGGAGATGCCTACTGCCTATGAAGACCACATTTTGACAAACATGACGATCCTCTGTTAATTTTAACTGGGGGTTCTTGCATAACGTCCCGTTAAGTTAACTGGCAGCTTCAAGGGAAAACTGAAAACAACGAGAAACTTGTTATATTTTTACTCTGCCAAATCCGTACTGGAGTATACGTTACAGTGATTTGACTTTTAGCGCAGCCTTAGAAAACCGTGACTTGCTGTACGCTATTTTCTTATACCGACATTGCGTTTGAATATGCGCAGACGGCTGACCCGTTCATATAGGACAAGGCCGTTTAGCGTGCATTTTGCATTTGATGTGTAAAGCCGTGGAAAAGTTAATTAGTTGCAGCAGATAATTACAAAAGTAACAGTTCACTTGCTGTGTTGCATACCTGAGTAGGTAAACGACTAAACGACCGTACCTGTCTAGTGGTACAGTTGCCGCCTTGCACCTGTCAAACAAAAATATGCGACAGGTATCGCGAGCAACTTTCGTTTATTAATGTTCGTATACAGGGTGGTCTTGACCGTTTGATGTTCTTTGCCGCTGAAACTGCAAATGGCTAATTATTTATTTTATTTTTTCCTTTGGTTGAAAAGCTCAAAATGTCATCTAGACGCAATGGCAACAATATCTTATAGTATAGACGCAGATTTACCCCGTTTTTCCTTCAAGAAAATCGAGGTAGATATTAAAATAATATTTCAAGCAGTATTTAAGGCTCAATATACATTCGCTATTTTTTTACGTTTGGACTTCAAACTTTGTGAGAAAACTATTGGATATTTAAATGTTCTGAAATATAATAGGTAAGTATGTCTTTTTAACGTCATTACTCATGAGGCTATGTTGTGATTTCACGATCCGTTAATTTTGGACAATTTTTTTGGTGACAAAAATCACTCGATCGTAAAATCACAACATAGCGTCATGAGTAATGACAATGACGTTAAAAAGACATATTATATTTCAGAATATTTAAATATCCAATAGTTTTCTCACAAAGTTTGAAGTCCGAACGTAAAAAATAGCGAATATTCTGCCTTAAGAACTGAACAGAGGTGAATGTCGATTAGAAAAATATTCATAGTCGGGATCAAACTGGGGTGCCCCACCCGTAAAGGCAGTCATCTTTAGATCGCTCTGCTATTATTATGTCCTTATTCTGGGCTGTGATCTAGAGTAGCGATGGTCATTTGAGATTGTGTTGGTGCATTATGGGATGAAAATGACGACCTTGCGGTTGACCTAGCGCCTTGTTCTAAGACTGATGTCTGCCATTTTTCCCTATGGCCGTCTCGCACTTTCTTTGACCTCCTTTCGGATTTACCTTCCTCTGAAGCTTCTAGGTTTTTAGAGGTCATTTTCCTTCAGTTCCAATGTCAGGTTTATTTGTCTTCCTTCGCGAAAGTATAGTTTGATTGTGTTATTGGTTGATCAGAGGTTCTGACTCTTCAAAGCTTGCCTACTGAGGTCCTGGGTTCGAATCTCGTTACCAGGAATTTTTTTTCGGTAGCGTGGATGCCACACAAAATATTCATTTGGCTTAAGAGGACGCTTTACCTGACAATGCATTTTTTGCCGCCCATAAGATTAACATTGCGAGCGGCGATTCATTTTCAAGGTTTACCCTTCGTTGGAAAGACACAAAACTTTGCCTGTACCTAGCCCTAACAATGTTCTAGGGAGTGTTCGAAGCAGATTTCCCAATTTCTCACTGGTTTCTTTTATTGCAACTGTTTTGCAAATGCTAGCATCGCATACCTCAAGAAAAGTGCTGTATCTCGAAAACCAGTAAAAAAAAATGGGAAATCTGCTTCGAACACTCCCTAGAACATTGTTAGGGCTAGGTACAGGCAAAATTTTGTGTCTTTCCAACCAAGGGTAAACCTTGAAAATGAATCGCCGCTCGCAATGTTAATCTTATGGGCGGCAAAAAATGCACCGTCAGGTATAGCGGACCCTTAATATCTATGGCTTCGGGATGTTAAAAAGACGTATCATATTTCAGAACATTTAAATATCCAATAGTTTCCTCATAAAGTGTGTAGAAAAAACGTAAACAAATAGCGAATGTATATTCGGTCTTAAGGTTATGTAACTTATATGTAGCATCTGGATCCACTGCTGTGGTTTTGTAGTCGCAGCAGACGTGCCTGTTGTTTACTTGTCGTAAGTTTCATTAAAACTGACTGCACGAGTTCCCGTGCGTCATCCAACATCTTCCTCTTCCTCTGAGGCACGTACTAGTCCCAGTTCTACTCAAATTACTTTTAATTGTCTCATAATTAAACCACCAGAACAAAAGCAACTACTAGGAAGTCGAGATGAGCCTACAAGTAGCTATTATTAAAGAGAACCCCCTGTACTGAAGCTGCGGTTCTTTTGGGCTCTTGGGCTGCATATGGGTTCTTCTGTAGTACCCACACGAAGATCCAGGGGTGCTAAACTCTTTTAGGCCATAGTGGCCACTTCTTCTTGAGGGCGACTTACGCAGTCGTGTTTGTTTACTTTTTTCTGCATATTTTATATAGGTACTATTGTAGTAGTAGTAGTAGTAGTAGTAGTAGTAGTAGTAGTAGTAGTAGTAGTATTTTTATTATATTTACACAGTTAATTTTACAAATAATTTGCTCCCCTTGAGGTCTAGGACCTTGTATTGGGATGCCTCTTCATTAAATTTTTTTAACTCCAACAATGAAGATTACGGTGCTACTCTACTCGTAAATATAGGTAACTAAGTATAAGTTGATGACTAACCAATTAATTGATTGATGACTACCTATCTATTCTCATAAACTTGGATTGGTATTTAATAATAATATTTATATAATTTTATATATATATATTTATATATATAAATATATAATTATATAATAATAAAAATAATAAAATTGGATAGGTATTTAAATGTTCTGAAATATAATATGTCTTTTTAACGGCCGAAATTATCAGCCGCAATACAGCCTATTAATATCGAACATTTAAATATCCAATAGTTTCCTCATAAAGTGTGCTGAAAAAACGTAAACAAATATCGAATGTATGTTCGGTCTTACGGGAGGGGTTAACCACTCCAGGAATCTCGTTGGGAATCTCAGGCAATCATTGGAAATATTTATGAAATCTCAGGGAATCGTGGAAATTTCTGGAGTTATTAACCCTTCGGGGTGCATCTTTCCACGAATCTCGTTGAGAATCCCAGGAAATCTTTGGAGATCTTCATGCAATCTCAGGGAATCTCAAGCAATCTCTGGAGTGGTTAACCCCTCGGTCTTACGCCATCCCCTCCAGGTTCATGCTGTATACAAACCTGCTTACTTTGGTTTAGTGGCATGCCTGAGTGTGATGTGGGTCATCTCAATCATCTGCTTATTTACAAACCTCTCCCGGTAACAGTATAATTTGGGTGATAAATAAAGATGCCGCAAGAATAGGTTTCATCATGTGTAGTCACCAAACGAGCTGATTTACAGCAATTCCCGCCGTTTAGGTGACATAACTGACGTGGTACCTAAATGTATAATTTGGGACCCCTGTAGTTGACTTCCTGAGTCCCGAATACAGGTCCCCTTATCGGTTACAGTCAGGTACGTAATGTACCTATACCTATGGAAAGCATAGGCAAAGTGGATAGCCGTACGTCTAGGGGCAAGTGACCTTCAGCCTAAGGAGTGCGAAGAGTTACGTCACTTCCGGTAACCCGTCTTCTGCGACTCCCGATCGAGTGACCTATTGCAACCTTTCTCATTCAAAACATACAAGTGGAAAATAACAAGTCACGAGTTCGAGTCTGGTTTTGCCGGGTGTTTTTTCACGTTATGCATGAGTTCGTTCATAATGAAAAGTGTCATTTTGGCATTTTGATATGTCGTATTTTTTTTTCTGACACCAGGAACTCTGTTCTGAAATATAATAGGTATATTTTTAACAACACAAACTAGTTTAAATAATTAATGTGTTGGTATGTTTTCAAATTTACTTCTCTTAAAAAATCCAGTTTTTCTTACACATATAGGTAGGTATGTATTTCAGAGCATTTAAATACTATCCAAAAGGGTCCTCAAAAAATTGTCGGAAAAAACATTAAAAAATAGCAAATAAACATACCTATATTCCGTGTTAAACCAAGAAAATCCATATGGACGAGGGGGTAACCACACTAGAGATTGCTTGAGATTGCATGAAGATTTCAAAAGATTTCCAGAGATTCTCAGCGAGATTCATGGAAAGATGCACCCCGAAGGGTTAAGTACTCCAGAAATGTCCAAGATTCCCTGAGATTTCATAAATTTTACCAATGATTGCCTGAGATTCCCAACGAGATTCCTGGAGTGGTTAACCCATCGAGGTTTCCCGCGTCTGTAAGTCCCTCAATAGTACAGCATTTAAGTCACTGAGTCATTATAGGTAAAAGAGAAATCCCAAATTTAATTTGGCCCGTGCGGTTATTAGCCGAGTATATTAGTTTGATTGCTGTGTTATCTTTGATCCAGACTGGTTTGAGCAGACTATCGGAGGTGCACACTTACCTTACCGGAGGTGCACACTTACCTTACCGGAGGTGCACACTTACCTTACCGGAGGTGCACACTTACCTTACCGGAGGTGCACACTTACCTTAGTATGCACCGACTATATCATTAGGAAGGTCCGATCTCCCCATTGAGGCTCATAGTTCGTCGACACTAATTTTGTCCAAAAAATGGAGCCGACCAGTGTCCGAGCACCTCTCTAGCTTCTTCTATTTTGATCCTCGTCCATGCTGTTCTTCATTGGGTGATGCAAACCGTTGATTACGGTCGGGCGACAGAACTGTCCGCACTTTCGCTTATTTATTTGCCCATCGTTCTGCTCTGATTCGGCCTTGGGAGGCCATGGATACCAATTTTTTGTCTAATTGATGGTGTTGCCTTTGTTGTCTGTTTGTTGAACAATTGCGATGAGTTCTCGCGGCGAAATTGGTTCCTTTGCGTTCATTCGTTTGTACTTCTTAGAACAATATCGTCTTTTTTGGAAAATAATGGTGTATTGGTTTCTTCTGATATAATTTCTCCGACCATTGTATTTGACGTAAAAAAACTCTGCCTTCGAGCTGGTTGCCATGCACTTGGGTTAGCTTCATCCAAAATCTGTATAGATGTGTGTTTGAAACCTTTCCGGATTATAATAATTTGTTTGTTTGTTTGTTTTGCAGCCAGTGCCTCAGGACTTGGATGGGGGTGCGGGCAGGCCACGGTTCGTGGCGGTTACATCCCTAGAAGACGTGCAGGCCGTGCGCTGTGCTGAGTTTCATCCCTCTGGCAAAGTCTACGCTGTTGGCTCCAATTCCAAAACACTCCGGATATGCGCCTACCCCAAACTCAGCGACCTGAGGTCAGTTCTGTTCCTCCTCCCTTGAGGGTTTATCCCTTCTTCCTTGATTGTTCTTTCTCTTCTCCCTTGGAAGTTCCATCCATCCTCCTTTGGGAGTTCCATGCACCCTCCTCTTTCAGTGGTTTCATCCCTTTTCCTTCGAGAGGTTAATCCCTTTCCTTTGAGAGTCCGTAATACAATAATAAGCATTGTTAAAACATATCAGTTGACAGGTAATATGAAAGTAAAGACGAGATCCCAGACAAAGTCGATCTTACCCAAATACTTTCCACTGATTACCCATTGAAAGTTACCGCAGGTAAAACAATGAATATTGATCGTTTGGTTGAGTAATTGTCGCATTGAAGCTGAGCGATCAGGGACAATAGAGCCACAGAAAGTGAGACTGGTGGACAGCGTTCCCTCAGGTGCTGAAGAGAGTCTCTGGACATTGCTGGACCGCGAAATTATAGGGACGTGCTATGGTGACGTCAGGCCAGGCAGGCGGGTAGTGACTGTCAAGTGGTTATCTGCCTAAGTACCTAGTCTTACCCACTCACTCTGGTCACTCTTCAGTGAAACCATTTCACTTGTTATGTGCGATCATGCGCTCAGCAAGGCTAAGGTTGAACGGATGTGTACCTGCATGCCTTTCCCCGTGCCCAAATGTGGATGCTTGGTGGAACTCATGCCCATTTATTATGTGTCTCCTTAGCATGTTTTCGTTAGCGAGTCTTCTGACGCAAAATAACGTCACTTTTACTTTCTGAGTGTGTTTGGTCAGGTTTGCTGAACCTTAAGGGCCACCATACATTCTCGACGAACTCCGCCAAAACCACTGTGCGAAAGTAAATATTCGACAAAACTAATGTTTACATATTAGTACAACCGGAGACTGGTAATTGCAATATTGTATTGATTGTGTCTACTCTAAAAGCTAAACATAGTGTGCTATTTGAACGCGAAACGAACGAGTAAAAGTAGGACACTATGTTTAGCTTTTACAGGAGAAAAGTAGAGAAATGCTGTTGAAATTACCCACTTCCGTAAGTGAAATAAAAATTGCCAAAATGCAACATGGCTACGGTAAATAGTACAAACATTTATCAAGCTTTTCTACTAAATGTGACGATAAAATCATACATTTTTTAGTCCGAAATTTTTCAAAAAAATATTCCGCATGAGGTAGTGTTGTGTTTTCGCGATCTGTCAAAAAAACATGTGGACTGGTAGTTGACTGTTTAAAATCGCTCCTGTGGGCTTATTACTCCATTTCATGCAAAAATACAACACTACCTCACGACAAAGAGTCTCAGGTTTACATCCCCCTATAAACACTTTCCACTCGCCCTGTAACTTCGGAGTAGGGCTTGAAGTACTTAGCATTGCGAACCAAGTACGTGTAGTCGACCTTAATATCTTTGTTTAGGGAGGAGCACACGACCTACCAACCGACAGTTCTATTCAAACGGACGCGGCACCACAAAGGTTCCATCTACTGCATGGCCTGGACCCCTGTGGGGGACCTCATGGCCACGGGCAGCAACGACAAAACCGTCAAACTCATGCGCTTCAATCCGGAAACATCCAACCTTGAAGGCCAGGAGGTATGTATCCATCTTACCACTTACTGAAAAGTTTACTAGTGCTGGGACTCGAGCGCAGACTGCTGCTGCCTTTAGCAACGCTTACTTACTTCTATCGTTGTGTTATTATAGGTTGAGCTCTCTATGCACGATGGCACAGTAAGGGACGTCTGCTTCCTAGAGGATACATCCAACAAATCATCCCTGCTGATCAGTGGCGGCGCGGGAGACTGCAAGATTTACGTCACAGACTGCGCCACTGGCAGCCCCTACCAGGTAGGTACCTACTGCTGGATTTTAACGTCTGAAAAATACTCACGGAGGCGTATTCCGACCAATAATGGTTACATCTCTGTGTTAGCACTTTTACCATCCTTGACTAAACAATAGACAAAACTTGGTAGTGTTTGGAAACTGAAGATTTCGCAGTGAGGTTCTTAGAAGTCCAAAAAAAAAAGTTTTCTAAATTTTGAGCTCTGCCTTACTGCCTTATAACTACCCTGAAGACTTGTCTTTTGAAGGACAGTGCAGTTGTAGTGTACATTGTGTTTTATTGCTTAGGCACTGAGCGGACACTCGGGACACGTGCTGACGCTGTATAACTGGGGCGGCGCCATGTTCGTGTCCGGGAGTCAGGACAAGACGGTGCGGTTTTGGGATCTGCGCACGCGCGGCTGCGTTAATATGGTTACCCCTAATACTGCCCCCGGGAACAGGGTAAGCAATGTTTCTAGATTTTTGTTTCTAAGGATTAGGAAGCTACTTTTCTTCCCCACTTATTAGTATTAAGGGCGACCACACAATCATGTTTGTTTACATTTTTTTCTGCACATTTTATGAGGAAACTATTGGCTATCTACATGTTCTGAAATATAATAGGTATGTCTTTCTAACGGCCCATATTAAGAGGCTATGCTGTGATTTTGTCAACGTTTGTCATAACGTTATCGGACGCCCTTAAGCCGAACAGAGGTGCGACTGCAGTGTGCTCCTGTCAGGTTGTGAGGACTTATCGCGTGTCTGATGTACCTATGTTTGCTATTGTTGTAGGGGTCCCCTGTAGCTGCTGTGTGTGTCGACCCCTCTGGCAGGCTGCTGGTGTCAGGTCACGAGGACTCATCGTGTGTGCTGTTTGACATCAGGGGTGCGCGCAATGTGCAGTGCTTCAAACCACACAGCTCCGATGTCAGGTCCATCCGATTCTCACCCAGCGCGTATTACCTCCTCACTGCTGGATACGACAACAAGCTGGTCCTCACAGACCTGCAAGGTACGCTACAATAATTCATCTTTTCCACTCCCGTGGAAGCGCCTTCTCACCTCGTACAATTAAGGTCTTTTGACGTGCCTACCCATTCATGACTCCCCTTGGGACCGGAGTACGTGCTAAGCACACAAAAAAATACCCCACTGGGGGAAAATCAGTACCTCAGAAAATGATTGGATTATGTAGTCTGATGGCTGACTTAGTTTCTGTAATATAGCATTTTAGATTCTTACCACTAAACAAAAAGTCATTTGCACTCTAAAGTAGCAGGATTTTAGGTTGGTATAGGAGGTGAAAATACCGAAGGTGACGTAAGCTTTGGCTACTTCTGCATCTTCTGCTACCTATCTCACTGTAAGCTAACTATAGGAACCATCAACTAAAGATTTAGGTATATCAAAATCTGACAAGGAGACAGCCCGCTGTCTCTATGAAGGGAGAAGACATTGGGAACAAATTGAAGTCCTTTACTGCGGCTGATATACAGATTCTGCAAATTCGATACCATGGTACAGATTCATCCCTCCCCCAGTCTAACGCTTGATTGTTATTTTTCTTCAGGTGACCTGACGATGCCGCTCCCCAGCGTAGTGGTTGCGCAGCACCAGGACAAAGTCATATCGGGCAGGTGGCATCCCTCAGAGTTCTCTTTCCTCAGTACCAGTGCAGACAAAACGGCCACACTGTGGGCACTGCCCCCTGTATAAAATTTGGTAGGTACATATACCATGCTCCCATCCTACCCAGTCATCGGTGTAGGGTGGTAGGCACTGCCTAGTGCCTAGGTACGAGGGACGAATTCAGCAATCACTTTTCAGTTGGTATCAGAAAATTTCTGGATTGTTAAATCCGAGGAAAAAGATTATCCATTGGTATTCTAGGAAAGACGCCATTTATATTTAGTGCTGGTTTATTTCTCTGATAATTATTTATTGTTACTTTTATTTTTCAGAAAGAGGAAGGAACCAAAAAACCTGACTGATACGACGCTATGGGAGCTGCAGAGAAGGTCGACGCTGAGATACCTACTATAGATCTAACCGTGCTTTAACTTAGGTTATACGTAGTTATAGGCAGTGCCGAACTTACAAATTTGGCGCCAGGTAGTTGCCAAAGGGCGTCCTTCTGTATCGGAACGGTAACAACAGTCATCGCGTACCCCGTGCGTCTTGGCAGCTGCCTGTGTTACCTGTTCGTAAGTCCGGCCCTGGTTCTCGTAGGTAGCTACACATAATCCATAAGCTCTTCTCTCACATTAAACGTGGGAGAATAACGCTTCTGTATTTTCTAGCCCCATCACAATCTTCTCAAACATAATATGCTTGTAAGCTTCAATCCTATAAGGAGCATCTTACTGGCATACCTATTTTCTCACCTACCTATTCGTTTCGGAATCATCCTTTATGATTATGATCCTTCGAAAAATCGAGGCTTTAAGACGAGGGGGTCACATCATACCTATCATTCCAAGAAAACGGTTGGATTTTTTTAAATAGGATTTTGTTAAAACGGGGGATTTTACCACCACTCCTGCTTAACGGTTAGTACATTTTATAAAAAATATACCAAGCATTCATGTCTAGCTTACTGCAAGCGTCAAGTAATCCCTGAAAGTTTGGTTTGCCTCTTACTATAAGGTAAACGTATGCTTTGTATGTGTATAAATTTAACTAACCGTTAAATTGGACGTTAAAAATTTCCAGCCGTTTTCTTGGTAAAACTAAGTTAAGAAAAGTGCGTGTATGGTGACCCTATTAAGCTTTAACTTTGAGAATGGGTTCGACGATCCTCAGTTAAATATATCCAATGATTAGTTCACTGTTTATCTTACGGACCTGATGTTCGGGTTCGGTTAACTGACACACTGGGCATTATCGAACCCACCCTAGATTATTTGTTGTTAATTTTTTGTTTTGTAAATTTCCTTTAAAATCACTGTGCTTTAGTCCTTTTGAATTTCAGCTGGAGACTTGAGAGCAGTTTGGCAATTTTATTTCACATCTGTTCTTAATGTTACGTTTACTGTTACACTAATAATTTTTTGTACTTGCAAAAATTTTATATTATTATACCTACTGAAGTAATTAATGATTCTCTGCGTTCAATCAAAGAGTTTGATGGCGAATAAACTAGCCTGCCCTCACTCCACCAGATACTTGGTTAAGAGAAAAATTCCGGAAAATGAACATGGTAAACATGGAAGAAAATCTCCAGTTTTCTCTTAACTGGGCATGGTGGGACGCACCCTTAATCATTAACAACAGAGGTTAGAGAAGCAGATAATTCCACGGAGTCAGTGGCGAGACAGAACAGTCTGCTCGCTTATTCAACGTAAGTAGAGCAACAATACTAATTTTTTCGCAAGACAGAAGGAGCCGCCTTATAAATGGCATAGATGCCTGTCAGAAAGTAAGGAAGAATCTGTGCATAGGGAGCTTCTCAGGAAGTAAGGGAGAATCTGTACACAGGGAGCTTCTCAGGAAGTAAGGAAGAATCTGTACATAGGGAGCTTCTCAGAAAGTAAGGAATAATCTGTTAATAGGGAGCTTCTCAGGAAGTAAGGAAGAATCTGTATCTCACCGAACAGCCAAGAAACTTGTTTAAAAACATTTACCATCTATTCGTTAAATGTAACAAATGAAATACACCTAGTCATCAATACTTACTTCTAATACTTGTTAAAAATCACGACAAATAATGCCTAGGATGGCCCAGTCTACAGAAATATAAGGTCCCTAGGCAGTTAGGCAGACGGGCAATAGATTTCTCACCAATATTTTCTAGCAGTGCATATTTCTGAACCTTAGAAATCGCTTGAAAATAATTTTTTTAAATAAGGGGGAGAAAATACGGTTTGAAAAAATCTTTTTGGTATCTGTGGTATTTCGCCCATTAAGGGGAAATACACCCATTTGATTCGTAATGCTAAGTACTTCACACCCTATTCCTAAGTTACAGGGCGAGTGAAAAGTGTTTATAGGGGGATGTAAACCTGAGACTCTTTGTCGTGAGGTAGTGTTGTATTTTTGCATGAAATGGAGTAATAAGCCCACAGGAGCGATTTTAAACAGTCAACTACCAGTCCACATGTTTTTTTGACAGATCGCGAAAACACAACACTACCTCACGCGAAATATTTTTTTGTAACGATTCGGACTAAAACAGTATGATTTTATCGTCACATTTAGTAGAAAAGCTTGATAAATGTTTGTACTATTTACCGTAGCCATGTTGCATTTTGGCAATTTTTATTTCACTTACGGAAGTGGGTAATTTCAACAGCATTTCTCTACTTTTCTCCTGTAAAAGCTAAACATAGTGTCCTACTTTCACTCGTTCGTTTCGCGTTCAAATAGCACACTATGTTTAGCTTTTAGAGTAGACACAACCGATACGATATTGCAATTACCAGTCTCCGGTGGTACTAAAATGTAAACATTACTTTTGTCGAATATTTACTTTAGCACAGTGGTTTTGGCGGAGTTCGTCGAGAATGTATGGTGGCCCTTAAGATGTTTTATCAAAACTTATAAAAGGTATCTGCCTAGCTGATTTTCTTGGGAGCAAAAATGTTCCCGCCCGTCTGCCTAACAATACAGGTAAAATGTGATGATCTTGGAAATAATAATGCCTAAGTACCTGCCAACCTACCGTTCAGTAAGTAGGTGATCATAACGGGATGCCCAAAGTAAACAGAAAATAGAACACTGGATGGATATAACCAAAACACACTGATACTTTTTCGATTGGAACACTCAATGCTCCGAATGCTCGCAGTTGAAAAAAAATACAACTTCAGAAATCGCTTCTCGAAGTGACGCGAAGGACCACTCTGTGCAATACTTATTGATATAAATCCACGATTTATATCCAATCAGTGATTGTTTTCTGTTTATCTTGTGCGTTATATCAGCACATTTATTTACAACTATAATTTTCGAATTTTTGACGAATCATCACCATTCAGACATGTGTACGCCTAACTCCCTATATGTCCGAGTATCCTTGATTCGTCGTTTTTTGATAGTGGTATCACGCCTGTAAGGTACGCAAATAAAAATAAAATAATCGAAGCTTCAACAGCTAAGAAACCTACGCAAAGAATAACACGATTTTCTGAGATATAACTAGGTAAGTTGGTATGTGGGTTAACACGGTGCACCTAAGTACTTAGAGATACTTTTCAATGCTCGAAAGCAAAATAATAAAAATCTGCAATATCGTTAAAAAATCATAAAATAATACACTTTCGATAATATCTAAGCTAAGTTAATTTTTGATCACTAAAGTGATTGCACAGAAATTAGGGAATGATCAAATGAAATAATCAGAAAGAAATCGCACATTCTTACAAATAAGATCACAGTGAACTAGTATCTAGAAAATAACTAATCGACGTTAATTTTCAGAAGAGTGCCGGTAAACAAATAATTATTGCAACAATAAGATTACGAATTGCTACTGGGCTGAGCAGGAACTGCGTTACCGAAGCCCGTTAATACACTATCATTATATCGATACAAAACTCTTATAAACTTTCTAAAAAACCACCGCTTTACCTTTGGAGGGTTAACAAAAAATAAGTACGTGAAATGAAAGGGAGTGAAGCAAGGTACATGATCAGGGCGTGGGGCTTTGAAGAAAGATTTTCGTTCCATTGCCGTACGCTATGCAATATGATTTGCGTTTACGAAAGTAGGGAATTTTTTTTAGGTCTCGAGCCTGGTTTACATCAAATAATTCCCTTCTATTTTAGAAAACTAAACAAAAATAAATCTCCCTCTACAAGTTAGAAAAAGTGTTAGCGTTCGGGATAAATAGATGAAAGCGACTGAGAAGAGAGAAATGTGTCGTGTGGGTTCTCGTTCGATGGTTCTATAGCGCTCCATTCCGACTATTATGAAAAACAGTTGACGAACTAGCTCATAATAACAACTGAAAGTATTGAATGAAGCGGATATGTACCTAACAAACTAGATCACGAGTCACTGCAATGATGATTATGTTATTTTATGTCACAGTTATACAGAAACATTACCTGCTACTACCTCCCCACTTAAACTATTCGAAAAGAGTGACAATTTGTTCACTTTTACAGTCGTCCGTCACTGTGCGTGGTATGAATTAATACCAACATAAATTCGCTATTTGTTTACACTTTTTCTGCACACTTTATGAGGATACTATTAGGTATTAAAATGTTCTGAAACAAAATATGACCATATAACGACTGCGTTGTGATTTCGGACAATTTCTTTGCTGACAAAAATCACTCGATCGTAAAATCACAATACAGCCTCTTAATTTCGGTCGTTGAAAAGACACATTATATTTCAGAACATTTAAAAATCAGTCTCCTCATAAAGTGTGCAGAAAAAACGTAAACAAATAACGAACGCATGTTCGGCCTTAAACTAAAAACAGAGTTGCCCCTCCTGAAGAATGGCCTAAACAGGATTTTTCTGGCAATAATGAACTCTTTGTTCTGACACCGCAGTTCATTAATATGTCATTAAGAAACTAAAAAAAAACCTGAATAGTCACCCTATAACACTCTTCGTAGAGGGCTTAGTACAAACTTAAAAGGCATATTCTTGTTTAAGTGCGAAGGTAATAGCACGAGGGTAGATCCATTGAGGTCATACATCGGGGCTGACCGTGCTGAGTCTGTCTGAACTGATAGCACTGGGTCCATCTGAACTGACAGCAATTGGTCCATCTGAACTGACAGCAGTGGGTCCATCTGAACTGACTGTACTAAGTCCGTCTGTGCTGAGCCGCAGATGCAGGGTCGCCGTCTCCTCGTGCTCGCTCTCCGTATCAACAGAAACAGTTCGACAGCTCCCCGTCAGCTGCTTTTCCTTCCAGCTCTCCAGCCGCATTACCTTTAACACATTAAAATAGTAACTCCAGAGCTAGTGGTTCCTACTGACCAAGGAAGCTGTTAAACATTTTTTGTTTTTAAATTCAATAACAGGAACTGTTTGGATTCAAGAATCAAATGATTTTGGTGTTTTGACAACTACTCGAACACATCTAAACATATTTAATTAGTTTCGGATGTTAAAAAAACAAATAAAAAATACCCAAGACCCTAGAGGTTCCCTTTTCCATCAAGGGTAGATC
The DNA here is from genome assembly GCA_950004255.1 of Mesopsocus fuscifrons. NCBI lineage: Eukaryota > Metazoa > Arthropoda > Insecta > Psocodea > Mesopsocidae > Mesopsocus > Mesopsocus fuscifrons. The sequence goes on from OX465375.1 coordinate 3,641,385, forward strand.
CCATCGTTCTCGGTTGCCAGTTAAACCTCCCTTAAATTTTTACCATGAATTGAACTGGAATTTAACTGTTAACTGAGTAGGGTAGGATTCACCCTTGGAACAAGTGGTTGATTTTATTAACTAAGAATCCATATAGCAACCTTCCGTCGCAACTTTTAAATACACTGGGACTGGGAAGATTTATGTGGCAATAACGGTTAAAAATCCATGCAAAACTGCGCAAGACCAAAAGAAACCATGCCCATGAGGTACCTAAATATTTACAAAAATTACAAGATACCCATTTAAAAATAAATAAAATGCTCTGCATTTGTCAACAATTTACGAAAAGTAGCCTTAAGGCACGGGACAGTTTTTCTAAGGAAACAATTGGGTATTATTTTGTTCCCATAAAAAGTGGCCATTAAAAACTCATTCTACTGCCACGTTTGTGCTCTACCTTTTCTACCAAGGCAAGGATACGTGTTTTTCTGGTAACAAGTATTTTCTTCACTGAACTGAGTAGCTCAGTCGAGTTCAAAGAGAGAAAAGAGAAAGTACATGCTGGATTGCTGAGGCATGCTCATGTCAGCACTCACTGCTTGCAAGTCCACGGCTGCTCAGGTGGGGTGCCCGGTGTAGGCAGCTAAACAATCACCATCACATGTCTCATCCTAATAATAGCTAACTGAAGTTTCAGAGTGTTAGTAACCTTGGTAACTTTACTAAGGCTGGATTTCACCACCATACCCAGTTAAAATTAAACTGGAGATTTACCATGTTAAATTTAACTTAAAATTTAACATGGTAAACATAGGACAAAATCTTCAGTTAAATTTTAACTGGGCATGGTGGGACGCACCCTTAGAATAGTGTACACAATAGCGTCACCGGATTATGTTATCATATGTTTAGCTTATGACAGGTGATATTGGAAGGAAACAAGTGCAATCGCAAGGCACTTGTCATAAGCTACACATACGATAACATAAATCCTATCGTTAAAGTCCACTAGTTAACCTTACGATAACAGCAGGACGAAAAAGGCACCAACATTTCTTTTTGTGAGGATACCGCATAAAGTGAACTTTTGAAGGACACTTTAGCAACTGGTGAAATTCACCCTAATAGGTACATAAAATACTGTTAGTTCAGTGTGCACACTGTGGCTGAAGCACCACAATGCAACCCCACCAGTCGCGAAACATGAATCACAACATTTTACGTCTAAAGTAATGATTACTCTATCCAAATGCTGTGATTCGACACTAGCCACAAGTGAGATTCTACCTTTGCCACAAAATAAGCGAGTGTCAGTGATATTTGAAGCTGAGTGCTTTGAGGTGAACCGTGAGGCGAAGCCACAGAAGAGCCAGCAAGAAAGTTGAAGAAACAGTCGCGGTCCATTTAGATTCTAAAGTCACGTCGGTTTGTTAAACAGTAATGTAAACAACGTTCTTTTGAAGTGCCGTACAGATGGAGTACGTACCTCGGCTCTGAGATAGGCCACTTCGTCCTGCAGATCCTTGACCCGATCGCTGTCCTCCACATTGGACTTGAGCTCTCCCTCCGCTACCATCTCGTGGTTCTAAAAACAAAACCGCACTATAAGCTAGATACCAAGTCTGAGCCTTAGGGTGCGTCCCACCATGCCATGAGAAAACTGGAGATTTTCTCATGTTCACCATGTTAACTTTTCGAGAAAATCGGCGTTTATCTCTTAACCGAGTACGGTGGGACGCACCCTTAGTCGTAGCATTCGTAACGTTGAAATGAAGTACCGATATGAAATGAAGTAGCGGGTCTCTCTGCCAACGGTACAGGTTTACAGTTTTTGACAAAAATCTCAGCGATATTAGTTTCTAAGGTAAAAACTTTATGTGCCTCTCAGTGGCCGAGTGGTCAAGGAGTCCGCTTTGTGTCCTGAGAGGTCCGGGTTCGAATCCCGGCGGAACGGAAAAATTTTCCGCTTCCGACATGGATGTATTGGCTTCGGCCCCTCATAGTCGGCTTCGGCCAAAAACATCTAATAAACCAACTCATCGGCGCATATGTTCTCTGAACGTCGCGCGTTAGAAAAAAAAAAAAAAACTTTATCCTTCGATTATGCTTCAGAACAACCAATACCCAGCAGTTCTCTCAGAAAACTATATACTATAAGCTATTCTACAATACGTACCTTGAGTTCAAGCCGAGATATTCTCTGCTTGAGTTCGGCCACAATCTGCGTATGTTCAGCCTCGTTGATGCGCGACATCATCAGGTCGTCCTTCATCTAAAAAAAATGCATTAGCCATTTTTATTTACAAAAAAAAAATTGAACTGAAGATGGCACCTTTCTCTCTAATCAGTCACGTTCTATTGATCAAAGTACCTTAGATTCGAGGTCGATGTACTTGTTGTGTTGCTCCTTGAGTTTGGCGCGGGCGTCACGTGCGTCATTTTCATGTGTCTCCAGCTTCTCCCGCAGTTGTTTGTTCTCTTCGTCCTGCCGGCGCAGCTGGTTTGTACTCACTTGCACCTGTACAGACCAAATCGTCGATATCAACGAGTGTTCATTCCTGGTTCAAACTTTTAGCCCAAGCCAGTCTATACTCCTGTTTGCTGAAATTTTATTTTCCTCCAAGTGATTTTTCTCCATAAAAAATTTGTTAAAAATAACTCGATAGTAAAATCAGAACTAAGGGTGCGTCCCACCATACTCGGTTAACCAGTTAAATTCCAATTATTGCATGGTAAAAATTTAACTGGAGTTTAACCGTTAACTGAGTATGGTAGGACGCACCCTTAGTCAGCTAGTTAAAGACACACTATATTTCAAAACAAATAAATACCTCACAATTTACAGAGAAAATGGACGTTGAAAAACTTCAACAACAAGCGGTACGACACGGTCGGACAAAACTTTACCTGCTTATTTGCGTGATTCCTAGAAATAAACCCTTGGTTAAATGATTGGAGACGGAAAAACTTTTTGACGAAAGGAATGGCCCCAGAATGTTCCCCCGAGTACTTAGAGACCCCACACGACATACTTCGGCAACCACCCAAAACTACCCCCTAAAAGGAGGTGGGGTGGATGGGGAAGCTCGGAAAAACTTTTTGACAAAATAAATTGCCTCAGAACGTTTCACCGAGCATTTTGATACCCCATACAACGTACTTTGGAAAGTATCCAAAACTCCCCCCATAAGGGGGGGGGGGGGTGGCGAAAAAACATTTTGACGAAATAAATAGCCTCAGAACGATCTCCCGATCATTTTGAGCCCACACAACCCATATTTCTCAAACCACTCAAATCTACCCCCCTTAGGGGGTGGGGTGCTAGGATACATTCAGAAAAACTTTTTGACACAAAAAATTGCTTCACAACGTTCGCCCGAACAGTTTGACACCCCATAAGCCGCACTTAATAAGTCACTCAAATTCCCCCCCCCCCCCCCCCCCCCCCCCGGGGGGGGCTTGAGATAAGCCATATTCTATTTGTGACGGGTATGGCGGTTGTCATAGGTCCTATCCAGAACTACTCGTATAACACAAACCACTGAATCCACTGATTTCACCCTTTTACAGGTCCAGGGGGGACTTCCCCCCTTTCAGGGAGTTATGCGGGGGTAGTGGGTGGTATCATTGGATTCGTAATTATTTGTTCTATAATTGTCCAAAATTTGATCAAAATCGTTAGAGCCGATTTTGAGCAAATATTTTTTTTCTACCTTTTGGGGGAGTTTTGGGGGGGTAACCCCCCTTAATTTTAAAGGGGGGAAACTGGGCTTCCGGATTCTGATTTCTTCCAATTTTAGAAAGGTCACTACCGATTTTGAAGAAAATCGGTTGAAAAGTGCGCCGTCCAGGTCAATGCCACATACATAGCTAGCTAGCTAGCTACATACGTACTGACACGGAGTACCTGACCTCTTCTAAAAATTCCTGTGGGCAAACTTTTCGTCGGAGGAAAAAAGTGAGATGTTTTTCATATTCCGAAGGAATGGACGTTTCCAAAATGTATATTAAAATTTCAGTCGCTTTTGAGGTCTGGGAGCAATAACGGTTCAAAGTTGAGGTTTGCCGAAAATTGGCCCGCACGAATACAATACTTTACCTTACGTATACTACGTATACAGGTAAAGTAAAAAAGACTGTGTCAACAGCCTTAATCTCCAGTTAAATATCGGTTGGTACACGTTAACGTGGCTATGTGTGACGTAGTGTACCTGAGTTTCGAGCTCCATGAGTTTGAGACGGAGTTCTTTGAGCTCAGAGAGAGCCTCCATCTCTCTGATACGTGACGTCATAAGCTCCTCCTCCAATCGCTGCGTCTCGTTGCCGCGGCTCTCCCAGAACAGCATTTTCTTTGGAGTGGAGTCGGGGGGAGGCGCCGCCTCCATGCGATGCTCCTGCACACACAATCGCACATTAGCCCATCAGTTTCACAAATAAAAATCCCTAAACTTCATCTTAAGGTAGTGTGTACTGTGTGTTTACAATTTCTATTGGATATTTGAATATTCTGATATATAATATGTCTTTTAAACGTCATTACTCGTGATGAGGTTATATTATGATTACACGATCGGACAATTTTGGACAATTTCTTTGGTGACAAAAATCACTCGATTGTAAAATCACAACATAGCCTCATGAGTAATGACGTTAAAAAGACATATTATATTTCAGAATATTTAAATATCCAATAGTTTTCTCACAAAGTTTGAAGTCCAAACCAAAAAAAAATAGCGAATGTATATTCAGCCTTAAGGAAACTATTGGATATGGATTTGTTCTGAGACCTCGTATCACATGTCTATCTGAGAACTAAAAATTTGTCGAATATCACATGATTGTAAATAAACAAGTATTGTACATTAATGACACAAGTCATTGACGTTAAAATTCAGAACAGATAAATACACTGGTGTTATTTCCTCTTTATTTGTGTGTATAGTCCAAGTCAGGCTGGGAGCGTACCGATTAGTCATAATTTCTTGAAGATTTTCAGTCGCCGATCCGGATTTGGGTTCCATATCCTACCATCCGCTAAAAATGCCAATCCGACTCTGAGCAGATATTTCCATGCTCAAGAAAAAGTTTCGATTAGCCCTAGATTTGCAAGAAAGTATGACTTATCGGTACGCTCCCATCCTGACTTGGACTATAGCTGTGACTGCTTACAGTAAGATGTCGCTGCCACTGACTCTGCAAGTCAGCAATGCGATGCCTGAGTTCTTTGAGAGAGAGGTTGGCTTCGGCTTCGCGCAGCTTGACAGCGATCAGCTCCTCCTGCAGATGCGCGACCGAGTTGTCGACCGAGGCTTCCCTCAGTGTCTTCTTGTCCTGCTCCAGGTCCTGAATGCGTGATCGCATGTCCCGAAGCAGCGCCGCGTTCTCTGCTTCACTCAGCCGTACCTACAGCACCATCAAAGAAGACGGGTGGGTCAGATGACACGCTATTACCAGTTAACATTTTTTTAATCAATTTTAGGCTTTAGGAGCTAGTAAGTGAACAGAATATACGACAGTGAATTACGAATATTAAACAAGCCATCCGACTATACTATGTCCGATTTTCGTCATTTTCGTCTGTTGCACTACAAGGTGAAAGGTGGCTCGTGGCTCTATTCCTTACCATGCCTATAAAGTTACCTATCTTCCCGATAAAGCCCCGGAAAACGTTATCCTCCCATTAAAAGTCCACTAGCTAACGTTATGATAAGGGCGCTACCAGCAGGATGGTGAAAGGCACCAACTTTTCTTTTAGGTAGGGTAACGCTATAGTGAACTTTTAGGGGACGCTATAGTAGACTTTAGCAACTGGTGAAAGTGAATGATAAAGTAGCAGACCTTGACAAGTTCAGCTTGTAGACAGGCGATAAGTTCTTCTTTCTCAGCCAGCTGCTCCTTCTTCATTGAGATCTCACTCAAGGACGACTGCTGCGATGAATGCTGCAAAATTCATACCTATATTATAGTTTGTCATGAGAGATTGTGTGTCGTGTACAAACATGGTGGGTGGGGAGCTGATATTTGTACGTTTTTAGTAAAGGAAGTCGTGGTTTCTTTTGGTTCTCAAGAGTCTTCTCAAAAAGAGATACTCCTCACTGACATACTCACCGACTGCTCAAACAGCACGGACAGGTTCCTATTCTCATCATGAGCCATTTCCAGCTGATGCGAAAGTTCCAGGTTGAGGTGCTGGACGCGGGCCAGCTCCCTCTGCACCACAAACACGTTCTCCTCCTCTTCAGCCCGGGATACCTGACCCTGGACAAGCCGGCCAGCCAGAGCACTCGATTCTGCTTCCAGCAGCTCTACGCGCTTCCGCAGAAGCTTATTTTCCGAACGAAGTCGCTGGAAATCAACAATATATTAGAAGAAGAATAAGCTAGGGGGAATCCAGTGAAGACGGCAAGGGATGGCATTTTTGAAGAGGTGCCATCCCGATTCTGGAATTCCACAGAGCAGAGCCGTGTTCATGTATTGCCAGTGCTAACACGACATAACTCAGGCAACATCTACGCGAAATTCAGTTTTTTCAACCAAAGGAAAAAATTAAAAATAAATGAAAAAGGGTGATGCTACCTACAGCACCTCACCTTGAGCTCTTGCATTTCCTCCTGCTCCTTCATCTTCATAGTGGTATACTCCTTCTCCATCTTCTTCATCTTCTTCGAGTTGAGTTTGAACGCGTACGCGGAGTTCATCAGTCCGTCCGGGTCTGCTTCAGCCTTGGGTGGAAGTTCACGTTGGAAATACTAAAACAATAAGTTACTTTTTAACACATTTTACTACTCAAATTGTATTTTATCTTTGGTTGTGAGGGATGCAGGTGCAAATATAAAATTAGGTAACTTCAGTGACGACGGAGCCAGAATTTCAGACAGTGCAAGCAAATGCAACCTTTAGAATACACAAACCTTGAGACAAACTACTAGATGTACCTCAGTTACTTCGGTTTTAACACGGGCAATAGCAGACACACTACATATTCATCAATTTCATTATACCGTTGGCATTGTTTTGGAGCGTGAAGACTACAGCTACTGTTCACTGTAATCAGCCAAATGAGCTGATAAAAACACGACGATAACCTATAGATTAGTTTTCCTTGCAAAAAACCAACGATATGACTGTAACCAAGTATAGTATGATGAAACTAACTTGAGACCCATCTGTCTCTATCATCCTAAGAAGACAAATACTTTGTTCACTAAGAAGACTGATGGAATATATAAGCAAACAGTTGTTACTGGCCCATCTTACAAAGTTAACCGTCTTTTTTTCTTAAGGTGACCCTATCAGACCCTTCTATTATATACTAGAACCCTCTCCTTAGCCTGTTATTTAAGAAAACAAGAACATTGCTTTTTTCTGAAACAAAGTGTCCGTATTCTTGGGATTATTGAGACAGATAGACAGGTCTGCGCTAAAGTTGGTTTCTTCATAGTTGGAACAAATTTTGCGTCAGAAAAATGGTATTACTGATAGCCCCAGAATTTTTTGAAAACGTGCAAAGTAGGCCAATAAATACCTACGAAACACACTAAGCATTAAAGTAGGTAAGTGAGCCGAGCACAAGTATGTGACCTGAATCTGAATGAGGCCTTAGCTCGCTACTGCTCAGGTTCAATGCCAATGAGTACCTAACCTACCTAACAACAGGTATTGCTTAACCCACAGCAGCCTGACCTGGCTTATCGCGCTAGGTTTGCAAGGTCACACACACTGCGTACATTTACAAACATTGTCCTAATGGTAAATACCTCCGTGTTCTCTAGGGCGAGAATGATTGAACCTGACTGATTGAATCTTTTAAATCACTAAGGATGGAATTTTACCAGTTTCTGAAGTCTACTTTAGTGTCCCCTTAAAGCTCACGCTAGCGTTATACTCCAGAAAAGGGAGGTTGGTGCCTCTAACCACATCGCCTTCACCATAACGTTACCTAGTGGACTTTCAACGACAGACTAATGTTTTTGGGTACATTTTGGGGTGATAAATTTACAATACTATCTTCTTTTTCGATACAATAACTTTAGGAGGGACTTGAAGCAAAAGGTTGGAAAGCAAAACTCACCGAGATGCGACTCCTCCCAGTATCGAGCCAAAAAAGTGGCATTTACTATCGAGAATTTTTACAAAACACACCCAAAAAAAATGCACTAAAAAAAACACCACTCAACAACAAAAACACTCACGCAATGGGTGTTCGGCATACCTTGAGCATACCCTCCATGTCCAGACTGAGCAACTCCTCTTTGCCAAGGGTGAGGAGAGCCAGCGCGACCTTGAAGATGACGTCCATCCCTTCTGAGAGGAAGACGTCCATGATGCGGCAGGCCAGGGGGAGGGAGAGGGTGGTGGCGAACAGGGTGAGGAACCAGGAGCTCGCGTACATGCTCGTGTGGAACCCCTGCGCCTGGAAATGCACATCCAGCTCCGGAAGGAATTCCTGGAAAGTCACATCAGTTTGTTGACGCTTATAAAAAGAAAAAAATTTAGGACGTTCCATGTTATCACCTAACCTAAGCTAACCCAGTGAACTATAGCATACTAAGGCTGAATTTCACCACTTTCCGATAGTGTCTATAACGAGAGGATTTAACGAACGGATTAACGTTATCGTATGTTTAGCTTACGACAAGTGCGATCGCAGAGAAACAAGTGCAAGCGCAAGGCACTTCACCTCACGATAGTGCCTCCTAACGATCGAATAGCTATCGATTCGGTAAAGCAGAGGAAAAAATTATCCTATCGTTAAATTTGTCGTGTCACTAGAATTCGTCTGCTTTGTTTACGTCAAGTTTGTTTCAAGTAAAAAATGGAAAATAAACCTAAAGGACACCCTAATTTTTCGGAGAAATGTATTAAATTGTTGGGTAGACAACAATCCCTGCCCGTTTCGCACCCAAATGATTTGAAAGTATGAAATTTATCGTTATCGGATAATCCACTCGAAAGCTAACGGTAAGATAAGAGTGCATGGTGAAAGCCGTTAGCTTTTTTTAGCGATATAGGATAGCGCTATCTTGTACACGATAGTCTTCACGTTAAAGTGATGAAATTCAGCCTAAGAGAAAGACCAGTCCATTTTCGATATACAGACGTCACTCTCTATAACGAAAACCTCTTTATAACAAGCAAGCGTTAAGGTGCCTTGACGAACCTTGACTCATTTTGAATCCCTCTCTTTATGCCGAGCAAATTTCAGAACAAATAAATATTCAACTGTTTCTTCAGTAAAGTGTCATCCAGCAGCACTGTATCTACATCTTTAATAACTGCTGTAGGACTTTATTAGAATAACTTTACCTTGACGAGGTTCTCCAGCTGGAACATACAGAGGCCGAGCTCAGCCATGGAGGGTTTGAACATATCGCGCATGCGGTAATCCTGCATGATCTTGACCAGAATAGCGAATGTGTCCTCCTCTGGCATCTGCATGAGCAGCAGGCCCACGATGAATCCCGAGCCTTGGCAGTACCCCACCTGGACAAAAATTCAAACCGAAAATGAAGCGAGCTTAAGACTGAATATACAATTGCTTTTTTTCGACCATTTTTTGAGCACACTGTTGGATATTTAAATGATCAAATCTAGGTCTTTTTAACGACTAATATTAACTGGCTATGTGGTGATTTTGCGATCGATCAAATTTGGACAAACTTTTTATTGAAAAAAATTACTCGATCGTAAAATCACCACGTAGTCACTTAATTTCTGCCATGAACCGTATAGAGGTGCCATATTTTTTTTTCTCTTAAATGCGCTTTTTTTTTTAATGCTCACCTCTCTATCATGGAGCGAGTAAGCCTTCATGACGTTGAAGAGGCTCTCCTGGCCGACGCCATCCTTTTCCTTGAAGAAGTCGTGTTCGGGGTAAGTTCGGGCGATGTCGCGGCGAATCACCTTCTCGCATGCCGATGTCGCTTTGATGTACTCCGCGTACTGTTTCTTGATACACCCGTCCGTAGCGTCGCACAGCAACTGCCACGCGATCGGCCGAAAATGTTTAGGGATACCCTTACGCACCAGTTCCTATTACGATAAAAATAATATATCAGAATTTTAAGGATATAAACAAAAGTAGTTGGATTTTTTTCTGAAGTGTGTGCTCCTCCCATCACTGGATGCCTCGTAACAATTTTTAGAAAAAAAAAAGAAAAAAAAAAAAATCCAGCACTACCTGTGTACCTACCTACTGTTCTTTTTTCTCGAAAAACCTCTGGTTTTATACACGAAGTAAAGAAAATATTCCTCTAAGCCAGCATTAGACTAAGGCTGAATTTCACCACTTTCCGATAGTGTCTATAACGAGAGGATTCAACGAACGGATTTACGTTATCGTATGTTTAGCTTACGACAAGTGCGATCGCAGAGAAACAAGTGCAAGCGCAAGGCATTTGTCGTAAGCTAAACATACGATAACTTAAATCCGATCGTTAAATCCTCTCGTTAAAAGACACTATCGGAAAGTGGTGAAATTCAGCCTAAAAGAACTAATAATTTTCGAAGTTCACAGTGTATATACCAAGGTCTTAAACTAAAATATCAAGGGAACATGACGTCAATGGCTGTATTACCCTCTTAAAGGTATTAAAAAGGTTCACGAGAAGGGTGAAAGGCAAATAAAAGAGCAAAGGTGACAAAGAGGAGGCAATAAAGTGTGAGCAATTCTAAGGGTGGTATTCACCAGTCCCTTAACGATAGGATAAATTGTATAAATATTCCAACCATATATGTTCACCTTAAGGGAACAGGTAAAACCATCCGCTAAGCTGAATATATCCTTGGAATAATTATAAAATTTACCTTACTTGTGATCAAACACAGGACCTGTATAACCGGAGGGTCCCGGGTTCGAATCTAGGTGCCGCAGATTTTTTGTTGGGAGTCAATAATCATCCGTGGTTAATTGTTGCGATAACAACGACATCATTAATAAAATATAAATAACCAGTGGTGTCCTGCCTTTACCGGTGGGCATACTGCTCTATTTGGAGCTGGACGTACAAGACAATCCAATAACAAAAAAAGCCTAATCGTTGGACTGGCGAATGCCACCCTTCGTAGTAAGCGAAGGGGCGGAAGAAGAAGGTAATAAAGGGTGTGGGTGGAGTAGGGCGTGGCGAACACTTCCAACCATTACGGAAATTGCTAAAACACACTTGCTCGGCTCGCCATCTGACCTCGTAAAAATGACAAAGAGCTGGAAACCTCAGGTCGACATAACACATAGCTAACGTTTCGTGCTCGTAACGGCTGTTTATACAATGATATTTGTGTACAATTCTTCCGAGGAAACTGCTCCGAAATAGAAGCCTCCCAAACATAAAGACTGTTAAATCTTAATTAGGTTTCTGACATTAAAAAGATATTAGACGTAAGAGCAAAAAAAATCCACAGGTTATCCCGGAAACTAGTCACTAAGAAATGTCAACGAACAACACTAACAGTCTTTTCACTTCCGGTAAAACGTAACTGAGGATTGGTGAACCCATTAAGGAGCTTATGGTCAGCACTAGTCAGCAGCCAAAAGAAAAAGGGAAGAAAAGAAAACAAAAAATTACCTTGAGCGCGCCATTTTGTTTTTTACTGTAATTAGGCCAGTCCGTTACTATCCGATTCCAGAGCGTCCAAACATCTTCCTCGGAGTCTTCAATACGATCCTGACACGACCCATTACCTGCCAATAATCAACAACAACATTAATAACATTATCCTAACGGCCATATTTAAACTATTGATATTCGATAGAGACCGGTAATTGCAACACCATTCGATAGTATTTTTTCTCCCGTGAAAGCTAAACATAGTACTACTGTCAGCCATTTGTTTTGAGTTCGAATAGCACACTATGTTTAGCTTTTAGAGCAGCCACGGCCAATTAGTCCAATCAAATTAGAATTCACCGCATGCATGAAATCAGGTAGTTGTGATTTTTTTGCAGAGTTGATTAAAATGTTACCGTGATGCGTAATCCAAGTTTTCGACCTCGCATGCAACCTTTTCAAAAATCGAAAAAACTTCGAAAATTTCGACATTTTTCTAGTTTTGGTGATTTTTACCCTGAAGGACTAGTTTTTTGGCAGCAAAATTTCAGCACTTTTTGAAAGGAGACAAAATTAGCAACAATTTAAAAACAAAACGGTCTCTGTAGACTTAATAGTTTTTGAGATATGGCTTGTCGAAGATTAAAAAAACTCCAAAACACCAATAATCTCTTAGAAGAGATACACAAGAAAAAAATTTAAACAACTCAAGGCTAGAACCTGGTTCCTCTTCTCTGACTTGACTCACCTGAGTTGTACGAAATTTGGGACGTGTCGGAGTTTTTTCGGGAATGCGTGGACGTCAGGTTGGGCAGCGACTTGGCGTCCTGTTCATACAGCCTGCAAGTGTAATCTGATGTCAACAAAACCTTTCGTTTCCCCTTCAAACTCCACTTGGGCAGCTTCTGCTTTTCCATCGCAATGCATTTTCTACCACGATCCATCGCTCAACATCAAAGAACACTGGGGCAACTACAGGAAAATTGAATGGTACTAACAGTTTGAGGGAGAATGAGAACAGTTACGTCATTCATAAGGTAAATATGTAGATGGGCTTTCTTGTTGTATTTATACCTATTTTAATCACTAATGTCTCAATAATGATAACGTTGGAGGTTCATTTAACTAACTGCGGCCTTGAACTTAATTGTCGAACAGGTATTTGATTTCTTCTTGTTTTCATGTTATGACTGTATTATGACTTATGACATACTGTATTTAGTACAGTTATTGCACCACCATTTGTAGGAAACCGATAGTATTCGTTCTCCAGTGAAAGCTAAACACAGTGTCCTATTCGCAGCCCTTTGTTTCCTTGATCGAATAGCACACTATGTTTAGCTTTTGGAGCAGCCAGGTCGTGCAATTACCAGTCTGATTTAGAACCGTAGGCTGTATAGAAATAGTAGTGTGTTGGTAAACGGCCTCGATAGCCGAGTGGACTAAATGGTCGACTTTTGAGGAGCAGTGAGTGCCGGGTCACACCGGTTCGATCCCAATCCTACCAAAAAGTTTTTCTGCTCGGCATTCACCTCTGATACGTTCAGCATGACAAGTGAAATGTATATCGAAGCTGTGGTGGTTCGGAACCCACCTAAAGCTGTAGGTCCCCATCGTTTACTCGATGGCTGGGGAGCTGGTATTTGGTAGTGCTGCCAGCTGAGCACAATGGATAGTTCTTGAAAACGGTCTAGTTGCTGGGCTTGTCCCCCCCAACCCTCTGCTAACTAAGCTAAGTGTGTTGGTATTCCAATGAATTATGCCACAGAACCAAGAACCAATAGTAGGTATAGAATTTCAGACTTTAAATTTCAATGGCAGTTCCCGTTCGTTTCACAAAAACTGAAGGAGCACCTTGCTCACTATACAACATATTATACTGACTTGCATTTTGATTTTAATGGGAGGTATAGATTAAGCTACAGATACGAGAGGAAGGTCCCACCCTTAGTTCCTGCCAATTTTATTATGAAAACTATAAACTTACTTCAAAGACAGAGTAGGCATCTCAGAGCAATGAAAAATTCGTACTTCAGTTGAATTCCAGTTTCAATCACGTTAAGTTTACGTACGCTCGATCCTTATCCGGCAGCAGTGATGCGCCACAGTGCAAGGTAGAACGGGAGTGACATGATCGATAAGATAAGCCTCTCTATCTTTAATAATCATTATTGTGAAACTGAAAGTCTATACTTGAGAATGATAGTTAGACAGGGAAATGGGAAAGCTGAATATCCTCCAGCTTTTATCTACATCTAGCCCTTAAGCTGGCCACACACGATGCGTCTGGGGATGGAGGGGCTGGAATGGCAACTCAGGGATGGCCTCCCCACTAACCGTACGTCCAGGGATGTCAATTCGCCAGAACGACCGCTCAGACTACAGCACTGATACAATGTAACAACTTAAATCAAGCTCACCTATTGGCCTCCTCCAATTTAGCGAGCAAAGCCAGTTCAAGCGTGGGGATTTGTTCGCTGTTGGGGAAGCTGTTGCTGTTGTTGTTGAGGACAATGTCGGGCTTGTCTGGGAGAGAGTGGGTGTTCTGGGCGACCATAGCTACGTCCATCGTTCACCCTCCACCCCGCCGGCAGCTCCAGCCGTCCTCACCATCGCACACGGGGCTTTGAGGAGGAGTTTACTTCGGAACTATGAAGAACCACCATCTAGACACAAAATTGACCTCACAACTTAAGGGCGTGTTTGTGTTTGTTTGTTTCCGTTTTTTCTACACATTTTATGAGGAAACTATTGGACAGTTAAATGTTCTGAAATATAATGTACTTTTAACGGCTGTGTTGTGATTTTACGACTGGACAAATTTCGGACAAATTTCTTGTTGACAAAAACACTCGATCGTAAAATTACAACAGAGCTAGTTAATCTCAGCCGTAACAAAGAGACAAACACCTTCTCATAATGCAAAGCATTGAAATAACGGGCAATAGTCCGGGACTCAGACGTTCCACTCTCTTCCGCTATATGAAGAAGGTCACAGGTCTGCAAATCATGAGTCATCAAAGGTAGGCGGTTAATAAATAACTATGACCTAATACGGGTCAAGAGTAGGTGCAAGACAAGGTAGCTGTATCTTGAGGTAGTCTCATTGGAACTGACGAAGGTACTTGGACGCATCCATATCGCCGACACATCACAAGCCCTACGACAAATCTAAGTCGTTCGCATAACAAAGCTGCATAGCATGACAGGTCAACGAATGCAGTGATCTCCAGACCTGTCAAACCTGAAGAAATAATGGGCCTTGGGAGGAAAACAGGGTCATCAACATGATTGTCACATTGCCATGTTTACAAATCGCTCGCGACTCAATCAATAATGGTCTTCTTGACATCTAAAAGTGGGCAAGAGAAATAAGAACACCTATCCGCTGCAGTCAAGAGTAGTCGTCATGGCAACATCATTTAGCATGTGTATTTACAAACTATGGGTATCAGCCAAGGGTTTTTGCTGTGGGCACCAACTTAAGAAGCTTCAGGGAACGATTGCAGAATATACCTGGGTACACCTGTGATATCTAAAAGTTTACGTCACCCAAATAAGAACAGCAGGTACGGTAGGTATACCTGAATATTTGACGAGGAACCAGACGAGGGGCTCACTATCTGACAGGTCAAAAAACCTCACCTTTCGGTCAGAAAATCCCATGAAATGCACACAACACAGGGCAATGACACGGTAACAACAGGTACGGCGGAGAAATCATGAAATCCACCTGACAGCCGTGACGGTCTACATATTACGGTATCACACATTACGGCTAATTAGGAGAATGTATTGTCTAGCGCCAGGTGGGCGGTAAAACCCGTCCAACCTCACAAAGAGGCTAAAGGTTCAACTTACCGGGTGAAAAAGGTTTTGAAACACTTTTTTAATCCAAATTTCCCGAGAATAACGGCAAAAATCGGTCAAATTCAAGCAAATTTGTTTGTAACCTGTTTGAAAACCAACAGATGACATGTACGCACCGCCCTCTGCGCACGACTAAACATTTTCGTTTTTACGATAAATAACTATAAATTTATTATAAGTAAATTATAACTTATAATTAATAAATAATATTTTTAATTTTATATAATTTATTTAGAAAAATTGAGAAAAAAATCCTTAGAATAGATTTTGGCGCCATTTTTGAGTTTTTAAATCTCAACGATTTCCCGGTTAGTAATCTTATACTAGTTTTACGGAAAATAAAAATGACTCTAGCCAATTTTGGGTAATTTAATAACGTTATCATTAAAATATAAATGTATTTGAATGATAATACACATATTCTAATACCATATAAGTGACAAATTCGCGAAAAATCAAAATCAAATTTGCCGCCAAAAAAGAAAAAGTTTTAAGTTTGGAAACGTTGGTAGTGTGGATAAAATAAAAATAAACAAAAATGTCGGACGAAGAGTTACCGGAGGGTTGGGAGAAGCGGGTTAGTCGCTCAACAGGTAAAAATTTCGACTTTAAATGATTAATATATGTATTTCCGACGCATTTTTAATGCCCTCTTGTATTCACTCGAAATTATTTTGAAATGGCTTGGCTTTGGGTGAATACCAGAGCTGTGTTTGTGGGCGGGACTGGTGAGACCTGCGTCCAGGGATGCGATTGTATTGATTTACCTGCTTTTGGCGCATTCTTCAGTTAAGTTCAATTAAGTTCTTAAGTTTTATGAGACAAACTTGGGTACTGGACCGCCAAAAGTTGCTCCCCTTCCATAATGCAAAAATTGGGACCTTCAGTTTTTGGTTCCCAACCTCTTCGATCCACTACACTTTCTCTAAAACGCCACTTGGTTCGTTATAACTCCATAACAAGCCCACTCTTCCCTGAGTTTTCCTGTCTAGAAATGAAGCTGCAGTGATGGCAGAGGGCTGCCGCCCAAGAAATCGATACTTGGCTCAGGTTAGGTACACCGTCTCGTCAACCAAAATCGAATTATTTTTTTATGTTTAGGGCAGCACTATTACCTGAATCTGCACACGAAGGAAAGCCAATGGGAGAAGCCCGACGAGCCCGCGAAATCCACTCCGGGTCCGGACCAGGTCCAGTGCAGTCACATATTGGTCAAGCACAAGAACTCCCGCCGTCCCTCGTCCTGGCGGGAGGAGAACATAACGAGGTCTAAGGAAGAAGCTCTGGATATCCTTAAAGGTGCCTGCCTACCATAGTAACTTGCTAAAATCTCTTTAATTGTGACTAGAACCTCCGTCCTCTTTCCTCTTGCCCCCCTACCAGTGCGCTGATCTTGATCAGACCCAACCAGTATCAAGTGTCTATTTAACAGTCCTAAGTACTGATTGATGTTTGTTTGCCTAGGCTATCGTGAACAGATTACGTCAGGGAAGGCAACATTTGGAGAGCTCGCTCAAAAATATTCGGACTGCAGTTCGGCGAAGCGTGATGGGGACCTGGGGCCTTTCGGCCGAGGGGCCATGCAGAAGCCTTTTGAGCAGGCTTCCTTTGCCCTCAAGGTCGGCGAGATGAGTGAGCCTGTGGAGACCGACTCCGGGGTCCATATCATTCTACGCACTGCATAATACGTTCTTCCCACTCCGACCGTTCCCATCCGTGTTAGATTGATCACAACCCCGTCATGCGCGACAGAAGCCTTTAACATCACATATTTTTATTCAGTTTGTAGGATTTTATGGTGAACGGCTCAGCATTACCTGTTCAATCAATAGTTGTAATGAACGTTTGTGAATTGTTTTAATAGGGAGAGAAATCTTACCCAGATGTTCGTTTATTGGAACTGTATATCTTCGAACATGTATCACAACTTTTGAGCCCTACGCACTTTGCTCATTACGTTTAGTGTCACACTTTTCCAAGCTATTGAGTAATATCCTCTTTTTGTATTATTTCTAAGCTAAAATAAATGAGAGCACTTGCTTCTACGTTCACGTGCTGTTTCTGCTTGCCTCCTGGCCAAACTTTAATAAGGGAAAAGAACTTACACGAGTGTAGTAAAAAATGATTTAATGCGAAAAAGCATTAGCTAGTGATTAGTACAGTTAGATAAGTGGTATACTTAGCTAATCATGGGCACGTTATTATGACTCATTCAAGGGTGCGCTATTGTCAACAGGAAATAATGAAAGCAGTAAATAAAATGTCCCTCACTTTTAAGGCGAGTAGGGCAGTAAAAGGCAAATGTTATTCACCAGTTATCGCCATAGTGACAGGGGACATTACTTACTCCGAATTTATATAATAGAAAAAGTAACGTTGCGTTCAGTAAAATAAGAAATAGAATGGTGAAGCCTTTTAATTACAGAGGTTGCCTCCTTTGGGGAGAGAGGGTCTGTTACCCGCCCTGACCAGTGAGAGTGGATCGCCTCAAAGCACCCAGCACAGATATCACCAAACTCGATTCTAACAGAACACCAAGCTTCAAAAAACCATGACTACGTCATTACTTTTATATATAAATCCAGAGTTGAATGTCTTAGTGTATTCCAGCGACCGGCTATCCTTTGAGCGAAGATAATCCCGCCCGCATAATCTCATCAACGAGAAGTAAATTGCTAGCGATAACGCTACATGAGTTGACAATTTGTTTCTTGACAATGTAGTTATCAAAGATTCCGAACGTGGCGGGTAGTGTCGGCTCCCCGCTGTCGACATCGAGCCCTACCACAGCCCCCTCGCGCGCCGCCTCTGTGAGCTTCACCAGACTGTCTTGCGCGTCGAATCCACTGTTGACCGCTAGTACTTTGGGCACGACCAGCAACGCTTCTGCGAACGCCTGGATCCCCAGACGAGCTTTCCCCTTCACGGTGTCTCGGTACGCCAGCAGGGCACGATTCGCTGCGATCTAAAAAGACAATTTTTTTTCTATATTACACCGCCAACACACATGCTTGTACCTCATAATATTTGGACTGCTCCAAAAGTGGAGGCGGTAGGCCCAACTAAAAAAATCTGCTAGAGCGCCCCTCACACATGTAACTTGTTTACTGTTTACTTTACCTCATAGGCGCCAGCGCCAGGGACGAGAGCTCCATCGTCTAAGGCGTTTTTGATAGCACGAAGACCGTCACGCACCGCGTCCTTAACCTAAACCAAACATTATTATTATTAGGCCATACAAAATTATTAACATTAGTCGCTTTGATATCTGAATAGTTATTAAAGATATATCTGAAGATATTTCATGATACAGGTGCCTTTTTAAATAAATTCAAAACTCACTGGATATCTGATAAAAGTCCTGAACTTTTTCCCCTTTAACTTAACTTTAGGTCCGCTCACAACGGATTCAAAACAAACCTGGGAGAGGGTGTGTTTGTCAGGTCCCTTCATGAGAATGGTGACACTCTTGGGCACCTTGCACTCCTCAACAAACGTGTATTTCTCCTCGCCCAGCACGTGCTCGTACACCAGCCCGGCGTAGCCGAGGTGCTCCTCGTTCAGGTCATCGAAGCTGTTGAGAGCAGTGCCACCGCACGCCAGCACAAGGCGCTCCATGTTGCGGCGCTTGGCGCGGCGCAGAGCCAGAATCCCTGACTTGGCCAGCAGATCGAGCGACATCGGGTCGATTCCTTTCTGGTTGATAAGCACGAAGTTTTTCTTGCCGTCTTTGCATATCTTTTCTTTGAGCTCTACAACCTGATGACGAAAAAAAATTTGTTTTAGAGGCCATCTCGGTCACATTACGGTCACATCCTACGAAATTAAAAATGATGGAACTGACAATTAAAATTAAGTTCAGCGTCTCCCTACGCTGACAGACTTCGCACATTACCTTTTTGACACGAGCTTCAATGAAGGCTCGCTCAGCTGCCACGAGCTTTTCTCTTTCCTCAGATGACTTGTAGAAGAAACCAGAGTTGACTTCGCTTTTTTCGTACTCCATGCTCACATTGCAGGTAAGGATGTAGGCGTTCTCCAGGCGCTTCGGCATGTCAGGGTGTCGCGCTCCGTGGTCCATTACTATCCCCTGCGAATGGAGATAAGAGAAATCAGAATAGACAAAGAACAATTCCCCTTACGTGTCTAGGTAAAGTGCAACTACATAATCTTTTTCTGTCGACATCACAGCCACACCGGGAATAAAATCTCAAGAATAGACCTACATTTTTCATCTAAATACTTCACCGGCTTTCGCAGTAAGCGTTACCTTCACGAGTTTTGTTTCCACGGCCGTCTTGTGGCGCATTTCCATGATTTCAACCATGTGCAGGTCAATTTCCTTGCCCTTTGTGTATATGGTAAGGATAGCATCGACGCAGACTTCCGTTAAGATGTCGGCCACGGTTGGGTGAAGTTTGGTGCGGAGAGCTGTCCGTGTCACGTTCAGAAGTTCGTCCCGCGTACCCGTAATAGGCACTTTTACCTCCTCCAACACCTATTAAATAAGATGATAAAATATTCAGAACAATTTCTATTGTATAGTGTTGGCTCGCCGGCAAAATACGCAATCAGGGGTGCGATTTCACCCTTCAGGCCGAGGTAATTTATTGTGGCGGCTGTATGATTATGTATTCTAGAAGATCTAAGCTTCTAAACCATTACTAATATGCAGGCGACCCACCTCAATGGCTTTTTCCTTAGCCAGTTCAAACCCCTCCGTGAGAACGCGTGGGTGGAGCCCTTCAGAAATGTAGATATCAGCTTGCTTGAGAAGTTCTCCGATAAGTAATACCGTACTGGTCGTTCCATCGCCGGTAATGTCATCCATAGCTGTAGATGCACGGGCAATGAGCGACGCCGTAGGGTGTTGTATCTGCATCTCGTGGAGTAGCACGTTACCGTCCTTTGTGATTTTTATGTCACCGGCTCCCGACACCAACATCTTCATCGTACCTTTCGGCCCCAGATTTGTCTTCATAACATCTTGGATACCCTTAGCAGCAGAAATATTAATCGCCAAAGCCTGGGAAGCACGGGCAACTTCGGCTTTTGGGTTTAGAAGACTGATTGCGGCCATGCTTGTCACCTGTGAAAAACCGACCAAATATTACAACAAATACTCAATATCTATAACATTTAGGTGGTTTAATGGAAAGCCCACGACCTAATGCTTTCCTACTTCTAATAATTGCAGTGCAATGACAAACCTATAAAGGATAAATTACCTTATTTTATAGAGTGTAACCAAAAAGACAAGGAAATCACGCAACAAAAAGGAGTCACGAGGACGTGGCAGCAGATAGAAGGTTCCTGATGCTGCGACAAAAATGTACGACCGCAAGTTGGCGATAAGTATGGCGGCGTAAACTAAAAAATGTAAACATTGAGATTTTGGTAGCTTTTTCAGTTACATAACTTGTCAAACTCAAAATGAGTGATAACCCTATTATCTCCGAGCGGAAAGGAGTAAGTTTCATGTGTAGTTCTTGTAAGGACTTCCCTCTTTTGGTTTTATTTATTTTTACGCAGGTAGCGGCGCGTCCACAACCCTCCTTACTTGCCCACTGACACATAGCTAGCTCAACCTCGTTCAACAGGTGTTTGTCTGTGCTGAATTTGGACCGAAGAGATGTGGAATCGCCCCAGAAAATGAATACAAGCGTAATCCGTGTTGAATGGGGTTTTGCCCGAATCCACTTGTAATGAGAATGCGCCCTTGGAGATCTCTTGTACCTACCTAGCTACATTTCGCTCCCATGGATATTTATTCTCTGCGCAGCATGACATCAGGGAAGATGAAGAGCAGGGCGTCAAGCTTCAGGAAATTGTGGACCTCCTGGTTGCCGCCGGGTATTTTCGTGCCCGGATCAAAGGTCTTTCCCCATTCGACAAAGTCGTGGGGGGCATGACTTGGTGCATGGAAAGCTGTTACTTCGACGTTGATGTTGACCTACTATTCCAAGAAAACTCCACAATCGGACAAAAAATGTAAGAATTTTTTAAATATTACTTACTTATTCTACGTGGGGAGTCTAGCAGAATGAATGTGTGCCGGTCTTGTTCTACTTTTTCTCTTTTAATCTGTTTCGACAAATCTAAACTCCCACTTACACTTTGTCATTTTAGAGCCTTAACTGAGAAGATAGTGACTGTACTACCACGGATGGGGTGCCCTCACCGTATTGAGCCTCATCAGATCCAGGGCCTGGATTTCATTCACATATTTCCCGTTATCCAGTGGCTTGTAAAGCAATCAGTGGCTGTGCGTGAAGAAAAAAGAGAATTCCTGCGGTCTTCAGCGGTTCGCAAATTTGAGCACAACTTTCGACCAGATGAGAGCAAAGCAAACGCCATCTTGTGTGTCCACAAGCTTCAGGTATTTAGATAACAGCCTTATAACATGGAATGCTCAAAAGGGCTGGTTCAAATAATGGGCCACGTTCTCCTTCTATTGTGCGATTAACCAGACAAACGTCACACATTTAAACATATATATGCCTCCTAACGGGTGTTAGCTTTACAGTGAAGATCACAAAGTGAGACGTTCATCTGATTTGTACACTAAATTTTTCCACTTTTCCAGGACAAGTACAGGCCTCGCCGTGTTCTTCGTCGGAGGGACAGTTTGCCCCCAGATGAAGTGGAGCAGGTAGAGAGTACCTTGATGGAGTACGGTCTTTTGGACTGGACTCCTTCTTCATCCAGCTCCGCTCCAGAATCCTCCCGTCCTTTTGTTCAGACGCTTGAAAACGAAGAGGTAAATTTGAAAATTTATAGAAGATCTATTTTTTTGTGTCGTCATTTCTTTTGAGAATGTCTTCGAATGTGGACTGTTGATGTACAAAGATATCATCTGCTTACTGTTTACTTTAACCACCGAGGAAATCTTTATCCTAAAAAATGTACGGTGGCAACTGTCTATAGATGGATAACAATAATTGTGCTTTCTACAGGTGGTACCAGTTCGAGCTGTTCGAGCTATTGTGAGCGCACAAGGCGAGGCCATCGCCGCCGTGTCTGAGCAGTTTGCAAGTGTCCAGGTTGAAGAAGACGTTCAGGAAACGTTGAAACATCAAAGAGACTCTCTTCTGGAGGAAAAACGAACCTTGCAGGAGGAAATAGATGCTGAAACAGCTAAACTGGCCTCTGCTCGCGCTGCTTTACTAGTCCTCAATACCGATCACACGGAATCCAACCATAATGTCAGGTATTTATATTTTCCGCGAGTGGAAATTTTAAAATTCCTGTGGAACCTTATATGAACAATGTGCTAGTCGAAAAATTAAAGTTTTTAAAACAAACTGCTTTGGTCGATATTTTTAGTTTTCTTGTCCCATTCACTCGTCCTTTTTTTCCAGGATGTATTCCCAACTGCAAGACCTTGTACTGATGGAAGAGAGTTTAAAAAAGCAAGAGCAAGAATTCCGGGAGCATTGCCGATCCGAATTAGAAAGACTTCAAAGTCTCGTGAGGTAAAATTCGAATATGCTTGTGTTGTTTTGTAGCTAGGTGGTAATATTGATCCGCGTGACAGTTGGAAATACTGACCTTGTAGGTATAGGTAATGGTAGTAAAAAGTATAACGTTTCAATTCAATTATTTTCTTGAAAAAATGTCAGCAAAAACTAGCTGTTACCAGTTACCACTTGTGATTCTCCTTATAAAATCTGTAATTATAATAGGGATGCTTCTGAAAGAAGTCAGGTTGACACCGAAGACGCGGACACGGTTTGTGAGGCCGAGCGAGCTCGTGTGGCCAACCTGCGGCTGCAAATCGCGCGAAGAAACCGTGCTGTCGCTCAGCTGCAGCGGCGACTCGATGAGGTGCCAGGCCGTGCGGAGTTGGCTCAATACCAGCGCCGCTTTCTGGAGCTGTACAGCCTGGTGGCCCAAAAACACGCAGAGACGAAGCAGTTCTACACCATGTACAACACGCTTGACGACACGCGGCTCTATTTGGCCAAGGAGCTGAATCTCTTGAATTCTGTTCTAGACACGTATTCTGAGTATGTATTTTCAGTATTTTCTAGTTAAGTACCTCGAGCTTTCAAAAATACTTTATTACATAGGTTGATAGTCCTGAGTCTTGGAATAGCTCTGTACTTCTCTTTTTCTTCTTCTGTTTCTCTCACTACCGCTTTGGTAGTAAGAGCAAAAAAAAACGAAATCTACCTAAAATTATGTAGGTACATATTTTGGAAGGTTCCTGCAATGATGTATTATTTATTTTCAGAGCTATGTCAAATGCACTTGACAAGTCGATGTTCATTCAGCAGTTCGAAAGCATCGTGACAGCGATCAAGACAAACAAGGGGAAGGTGGAGGCGCGGCGCGACGAAGAGCGAAGAAAGAGAGATGGGCTGAGTAAGCAGTTGCTGGATCTGGTCGAGCAGCAAAGACATTACGTCGCAGTTGTGCGGCAACTCAAAATAGAGGTCAAAAGAAATGAGGCACTGCTGGCTCAGCTGCGGGCAAGTTAGGTTAGGGAGGCAGCACTGCCCTCTTGATTGCATTCCGGCCATCTGGCCAACCTATGAAATAAATATACCTTATTAGTGTCATTGACAATAGGCGTACTAGACCAGCAACTCAATAATTGTATAATTTTGAAAAGTGTACTTTCTTTATTTTTGTTTACAATGATTTATAGCAAAAAAAAGTGGGCCTGAGCCACGCATCAGTAATAGGCTACCAACAGAATGTTTGCTGGTGTTAGAATTTGAACCCGAGATCTCAACCGGGAGACCCCAGTGGTTTGACCACTAGACTACTTATTCATGATCTGTTCACGTTTTTTGCTGACAGTACCTACCTTTTTTGTTCTGATGGATCTACTTATAATACTTACCTACGTGTATATCTTTCTCACAGTAGGAACCAAATGAGTTTATATCGTCCAAAGTGACTCAATGATTAAATCTCAACGGGTTTATTTAACCATTCAAAAGGTATTGAGTCCTGGGTTAACCAATAGGTTTATTGTTAGATATACCAAATTTAACCAACGAAAGCAGCTAAATACTTCATCTAAAGTGAGTGGTATCTACACATTGTACCCTATCTAACTTATCTAAGTGATGTTATCCTTTTTCTCTGTTAATATTTTATTAAAGTTTTTGAAATATACAATACCTAAGTACCTAGACCAAATTTGCACAAAATGCTAATGTCAAAGCTTATAACTTGATCTTGCAATAGTGATAGTAGTATAGTAAAAACTTAGTTTTTGTAAACTCGAATAAAATAAATCTCGAGTGCCATGCAAAAATTTGAAAAGACCGCGAAATTTGTTTTTGTCGCCACTCTACTAAATAGCAGAAGACGCAAAGTGGTTGCCCAAGAAAGCAGAAAAATAAAGAATGGCGTCGTGCTAAAGTGCTTGTTTTTAATTTGAAGTTATTCGATGTCATGGATAAACTTCAGCCCAAGTGGATGGAAAGGATCCTCAAGCTAAAGCTTCAACACCAGCAAATTTCCCTTTCCTAACCGTGTAATTTCTTTTTAAACCGGGTGTTCTCCTTGTGATAAACGCGAAATCTAGTCAGCTTTGACAATGGCTGTAAGCAATATGGATGCAAATCAGGAAACTGTGTATCGGACTAATGAAGACTCTCATGTCGTCATGACGGAGAAGGTGCAGAGTTTAGCAGGCAGTGTTTACCAGGAGTTCGAGAAAATGATAGGAAAGTACGACCATGATGTAGTCAAAGATCTTATGCCCTTGGTAGTCAACGTGTTGGAATGCCTGGACACGGCTTATACGGAAAACCAGGAACATGAAGTCGAGCTGGAGCTCGTGCGTGAGGATAACGAACAACTTGTCACGCAATATGAAAGGGAGAAGCAGCTGCGCAAAAGTGCGGAACAGGTCAGTATGATGTCACTCGGTCTTCGCTTTATTTACGCGTAATTTTTAGTCCCCAACTAGTTCAAGTATCAAATCTATGTTTACACTACTGATATTATGTGGAATACACCCTTTAAGCACCTATGCATAGGTTGACAGGACATTTACCGAGGAGTGGTTGGGGTAGGTTGGTCTAACCTAGGCTAGAGGTACAGCCTGTATCATCATCACCTAGCCATCTTGGGGATGAAATCCCGTTAGTCCAACAACTAGTCACGCACTGTAAGAGAGAAAAGCAGCTGCGCAAAAGTGCGGAACAGGTCAGCCTCGCTGTCACTCAGTGTAACTACCAACCTACCTCATATCCTGCCTAATATTATGTGAACTAAACGTGTACAACGGGTTCGTGATGTGTTCCATGCAAAAATTGTATACCATAACGCTCGGTGTAAGTGTTGGGTTTATTTTTCATTTGACGCATCATTCAGTTTCTTTCAAAGTTTTCAAATAATCCTAGCCCCGCTCAACAGGCATTCGTCTTGTGTGTCTTTGAAGTTCTGAAGTGGTCTTGTTTGAGTTTGAAGTCGAGTCTCTTGGTGACGTCATATCGCTCTGACCAAATGAAATACTTGAAGGCCAAGGACTCTGACTAGTGAAAGGATCTAAGCTCAGAGTGAGACCATCACATTCTAGTGGGCCAGCCTCTAGATATAAATATAATTTCCGGTTGTTTTATTTTCAGAAACTATTAGAAGTAGAAGATTTAGTTGAAGATGAGAGGAAGGATCTCAATAGTAAAATTGAAAGCTTGGAGTCTTTGGTGCGAATGCTCGAGCTGAAAGCCAAAAATTCAACTGACCATGGTAAGTCTAGAGTTATGAAGGCAGGCTGTGGAATTAGTTAATTTATCTTCCTGGAAAAGGACTCGAAAACTTTTATCTTGCCGTTAAAAGTCCATAGCTAACATAGTCATAAGGGAGCTGTCGGCAGGTTGGTGAGAGGCACCAACTTTTCGCTATAGTGAACTTTAGGGGACGCTATTGTAGACTTCAGGAACTGATGAAGTCCACCCTAAATGTAGGAAATTTGGTCAGTACTACCTACTGCCACATAGGTTGTGTCGCCGTTAAAAGAAAGTCCGAAGTTCAGTGATAAGAATGGGTCACCTGACCAAACAGTAGACAAACATTATCTTCCCTATTATTGTCTGGACAGAGCTATAATTCTTCCATTTCCGGTGATAAAGCGTTGAGGTCATTGTCAGGAAATTAGGTCTTTAAACTCTAGATATTCTCGTAGGAGCCTTTGTAAGTCAGGTATACGCGAAAAAATATGGCTGCGACTTTGGCACATTCTGTTTAGCTTTTAGAGCAGCCTAGGTGCCTCCAATGGCCATGCAAACACCCCACATATTTAGGAGTACTGAGTACTTTGCCTGAAGGCCAGGCTCTGATTGGTCACCATGAGATCTTAAGGAGGTAGACACAATGTTGTTGTTGTAGTTGCTTAGTGGCATTTTTCTGAGGGAAATGGTTCATTGAAATCGTTAGAAGTTTTTCTTACATATCTTTTTCCACAATAGTGTTCAGATTAGAAGAAAAGGAGAACGAAATGAAGAAGGAATACACGAAACTGCATGAGCGATATACAGAGTTGTTCAAAACTCACATGGACTACATGGAGCGAACAAAGATGATGCTCAGTACCAATGAGAGAATTGATGTTCCTGCCGCTGCCCGTGTGCCGCGTATGCCGTCCTTAGGCCTCGGCCACATGAACAGGTACAGTCGGAAGCATTTTGATTGTAGTCCTTGCCATAGCCTCGGTCATGTGCACAAGTAAGTTTACCGCACACTTTATGAGAAAACTATTGGATATTTAAATGTTCTGAAATATAATATTATGTCTTTTCAGCGGCCGACTATGTGGTGATTTTACATTTGGTTAATTTTTTGACAAAAATCACAACACAGACGTTTAAAAGACTATTATATCTCAGAACATAAATATATATCCGTTATTTTCCTCATAAAAATGTAAACAAACACGACTGCACGCCCTTAATTGAAAGCCCAGCAGCTATAAACCATTTCATGACTTATCCGTTGGGCTACTACATATAGTATAGCCACTCTGAGGTGCCTGGCCCGAGGGCATTCTGTGTACAGTGAACAGTGCAAAATGCCCTCGGGCCAGGCAGGTTAGAGTGGCTATACCATACTAGCTCCCCGCCCATCGTTCAAGACGGGGACCTACAGTTTTAGGTGGGTTTCGAACCACCACAGCCACAACTCACGACGGTAGTATGGTTGCCTGATTCCAAGTCAAGACTTTCTATTTATTTTTCAGGTCATCGGGACCGGTGTCATTCGGCTTCCAGTCGCTGGAAGAGGTGCGACCAGAGGAACGGAGCCTCACAAGTGATGATCTGGGGGGCTCCCCTCATGACAGCACCACCTCCAACACTAGTCTACGCAACGAGCTCAATGTAAGTGCCTCACCCTCACTTTCAGAAAAGGAAAAAGAATTCTTTATTCTTTATTTGAATTAAAAATGACCGTGAAAACCGGTGATATATTTAAAATAAGTGAGATTCATCTCTGATGAATCTCACTCACAAACACCATCTCTGAAGTTGTTTTCAGTTTTCTCTGAAATATAATTTGATTTCGCTGTTTCTATAGGAAGGCGAAGATCTTAGCGCGGAGAAGAAAGGCCCATGGTCGAATCAAAGTAGTAAACTCCAATCTCCCAGCCATGAGGAAATGCCGCCAGTCATGGGCAGAAGTACTACGAACAAGTAAGTTCACGCAAGAGTTTGTTGCCGCAATTGCGCCCGTAACTTCCGTAACGTTACCTTCTTCTAGAAATTAAAAGCGTCATCGGCGAATGATTTTAGCAACTTACGTACCAAATTTCATTGAAATCGATTCAGCGGTGTAGGACAGACAGACATTTTCCAGAAACAACAATTGAACACAACTGATTTTTCGTTTATTTCATCCCTGTTGGACGCTTTATTGACTGAATATGATCCACAGAGAGCAGCGGAGCGGGAACACACTCTACCAAGAACTCAGCTTCCAAGATGCGGAAACCATGGGTGATGTTGATGAGAGCGGTGACGTCACCGGAAGCTGGGTCCACCCTGGAGAGTACGCTTCTTCCGGTGAGTCCCTCTACATTATCGAACTTGCTAATGCGTTAGTTTCGGTTCGATCCGATAATCTTGGTTGCATTTTCTTCGTTTACTTTGTAGGTTGTACCTCTGCTTGAACCTCTTCCTTTCTAAGTAAAATTCTATTAACTGTGAATATGGAAATCAGTTACACTTGTAGATGTAATGGAAGAGAAATAGCCCTTTAAAATTTTTAATTTCGAGTGGTTCATCCAAAATCCCTAAATTGTATTTGGGAATAATATTATGATAGGTTCCGAAGGTAGGGTATGATCATTATACCTCAGTTAAATTTAGCTGGAGGTTAGCGTTCTGTTTACCTTATGAACTTAAACATTACGTGAAGATAACTGTCACTTAATTGAGGAGCGTTGAGCCGACTCTATTCTCCTGTTGTAGAAACTGTTTGCATGTGAATTAGTAGATGATAGATATGTAGCTTATTATTTTGCTGGCGAGACTTAGTGTAACTGTGTTCTCACCCTGTTCTATTTTCTTTGCTGCCTTTTGCACCTTTTTTTCACTATTCACGAACGATAGTAGATATAAAGATTGGAAATCACACTTTAGGCTGGATCGCACATACCTACGAAGTTACCATTTTTAAGTTACGTAGGTATACTCCAAGTCAGGCTAGGAGCGTACCGATTTCTCATAATTTCTTGAAGATTTTCAGTTGACGCCTATCCGGATATGAGTTCCATATCCTACCATACGCTAAAAATGCCAATCCGACCCTGAGCAGATATTTCCCTGATAAAGAAGAAGTTTTGATCAGCCCTAGATTTGCAAGAAATTATGAGAAATCGGTACGCTCCCAGCCTGACTTGGAGTATAGTATTGTGGAATCCAGCCCAAATAATAGACATTTGTCGTCGGATAAGACTGTCCATGCGTTAACAAATTTCTTGACATTGAAAGTGTGTCTTATATTTCAGAATCAATAATTTTTTTTTAAACCAAACTTATAGACAGCCGCGATTAGTGCTTTCACTTGAAGAACGTAGCCGGCTCCTTCGCACTTTTGCATCAGTTTTATTTGGCTAATGCTGTTTTTACCTACTTTGACCTTTTGATGCGTTTATAGGGTGGAAGAGCCTGCGTGTTGGTATTAATACGAGGAATTTCAAAACTGGTAAGCCAAAAGGGTCTCAGCCTTTTCCCTCTTCGTTCATCCTCTCTCTTACCTGCTTTTCCATTGTAAATATTTAGGCCCGATTCCATCTTCAGGATGACACATTTTTTCCGATAATTTTTTAAGGATATATTTCAATGTTTTGAAATGTGTCTATGATGTGATTGCACGATTAAGTAATTTTCGACAAATTTTTTATTGACAAAAATCTCTCCGTGTAAAATAACAAGATATCTAGTCTTTTCTGATGTTAGGAAGACATGTTATATTTAAATACCCCATAGTGTCCTTAAAAAATTGTCGGAAAAAACGTAAACAAATAGCAACTGCATATTCCGTCTTGACTTGGAATTTATGGCTTAAACTTCATTGGTGGAATTGGGCCTCGTGGTGGTTGTTTACGAGAGCTCCATATGACCATCACCTTCTCGGTTTTCTGGAGCTGGATTGTTTGGTTCTAATATTTTCCTAGATCCTTTGGACTACGGTACTGAATGCGACTGGTAATTGCAATACCGCCATTGGCCGTGTCTGCTCTAAAAGCTAAACATAGTGTGCTATTCGAACGTGACACAGGAGAAAAACGAGAGAAATGGTGTTGCAATTACCGCTCTCTATCGCGTATCGATACTTTGGCCTGGCGTGCTTGTTAATTTTTACCTTTGGAGATATCAGTGTATTTCAAAACGCCATGATACTGTTTTTCCATGTGCTTGTTGATCTACTAAATTAAAAGGACGCTATACCTGATGATGCATTTTTTGCCGCCCATAAGATTAACATTGCGAGTGGCGATTCATTTTCAAGGTTTTACCCTTGGTTGGAAAGACACAAAATTTTGCCTGTACCTAGCCCTAACAATGTTCTAGGTCGTGTTCGAAGCAGATTTCCCAATTTCACACTGGTTTCTTTTATTGCAACTGTTTTGCAAATGCTAGCATCGCATACCTCAAGAAAAGTGCCGTATATCGAAAACCAGTACAAAAAATTGGAAATCTGCTTCGAACACTCCCTAGAACATTGTTAGGGCTAGGTACAGGCAAAATTTTGTGTCTTTCCAACCAAGGGTAAACCTTGAAAATGAATCGCCGCTCGCAATGTTAATCTTATGGGCGGCAAAAAATGCACCGTCAGGTATAGCGGACCCTTAACATTGTCGTCCTAACGGGCCACCGTGATGGGGGAGCCACTTTGTTGCCGCTGTACATAATGTATTGGAGAGAACAAAGCATTGAGCCGGGACGCCGTTTTTGACAGCATGGAGTAGGTAGGGGGAACGCGGTGCAGCGCGGCAGTGCGGCCAAGTTCTCTTTCCCTACTCCTTACCAATTCGGATGCGGATAGGTGGACGGGCACATTTAGTTTCTTTCTAAATTCGATGAACGTTCTTTACAAAATGGACACTGATACCTCTATTTTGTTATGTCAATTGCCCCCGCTATATTTTCTTGTTCGTAGTTTGGAAACTAATTCTGCTTTCTGTTTTATGCTTGCTTGGATGCAGCCAATGATAATTTCTTTGGTGAGTTGATTAACAGTTCAAAATATTACATAGAAAATAGTCAGTGTGTAACTCTGCAAACTGTTGTTCGATTCCGACATGTCCTGTGGCTTGACTTAAGGGTCCGCTATACCTGACGATGCATTTTTTGCCCCCATAAGATTAACATTGCGAGCGGCGATTCATTTTCAAGGTTTACCCTTGGTTGGAAAGACACAAAATTTTGCCTGTACCTGGCCCTAACAATGTTCTAGGTCGTATTCGAAGCAGATTTGCCATTTGTTTTACTGGTTTTCGAGATACAGCACTTTTCTTGAGGCATGCGATGCTAGTATTTGCAAAACAGTTTCAATAAAAGAAACCAGTGAGAAATTGGGAAATCTGCTTCGAACACGACCTAGAACATTGTTAGGGCTAAGTACAGGCAAAATTTTGTGTCTTTCCAACCAAGGAGAAACCTTGAAAATGAATCGCCGCTCGCAATGTTAATCTTATGGGTGGCAAAAAATGCACCGTCAGGCATAGCGTCCTCTTAATGTTACTATGACTTACCAGCTTTTCCGCAAGCTGAAGAAGGGTTTCAGGTTGCTTTAAAGGTGCTTGCGTTGTCAGATATCGTGGAATGTGAATGGATCATGCAATACATGATCAATCAATACATGCATTGTTCCATTTAAGGGTGTAGATACTATGGTGTTTGTTTATTATCTTAACAACGTACCTCTGAGGATTTATGCCCTTTTCACGACGGACACTAATGTCTGCATCTTATTTTGACGTAATCTGTAAACACTACTTCTCACTTGAATAAGGTAACCTTGGTTTGATTTGGAAGAAGATTTTCTCGTGATCTAAATTGAATGAAATAATGTTTGATTGCGATGTTTTTCTCAGGTATGGGAAAAGAAGTTGAGAATCTCATCATGGAGAATAATGAACTTCTCGCTACCAAGTAAGTTCTGCTTAGTTACTTACCTTGAATGGATAGATTACCAGGTAGTTAACTAATTGAACGATTCCAGGGGAAGTATTGGAAACGTACCTAGTAGGGTAGGTTGGTTTATAATACTTCATCTAACTTGCCAGACTTCTGGAATTTTTAAATTGTTCAGTTAAACAGTTACACTTCAGTCCAGTTAATAAGGTTAATTTTTTGTCGCCACTTTGAAACAAAAAGGAACTGTATTTCGGGTATTTCAGCGGCCATATTGAAAGTTCCCTATTCGGAATTTTGTTTTTGCGACATGTGTCGTAATACTTAAATGGACTAGACTATGGAACATAGCGGCAACAATGGCCATGCAATTTGTAATGTATATCCTTACTGGTACCTGTGTGTTTAGGAACGCGCTGAACATCGTGAAGGACGACCTGATCCTGAAGGTAGACGAGCTGACGAGTGAGCAGGAGGTGCTGCGAGAGGAGATGACCGCTCTCCACGCCATTAAAGACAGGCTCAAGCTGAAGATCTCCGAGCTCGAGGAGGAGCTCAAGCGCGTCAAAGAGGAGGCGGCCAAAGCGCCCAGAGGTGGCAAGTCCGACGATGAGGTTAGTTCGGCTTGTAGAACCCAGGTTCGATCCCCGCTCGTTGAAAATCTTTTATAATAATAATAATGATGTATTTTAAGTCAAACACAACAACTACAGAGTTAATAATAGTGTTGGCTTGTGCCTCTCAGTGGTCGAGTGGTCAAGGGGTCCGCTTTTGTGTCCTGAGAGGTCCGGGTTCGAATCCCAGCGGAATGGAAAAATTTTCCGCTTCCGACATGGATGTATTGGCTTCGGCTTCGGCCAAAAACATCTAACAAACTAACTCATCGGCGCATATTTCTCTGAACGTTAAAAATAAATAATAAATAGTGCTGGCTTACTAAAACTACAGACTAGGAACTGCAACTACCATTAAAGTATCCTCGGTACCTAGAAAGTCAAATACAGTTTAGATTGTTCCTAAAGCTCTTTGTATTCCTAAACCTAAATATGTCATTATCGATGATTCACAAGCGAAGTATGCGATTTTTTTTTCTGACGTGGTTTAATACAAGGTATGGAGCTGGATGTATAAGAGAAACCGATGAATATAAATAGTTTGACCAGTGTGGACGAGCCAGTAGACGTTTAGTTGTGGTTTCAGGAGGAGGACGTGCCGATGGCTCAGAGGAAGAGGTTCACGCGAGTAGAGATGGCGCGAGTGCTAATGGAGAGGAACCAGTACAAGGAGCGACTGCTGGAGCTGCAGGAGGCTGTGCGCTGGAGAGAAGCTATTCGAGCGTCCCGCAGTGACGGAGCGTATGACACGACCAAGGGCCGCGGAGTCTGGAACTAGTAAGTCTGCTAAGTTTCTCTGCTTTAAGGCTGAATATACATTCGCTATTTTTTTACGTTTGGACTTCAAACTTTGTGAGAAAATATTGGATATTTAAATATTCTGAAATGTAATAAGTATGTCTTTTTAACGTCATTACTCATAAGGTTATATTGTGATTTTCGATCGAGTTTTGGACTTCAAACTTTGTGAGAAAACTATTGGATATTTAAATATTCTGTAATGTAATAAGTATCTCTTTTTAACGTCATTACTCATGAGGCTATATTGTGATTTTCGATCGAGTGATTTTTGCCACACAAAAAATTGTCCAAAATTAATCGATCGTGAAATCACAACGTAGCCTCATGAGTAATGACGTTAAAAAGACATGTTATATTTCAGAATATTTAAATAACCAATAGTTTTCTTACAAAGTTTGAAGTCGAAACGTAAAGAAATAGCGAATGGTGGCCCTTAAATTATATTTTTTCAGGAATCCTTATAAGGCTGGATTTCGCAACGTCTTTAAAGTATACTATAGTGTCTCCTATCGAACGGATTTATCTCGTTGTGTGGTTATCTTATGTAAAGTGCCTTGCGATAGCACTAAACTTGATGCCAGTGCCATTAGCTAGTTGTAATTACTGTAAGATACATCTGTTCGATAGGAAAGAATTTGTGAAATCCACCCTTTTCGGAATTATATCTAATGTTTGGGAGTGGTTTAGTTTCAGTGGACTGTTCAGGGGGGCGAAATCTGAGAAAGAGCTGGCGCCACGTCGCGGGGGTCCGTCAGTAGGGGTGCATTTCTCCCCCAACCACGTGACACCCACCCTACCGCCCGGTGCGCAGCCTGGCGGCGCTGAGAGAAAACGGCCTGTTGACTACCTAGACCGGGGCCCAGTGTAAGTTCAAAACTCCTCCGTCCTCACAACTACCAATACTGGCTGTTTTATAGAATTTATACTTCAGAGGAAAAACATCCATATTGATGGTAAAGAAAAGTGTAGTGTGCCATTACGTCTAAGAAAACATTTCTTCAGATTATTTTTGTACGATTAGGTATGTGATATTTCGTACGATTGCGCATTGGTGCCCCATTGAGGTGGAGCATCTTTTTAATTTTAGTACTCAAAAACCAAAGTCTTTATCTTTTTCGAAATAGTGTCCTCCCATTTTTAGGATTAAGAATTTTTTACGTTGTGAACCTGAACCTCAATTTTTTACTCGAAGCTCAAAACCGATCGACGACATACTTCCGAAGAAAGTATTATTAACTTATAGAAATAGTGAATTTTGACTTGCTGCGAGTGTTTTTCGTCCATATATGCCGAATATTGTTAAAAAATATTATTAACTGTAGTTTGCCATTGAGTTTGGAGGTAGGTGTAGAAAGTTTTTGATTCATTGTTGAGTATAACAAGTAAGGCTGTGTTTTCCGTCTTCGATCGAAGCTTATACCAAAATATCTGCTACTCACATTTATGGATGACTATACATTCGCTATTTTTTTACGCTCCGATTTCAAACTTTGTGAGAAAACTATTGGATATTTATATTCTGAAATATAATATGTCTTTAAAACGTCATTACTCATGAGGCTATGTTTGTGATTTCATGATGGGTTAATTTTGGACAATTTTTTTGTGTGACAAAAATCACTCGATTGTAAAATCACAACATAGCCTCATGAGTAATGCCGTTAAAAAGACATATATTTCAGAATATTTAAATATCCAATAGTTTTCTCACAAAGTTTGAAGTCCGAGCTTAAAAAAATAGTGAATGGATATTCAGCCTTAAGGGCGTCTACGCAATAGTGTTTGTTTACGTTTTTTTCCGGAACACTTTATGAGGGAACTATTGGATATTTAAAAGTTCTGAACTATAATATGTCTTTTTAACGGCCGAAATTAAGAGGCTGTGTTGTGATTTCACGATCGGTTAATTTGGGACAGTTTTTTTGTTGACACAAATCACTCGATTGTAAAATCACAACATAGCCTCTTAATTTCGGCCGTGAAAAAGACAAATTATATTTCAGAACACATCAATATCCAACAGTTTCCTCATAAAGTGTGCTGAGAAAAACGTAAACAAACACAATTGTGTATGGTCGCCCACTGTCCTGCCACCTGCCACTGTCAACTGACTTTTTCGGTGGTACTTGTTGTAGTATGGTATTTGCTGTACATGCCTAAGCAAAAATTATTAAATTATTAAATGCCTGCTTTAAGTATGGGACTTCTAATTCGTCTCAATAACTAAAAACTTTAGCGGAATCAGATTTTTATTAAACTTGTGCAATTTTTGATAGCTATATTATATTTCCTACATAAGTCTGATAAACTCTTGGGGTTACGGGCTTTTCTTCAAAACAGGTTCGACAAGTAGACATCGGAGCTAGGCATGTTAGTGGAGGTTGCACCTTTGCTCTCTGCCAGGGTTTGTAAAACAAATACAACCTACCAGTGTATTATGGAAATATAATGGAAGAGGGTAAAGAAATTAGATTCAAGGGAAAAATTGCTGCCCCAACCGCGTTGTAGAAATTGATATACTTAAGAGCGACCACACAATCGTGTTTGTTTACGTTTCTATGTGTGCACACTTTATGAGGAAACTATTGGATATTTAAATTTTCTGAAATATAATGTCTTTTTAACGTCATTTATTATGAGGCTATATTGTCAACAAGAAATTGTCCAAAATTAACCGATCGAGAAATCATAACATAGCCTCATAATTTATGACGTTAAAAAGACATTTTATATTTCAGAACGTTTATATATCCAATAGTTTCCTCATGAAGTGTGCAAAAAAACGTAAACAAACTCTTAACTGCTCAGTTGGTTACTCTCGAAGTATAGCACTGTTTCTCTTTGCTTGTACCTTTTACCTTGAAAATGATTCAACTATACCTTCTTGGATAGGACGGGGAAGTTTTGGCTGAAAGACGGAATGCAGGGGACCATACATTGTGTTTTAGAGAAATCGGGGAGATGGCATAACCCGCATTGAGCTCTGCTACCCGCCTGTCAAGCACTTGAACTCCTCCACTGCTCAGCTGGCACAAAACTCCCTCAAAGTCTGACACTGCTCCAGTTTTAAACGTAATGTATGGCCCCTAGCCATATACCACCCGTCTGAATTTCATAATTATATTTTTACTATATGAATCTGATGCTCAGTACGTTTACGGTGGCTTTCGTCTGTTCATTGCCTTCCTTATCTTCCCGAAATCATTATATTGCCGTTAAAAGTCCACCAGCTGACGTTATGATAATGGAACGGTAGGGATGGTGAAAGGTACAAACTTTTCTTATCGGGAGGATAACGCTATAGTGAACTTTTAGGGGACGCTATAGTAGACTTTGGAAACTGTTGAAATCCACCCTTAATACTCCACAAAGATAAATCGACTAATAATAACCGCTTCTTCACATTGCATTGGGAAATTGTTATGAAAATCAGATGGATACTATGTTACCTACCTACCACCACAAAATTGGGGAGTTTTTGAAAATCTACGGAAAAGATTCAGATTGCTGATATTTCATTAGTGAGGGTTAGATTTGCCCCTTCTCAAAAAATTATCTCAAAATGTTCGCTATAGCGCCGAGTTACTTCAACGGAACGAACAAGTTCCGTTGGGTGATAGAATTTTTGTCTTAGGACCCTCCCTATGTACCTTTTCAACTACTTCTCGATGCTGCCGTCTTAAAGGCATACTAGGGGAGAGCCTTCGATCCAGGTATTATTTCCTGAAGTGTGGAATTTTTTTTCTTTTTAAAAAAAGACCTGCTGTCGTTCTCGCTTTTTCACAGCGGTTGTCCTATTCCACACTTCGATCGAAGTCTATGGGTGTCGTAAACTAAAATATCTTGCAAGAGGTAGTAGAGTATGCATAGAGGGACGTGGCGCCACCTGCCGGTCTCTCGCTGACGCGTGCGGTTATAGTTTCAGCGAGAAGAAGAATGCGCGCCGGGTGTTGGAGCGGCGTGAGCAGTACCGGCAGGTGCGCGCGCACGTCCGCAAGGAAGACGGCCGCCTGCAAGCCTATGGCTGGAGCTTGCCCGCCCGCCAGCCCGCCCCCGCCCCAGACCCGGGCCGTCCTCACGTCCCGGTCCCGGTCCCGGTGTACTGCCAGCCGCTAGCCACCTCAGAACGCGGTGCTCAGGTCAGTGTTCTGTCAACACTTGTTAACAAAATAGGGTTTGTGTATACAGGGTGTCTAAGCCTTCCCATATAATGCCGTTTGTTGACGTTTTTTAATACCTATTTCCGAGGAAAATGGACCATAAGAAGCGTCACCAAACAGCATTGGCTGTCTTTACTGCTACGCTTTCTCATGACGTATATTTTGCTTAGGATCAATTTATTCGTAAGTTGGTCGAAGTTGAGGTAAGTAGACAGAGCAAGTTTGCAGTGCCGATGTAGGGTAGATGTGTGTAACTTTGCAGTGTCCGCAAATGCAGGTCTGGTGTGCTGCCGGGGTCAATCTGTCTGGCGGCCGGACCCGTGATGGCGGCTGCATCGTGGGAGGAAGTGTGTTTTATGGCGCGCCTGCTGCCACGAATGTCTCCGGTGCTACCACGACAACCGACGATAATGAGCCCCACATCACTCGGCTTGAAGAAGAGTTGAAGGTGAGACGCGTTTTAATGACAGCTTAACGGCCACCATACATTCTCGACGAACTCCGCCAAAACCACTGTGCGAAAGTAAATATTCGACAAAACTAATGTTTACATTTTAGTACAACCGGAGACTGGTAATTGCGATATCGTATTGACTGTGTCTACTCTAAAAGATAAACATAGTGTGCTACTTGAACGCGAAACGAACGAGTAAAAGTAGGACACTATGTTTAGCTTTTACAGGAGAAAAGTAGAGAAATGCTGTTGAAATTACCCACTTCCGTAAGTGAAATAAAAATTGCCAAAATGCAACATGGCTACGGTAAATAGTACAAACATTTATCAAGCTTTTCTACTAAATGTGACGATAAAATCATACTGTTTTAGTCCGAATCGTTACAAAAAAATATTTCGCGTGAGGTAGTGTTGTGTTTTCGCGATCTGTCAAAAAACATGTGGGCTGGTAGTTGACTGTTTAAAATCGCTCCTGTGGGCTTATTACTCCATTTCATGCAAAAATACAACACTACCTCACGACAAAGAGTCTCAGGTTTACATCCCCCTATAAACACTTTCCACTCGCCCTGTAACTTCGGAGTAGGGCTTGAAGTACTTAGCATTGCGAACCAAGTACATGTAGTCGAAAATAGCGAATGTATATTCAGCCTTAACTGGAGTTTAGTGTAGTATTTAGCTTACGGACTTGAACAGTCATCGAATTCACTGAAGAAAAAATTTCAAGTACTCTCATGAAGAGGGCATGGTAATTTTTGTTTCCCTTAAAAGAAACTGGTTTCAGGAGGGTGAGAAAGTGCGGGAGGAGGGAGAAACACTCGAACAACGCCTGTCCTCCATGGTGTGGATATGTTCGAGCATGCGGAGCGAAAGCCGCGTGACTGTGCTGGATGCGACAGATCCACAGCGTGCGCTTGAAACCTTCACGGCCTGCCAGTCATACGTGCTCTGTGTCGCGAGTGTGCCGGGCGCCACCGAGGCGGATTATGGAGATCCCAACGACGGAGGGGACACAGAGACGAACAACAATCCGGTGGTGGAGGAGGGCGCGGACGAAAATGAAAATCCCCCTGGGAGAGTGCGGTTCGTTCAGATTGAGTCTACGGAGAGCAGTGACGATGAGAACTCCGAGTTCAGTGAGTACCAGAATTGTTGTGTTAAATAATCTACAAATAGTGGCAGGGGTTTTTAAAAAAAATCATTTATAAGCTACCAGTGATGGTAGACACTTATGATTTTTTGCAATAGGTAGAGAAAATATTCTTCAAAACCACAATTTCATTGAAAAACTAGTAAGTGGTCAATTTTATGGCACACAAGCCTTTAACAGAAATTTCAGTGCCGTCCCACAGAACGGAAAAATATCCGGCTGTTTCCTGGAAACAAACTGCACTGCGTGGTTTCTCGTAAGGTATTCATACAAACTTGAACAATTTTCAGACGTTCTGCAGAGCAGCGTGCTACCGACGATGTGGCTGGGAGCCCAGAATGGATGTCTGTACGTGCATTCCGCTGTGACCGAGAGGAGCAAAGCCATAGCATCTGTCCGCCTGCCTGACTCAGTTTTAGGCATTACGTTAGTACAAAGTTACTTTATTTACAAGAGAACTAAGAAGTAGTCAAGCTATTCAACTAAAGGAAACTTGCGAATAAAGTATTTGGAAATTTGATTGTTACATAGATCTGATGATGTTTTATTGTTTATTCACTTCCTAAAGTGACGGGGTAATAATCATTTTTTTCACATTTAGGCACTGCTCGGGGAGGGTGCTGGTAGCGCTCGCTAACGGGACCGTGGCAGTGTTCAGAAGAGGGCCGGACGCGCAGTGGAACATGCGGCAGTACCATACTGTGGACCTGGGGGACGCTCAGGCCTCCGTCAGGTGTATGAGCCTTGTCCATGGCACCGTGTGGTGTGCCTACAAGAACAAGATACACGTCCTCGACCCAGTCAACCTAGTTCTTAAGGTACGGCTTTACTTACCAGCCTAGATCGCTGGCTTTTGACTACTTTAGAGGAACACTGAGAGAGAGCCGGGCCACACCGGTTCGGTCCCGGTCCTGCGAAAAAATTTCTGAGCACAATGGATAATTTTACTATTAGCAGCAACTCCCTGCAGATATAACAATTCCTTGACCACTGCTCGAAGTGTCCCATCCAGTCATATATTTATCACTGTTTCAGGCATCCGTGGAGGCGCACCCCCGTA
This sequence comes from Mesopsocus fuscifrons, assembly GCA_950004255.1. Lineage (NCBI taxonomy): Eukaryota > Metazoa > Arthropoda > Insecta > Psocodea > Mesopsocidae > Mesopsocus > Mesopsocus fuscifrons. The sequence goes on from OX465375.1 coordinate 3,681,620, forward strand.
AGGAGAGCCAGGTGCGTCAGCTGGCGTGGTTGGGGGATGGAGTGTGGGTCTCTATTAGACTGGACTCAACCCTCCGGCTGTATCATGCTCATACCTATCAGCATCTTCAGGACGTCGACATCGAGCCCTACGTCAGCAAGATGCTAGGTACAGACATATAACAGTAAGGTGGCTGACACAATAGGAGTAACTCGAGGTAGAGAATGAGATGATGCGGAGAGGTACAGTTAAATATCCAATTTTTTCCCCACTTTAAACAAAAAAAATTGTTCTTAAACTACAGCTGTCACTCTCTCTGCTATGATGACACTGTCTGTGACGACACTCTCTATAACGAGAAACCCTCTCTATAGCGAGCTAACGTTACAGCCCCTTGACAAACCCTGACTCGTTTTAAAACCCTCTCTCTAGCGAACCCCCTTTATAACGAACAATTTACAAGGAAACTGATTTTTCAGTGGATGCTTGTTATTGTTCGCAGGCACCGGCAAGCTGGGTTTTTCGTTCGTAAGGATCACGGCGTTACTGGTGTCTACAGGCCGGCTGTGGATCGGCACTGGGGAGGGAGTCGTCATATCTGTACCTCTTTCTGAAGGTCTAGCCGATTTCCCTTATTTTACTTTCAAAATGCTCTACTATTTGTAGTAAATGGGGCTGACCATCTCAGTAGTCAAGATATAGCAAGTCAGATTGTTTATTTTTCGGTTTTACTGAGAACTAAGTGAAATCCCAACATTATGGGGAGTACTTAGGAAAAAAAACATTCGTTTAATGAGTCCTTGAGAATAAATCTGCCATTCAACGCGTCATAAAGAAACTGTGGGCTTGTTTAGATGCGGGGACGCAGG